>VZTX01026940.1:0-16474 GCA_013400915.1 Pardalotus punctatus | reverse complement strand
GCCCTGCCTGCTGCTGGGATGAAAAGGAGGATGGAAGGACTGTGCTTTGCCTGCTGCTGGGATGGAAGGAGGGAAGGAGGCTGACAGTAGGAGGAGCTGCCTCCCTGTATCCCTGTCATGCACCTGCTGGATGTGACCTGGAGCTCTTCCCTGGGCAGAGGTGGAAGGGACTTGGGTCTTTCCCAGCATCAGCCTCGGAGCAGCCTAAACGACAAGGAGAGTCAGCTTTACAGGTTTTCCCAGCTTGGTATAAACCCTTCAGCAAAATCCAGGGACTTGGGGGAAGTAGGGACTTCATCAATCTCCTCCATCCCAGGCTGGGAAGGGGCTGCTGAGAGAGGTGGTGGAGTCCCCATCCCTGGAGGTGTCCAAGGAATGCCTGGATGTGGCACTCAGGGCTCTGGGCTGGGGATGAGGTGGGGATCAGTGACAGCTTGGACTCGATGGCCTGGGAGGGCTTTTCCAGCCTGGATGCTTTTGGGATTCTGCAAAAGCCCAGCAGCTGCTGCCTGTGTTTAATTCTCTCCCCTCTCCTTTCAGCATCCCTGCTTTCCGCTGTGGTCCGGCACCGGAGCTCCCAGAGCTCATCCCCTCAGCCAGGGTAATGTCACATGTCACTTTTCCTTTCCTTTTCCCCCCTGGAATGCTGGCCTGCTTCAGCAGGGTGGGCTGGGCAGCTGGTTTGCCTTTGGGATGGAGGCTGGGCTGCCCCTTGGTCACTCTGTCACTTCCCAATGTTTTGGACTCTGCCTATCTTTCCACCTTTCCTAGAAGGATGCTATTTTTTTTTTTGCTTTTTTTTGCTTTTTTTTTCCTTCTGTCCCACCGCTGGAAGTGTTTGAGACCTNTTTTTTTTTTTTTTTTTTTTTTTTGCTTTTTTTTGCTTTTTTTTCCTTCTGTCCCACCGCTGGAAGTGTTCGAGACTTGGTTGGACAGGACTTGGAGCAAGCTGGTGGTTGGTGGAATGGTGGAAGGTGTCCCTGGATGAGCTTTAGCATCCGTTCCCAGCCAAACCACCCTGAAATTCTGTGATAACTCTTCCAACGTGACCTTCGGGCTTCGCTTTTTCCATCACTTCGGGAGCTGCTTGTTGTGCCTTTATTCCGTTCCCTGTGCCGGGATCTCCCGCTGGATCGAGCTGCTGCTGGCTGTGACCAGGAGGGGACGCTGTAGGAGCAGAGAATTCCTGCGGTGGGGAATGGCAGGATGTTCCCTCTTCCTGCTCATCCACTAGGATCAGAGATCCTTGGATCTCTGCCTGGGTGAAACAGCACCCAAAATCCTCACTGAACCCCATGAGGCCTCGGTGCCTCTGGTCAGGTACCCACAGGCACTTGGAGTTCCTGTCAAATTAAAGCCCTCTGGGATGTTTTGCTGGGGATTGCAGAGTAAATCAATCATTGCAGAGTATTTTGGTTGCTTTTTTTCACTACATCTCATGTTTCTCCCTGAATATTTTATGCAGTTTGTGCATCCTGTGTTGCTTAGGCAAAATGTGGACTTCTGCGTGCTGGAAAACCTGAACTGCCCAGTCCTCATGGGGGTGGTATTTCCTTTTTATTTTGGCGTGGTATTTACAAAATCTACTCAATTTTCAGGTTTCAGAAACCACAACCTTTGTGGTCATCTCATGGAGTTTTCTGAGGCAAATCTCCCTCCTCTTTATATATAAAGATTGGTTTTGTGCTATTGTAGCTTCTTGCCTAATTGTTACCTATAATCTGATGCCTTTTGGTTGGATGTTTGCCAGTAATATCCATTTCTACTCCATCTCCATCTCCATCTCATTTTTCCTTCTTTCCTCTCTCTGTTTTCCATCTCTTGGCACCATCTGTTTGCTGCAGTGAATTTTACCTTGTCCTTCACAGACTTGTTGCCAAAACTTCCCTGACTTCGCCCCCATGGCCGGAAGTGAAACTTCCCGACCCAGTGGAAGAAGCCAAGTATCATGCAGGTAAAAATCTCAAATCTGGTCCTCCAGCATTGTCTCGAGGCCTTATTGAGCATGAATGTCTTCAGTCGGAAGCTTGTGTCCTTAATTTTAATTTTTTTTTATTATTCCTCCTGTGTTTTAGTGTGTGGAATTGCGTTCCAGCCGCTGGTTTGAGAGATTTGGGTGCAATATGATTTCTCCTTAGTTTATGGCAGCTTGTCACACTCCCAGAGGAACCATACCTGATGTGATGTGTGGCACGAAACAATACATTAAAAAAATGAAAGCATGAGAGAAGCCTTTTGGGCAGGAAAAAGGAGTTATTTTCCACTCACTGGCGAATCAAAGCCAGCAGGAGCAGTTGGACGGTGGGCAGGCAGGGAGCTGGTGTGTTCTGGTGCATGAAACAGAGCATCCAACCAGCAGGAGCAGTTGGATGGTGGGCACAGGACGGAGCTGCAGAGGTGGGACACGGCGTGACAGAGCGTTGGTGACCGTGTCCCTGTCCCCTCAGCTCGTCAGGACCGCTGGGTGCAGCCACAGGATGAGAGGAAGTGGCCTCGAGCTGTGCCAGGAGAGGTTCAGTTTGGACATCAGGAGGAATTTCTTCCTGGAAAGGGCTGTCAGGCATTGGAAGGGGCTGCCCAGGGAGGTTTGGAGTGGCCATCCCTGCAGGTGTCCGAGGAAGGACTGGGTGTGGCACTCAGTGCTCTGGGCTGGGGACAAGGTGGGGACAAGAAGGGCTGAGCTCACCTTCCTGCAGATCTCCCCCATCCCGTGGCTGGAGTGTGTCCCTGACTGAGGGATGTGCTTTGGAGAGATCCTCCCTCTCCATGTCCCCTCCCAGGCTGTTTTGATCCTGCTTTTTATCTGCTCTGTGCTCCTGGGAATGCTCAGGTGACAGAAGGGCGCCTGTCCCTGCGTGTGACATAACCCTGCAGCGAACCACAGAGCGCTCTGTGCGAGCCCTGCGGGGAGCGGGGTCCCATCCTGAGGGATTGCTCCCATCCCTGATGGATTCCCCCCTGCTGCTGATGAGCTTTGTGTCGTTATCTCCTGGCTGTGCTTATCCCGAGGGAACAGCAGCGAGAGCGTTTCGGTTCTGCCTCCCGTCTCCTGCTGGCTGCGCAAACAGCCCCGGATATTTTAGGATGGGTCTCTCCGCGTGGTGCTGAGATCCAAGCCAGCGATCACTTGATGTTTCCTGGCACTGGAAGAGTTATCAACAACTCTCTGTCCTGGTGGGAACTGCAGCAGCTCCTGCCCTGCAAATAATGTGTGTTCCTACCTTTAAGTTTGTATGCTCTGGCTTGAAACTTGGACCTTTTCCGAGCGTTCCTGTAAAATGGGGTTGGGTTCGCCTGGCTGCTGGATTCCTGTCTGTCCCAAAGGGATGTTCTGTTTGCATTCCAAGAAAGAAACCAAATGATTCGGCCACTTTTCGGGACAATGATGAAAATGTGTTTTTCTGAGCAGCTCAGGAGGGTGGGAAGCGGCTGTTTGGCGGTGGGATGGTGTCAGGGAGCAACACCTTTTGGTGTTCCCTGTAAAAATTGGGTCTGGATTCACTGCCCAGGAAGCTGATCGCAGGGAATGGAGTTTGTCCATGTGCAGGACCTGGTCTCTGGGATCTGTCCTGCTCCTGGCACACCTCTGCATGCATGTGGGAAGAGATTTTTCTGGGAAGGATCTGGGCTCAGGTCTCTCTTGTCCTTGGCTGCAGATACAAGTTCTTGGGCCGGGCTTTGCTACATGTCGGAAGCCTTTTCCCTCATACTTTGCCAAGCTCTTCCCGGTGTTCCTGTGTGCCTTAGGTGCTACTCAGGATCCTGGGCTGTCTGCATATGACTTGGAAATGGAGGGAATTTCCCCCAAATGCGGGGTGCATGGACAAGAGCTCTTTTCTGGAATGCTTTATATCCAAGTATATTTTGGGATGCCTGAGGAATGGGCAGAGAGCCAGCAGTGTAGAGTAGCTGCACAGCGTATACAAGATGTTTACTTCTGTGTCGCTTTGCCAGCACCTAAAATACAAATAAATCATTAATTTTAAGAAAGGGAGGCTCACACGTCCGGGAAGCAACACTGCTGTTGATCCTTGCTTAAAGATTCCCAGGAGATAAGAGCGCTGGGGGGAGAGCAGGGTGGCTGGGTGAGTTTTCCCAGCCCTTCCCAGCTCTCTGGGAGCGCTGCCCTGATCCCTGCCCTGCTGTTTGCCGGCAGAAGTGGTGCGGAAGGTGAACGGGCTGATCTCCGCCGGGGAATACGGGCGGCTCTTTGCCGTCGTCCACTTCGCCAGCAAGCAGTGGAAAATCACCAGTGAAGACCTGATCATGATGGACAACGTGCTGGAGGCTGAGTGTGGAGACCGAATCCGGCTGGAAAAGGTGAAAAAACCAGAGCAGGTTCCCCGAAAACCTTCCTGGAGGCAAAACCCATCACCAGTTTCAACACCGCGTCCCAAAGCGCTCCTGTGGGGTCTCCTGCCCTCCTTCCAGCTTTTTGCTTTGTTCCAGTTTCAGATATTATTGTGATTTCTGCTCAACAGGGCTGGAGTGAGTCTTGCCAGACTCCGTGGGGAGACAGATTTTTGTTGTCCTAACTCCTTCCAAAAAAAGAAAATGACAGTTGTTGTTTCCAGAGCCGGCAGCGAAAGCCTGTGTTTGCCTTGAGACTCCAACACCACATCTTGTCCTTGGATTTAGGCTGGAAAAGACCTCTAAGATCATCGAGTCCAACCTCTTAATTCCTTGCAGAGGGATTATAAACTCCTCCCAGAGGGATTATAAACTCCTCAGGGCTCTGGAAGATCTTTATCATGCTGGGCTGGGTGGAGGCAGAGGGATGGGGCACGGAGGGGAGAATTGCCAAGGGCCAATTAATATCTTTATCCTCAGCCTTGGACAACCAGCAGGAGCTCGTAGAGGCTCATTACTCCAGGCTGAAGGGAAATATTATGGAGTGGGATTCTGTTGGCTTCGCCTTCGTGTTGGTTGTTAGAGCTAAGCAAGTAATTGAGGAGAGCTGGGGAGTTTTTGTGCTTGTCCGTTGCTTTGAAGCCCAGTTTTGAGGCAGCTTTTTAGGGATGTCCTCAGCTGTGTCCCACATCCCTGTGTCCAGCAGAGAGGAGGGATTTCTGAGGTGTAGCCAGCTCAGAATGCAAAAGTCTGGATGGGAGTGAAGGTGAACGTTGGCGTGAGCACCAGAGCCCTTTGGGGATGTTTTTCTGAAAATATCTGTCTAAAACAAAAGCCAGGGCTTCTCACGACCGTTTCTGTGTGGTTTTTAAGTGCTGCCAGAGGATTTGGGAGGCAGCCTGGGAGAAATGGCTTGGGGACACGGTTATGGTGGTGCTGGGTTGATGCTTGGACTCCATGACCTTGAAGGTCAACCTCGATGATTCAGGGAAATGCAGTCTCATCCCACTGTATCCTCACTTATCCTGCCTGTTCCTTTAGATGTGGTTGAAATGCCCCAAAACAGCAAGGGCTGGTGGACCCCCAGATGTTAATTTCTGTGTTTCCCATCCTGAGGCCTTATGGAGAAGGAGGGAATTGTTTCTCCACTGGGATTTGTAGCAATTGCTGTAAAAACCCAACGGTTTAGGAGCTGCCAATTGTCCAGATCCCACACGAGGCGGGTTATTCTTCTTCCCTGGTTGCTTTCCATATTTTTTATGGCTGCTGGTGAGCCAGGACAGAGAGGTTCAGTGTGTTCTGATCATGGAAAAAGATACTTCTGCAGCATGTTTTAGTGGGATGAGCTCTCTGGAAGAGTAATGGCTTTGTCCCCTGCCTGTTTGCAGCTTTCCTGGGTTAGTGTCAGGTTTGAAATGTGGGCAGGGCTGGTTTTAAGCAGTTTGATTCCTTTATGGCTGTAGGATTCGAAAGGTCTTGTTTGCATTTCTGCCTGGACAATGAGCAGTGATTTTTGTGCCCGATTTATTTCCCCCAGGTTTTGCTGGTTGGTGCTGACAACTTCACGCTCATTGGAAGGCCACTGCTGGGGTAAGATGCTTCATAAAGGAATTATATTACATTTTTGTACTTAATTGTGGCTTCAGGGCTCTGCAGTGCCTGAAACTGGGATTTATCAGCACTAACTCTGATCCCAGCCCCGTGGTTTTTGGAAGAATCACCAGTGAAAGAGCTCATCAGCCTCTGGTGCTCTCTCCAGTGCTGGGAGAGCAGTCTGTCCTAGCTCTCAGGTAACTCTCAGATATTCACCTCAGGTGGATCTTTTCCTCCTTGCACAAACCAGCAGGACACGTTGCTCTTCGACATCTTTACCCTCTTTCCCTAATTTTGGTCATAGTCATCTTGAAATAAGCCAGAAATCCATTTCCTTCATCCCTTGAGTTGGGTTTTTAACCCTTTTCCTTTTGGCCGCTGTCTTACCCCAGCAGGACTTAACCTTAATTTTAGTGTTCCTAATTTTCCCCTTCCTCTTAATCCTGTCTTCCAGCAGTCACAGAACTCGGGAGAAGTTTATCCCTTGGCACTGCCTCCATCCCAGTGCTGTAGGACTTTCTGTACAGAACCTCTGGTTCCTCAGGCTTTTCCTTCCCAGAAGGAAGGGGGGTGTGGGCCGGGTGTTACTGCTGGTGGTATTTAGGAATTATTTGTACAGTTATAACGTGGCTTGAGTTGCACTGGCGGTACCTGCCTCGGGCCCCCGTGTTGGACAGGATTTTGGGAGCTGCCAGTCCTTTTAATTGCACTGGAAGGACACCTGGAATAGCAGATCCTCAGCACTCTGTGAATTATTGCCAGATATTGCACTCAGGGAAGGTTTTAGGAAGGGGAATCTCATTTTTTAGGACTGGAAAGGGGGTTTATTTTTGGGGTGCACCACATCAGGCAGATGAGGAGCGCCTTCCTTCCCCCAGCTCCGATCCAGGGGCCATGGGGTGGATCTTTGCCGCTCTTTGTGCTGGATTTGGCACGTGGATACCCAGGAGCTCCAGGACAGGAAGGAAACATCTGTTGGCTCCTGCAGGTGTTGGCAGCTGCTCGAGGCAGACCAGGCTGCACATCTGGCCTGGACTGCAGGGCCTTTGGCTGAGGGGGATCCAGGGGAGAGAGAGGAGGAGGAAGAGGCTGGTCAGGAAGGGTGGAGGCTGGGGGGGAGATGCCATCACCCCCTGAGCTGCGGGGAAACCACCGAAATCCCCGCTCTCTGATATGGGATGAGGGAAGGGGAAAGGGGAAAAGGTGCCACCAGCAACTTTCTCTCACACAGTCCCCTAGCCCACAGCCATTTTGGAGGGGAAAGAAGAGGCTGGATGGGAACAGAGGCAGTTCTGTGTCTCTGCTGTTGTATAAATAAACACCCAGGGAGCGCTCACAGCCTGAGACACTCCAGCTCCCAACCGTGTCCTGCTCGGGACAGCTGGGCAGGATTTGTTCCTCTGATCCCTCCTGACACTCCTTTAAACCCTAAAACATCACATCTGCATGGTGGAGGCTATTCTGGGAGCTGCTGGCTGGCTCCTGCTCCGGAATCTGTCGGGCTCCGTGTTTGTCCAGGTCACTGCCCGCCCCAGCTGGCACAAGGGCTGGAGCCCGTGCTAGGCACGAGTGGAGGGAAAGTTTGGCTTATTTCTAGGCAAAACAGAGCTGATGGGAATTTTCCCTCTAGGAAACCGTGCTGTTTTTCCTGCTACCTGCCCCTTTTTGCAGTGGAAATGCCAAAGGCCTCGGAGCTGTTCTTGTCCCAGGCAGCTGGGCTGGGATTCAGTCCTGCAGGGAGCGAGCTGGCAGCTGGAGTTATGACCTCTGAGAGTTATGATCCTGCGGGGTTGTGGCTTGCCTGGATCTTTTTCTCTGCCTCTTGACAGCACCTTTCAGCCCAGCTCAGATCCATGAGATTCCAGCCTGAGCTTTTCTCACCTCCTGCAAAAATCCGATCCGTGAAACATTTTGCTGCTGAAGGCAGCAGGCCCAGCTGTGTCAGGCTCTGGGAAATGTGTGACCCCCTTCTTATTTTTATGGACATTCCAGTCATACCTAAAACGTTTGATAGAGATTTTTATTTTTTTTTCCTTGGGCTCTGCTCTGCTGAGAACTCGTCCTGCTCACGAGCTCTTCTCCAGCGAGTTGGTTTCTGTCGTGCTTCAGCCTCCCACCAGCATCTCCTAGAGCTGTGTCCCATGGAGAACTCACCAGGGCCTTGAATCCAGGCAGTCTAGTCCCAAATTAGTGGTGAACCACGGCTGGAGTGCATTTTGCTCTCTGGTTTCTCCCTCGGGGTTGCAGGGTTGGAGTGTGGTTCAGTAGGGCTGGATCTGGAGCAAATCCTGGAGCTGGGACATCGGGGTCACCGTGTGGTCTCTTAAAATCTTAAAATTATTTGATGTCTCCTTTCTTCTGGGCTGGTCACTAACTGCAGAAAAATCAAGTTTCCTCCAGGATTCAATCTCTGATTTAATCACACCCCCCCAGGGTGGATTTTAAGAGATGGTGACTGTCAGAAGCCTTTGGCCTCCCCGTGACCTTGCTGGAACAATTTCAGCTGGATGGGCTTCCCCCTCTGCCCCCCCAAGTGCAGACAGAGCTGTTTGTCAGCGAAATGGTCTTTAAATGTCTTCCTGTGGCAAACTTAACGAGCTTTTAATGGAATTCTGCGGTGCTGTGCATGGAAGAGCAGCTCCTCCTCCTTCCCTGTGGCTGCTGACTAAAACCCCCTCTGTCCAAAGCTCCAGTCTGGATCCTGCCTGGGGGTTCTCACCTTCTGAGACCACTGAAGCATATCAAGGTTGATTGCAGTTGTTTTAGCAAAACTTAGTTTCCGTAATTTTCCCCAAAACCGTGTTCCCACAGCAGCAGCTTATGGTAAGCCTTGCTGGATGCTGGCTGCAGTGGAAAACCGCTTGTGGCGAATTCAAAGAACGAGTTGGAAAATTATTGGGAAAGTTGTAACATTTCCAACAAGGTGAGAATTTGTTCCGGCTGCCTGTGATGCTTTAGAGGAGGAGGAAGGATTTCTGTGGTGTCCAGGAGCAGGGATGGGCTCATCCTGTGCCAAAACCAAAGCAGGACACACGAGATCACCTGGAGGTGCCGGGGGAATTAATCTTGCTGCAATCCTGCAAGCTCCTGCGTGCTCAGAGGGAATGATCTCAGACAGGGAAGCCGTGAACTGCCACATCTGATCCAGGCACAGCACCTGGGGGCTTTTGGCTGTGCCTGGGCAGGTGTCCCTCCTCCCACGGAGGATCTGCAATTCCCAGGATCTGGCTCCGTCAGGCAGGATGTGTTATCCCTGGGTCTCTGTTCCCAGAAACCCGCTCCCCAACAGCAGGATGCGAAGAACCAAAACCTGATGCTCCTAACGCTTGTTTTTAAGGAAGGACCTGGTGCGTGTGGAGGCCACCGTGATTGAGAAGACGGAGTCGTGGCCCAAAATCAACATGCGCTTCTGGAGGAGGCACAACTTCCAGAGGAAGAAAAGTAAGAGGGAAAGGACACATTTCCTTCCCGGCTGGTTCTGCTGGGTGTGGGAGGGGAGGTGTTCCAGCACAAGGAGTCGAGGAAGGGGCTCATTCTGTGTGCCCACAGAGCACCAGCATTTCATATTCCCTCTCAGTGTTCCCCAAACTTCCTGGGATGAAGAGCAATCCCATTCTCTTCCCAAAGCCTTGAACATTGGGTGTGTCATCACCGCTCCCAGCAAGCCCGAACAGGGTGCTGGACGGGTTTTGGTTGCCAAATGACTCTCCCTTCTCTGAGAGAGGGAAGAATTATGGCTGTTTTTATATGGGATGGATGGTGAACCCTTGGGAAGGCTGCCCCAGTCCCACTCTGGGGCCTGCTGTCCCTGGCATCCCCATGGAAAGCAGCCTGGGCAGCCCTCCAGGAGCCCTGGCATGAGGTAGGCGCAGGGTTTGTGCTGTTATCTGATCCTTTTTTTTCCCCCTTTTTTCCTTCTTTTCCAGTCATTGCGAACCCCCAGACCGTCCTCCGGATCAACACCATCGAAATCTACCCCTGCCTGTCCTGACCAGGGTGGGGTGTGCCTGGGAATCATGATTGCTCCAGGCAGTTGTGGAAATAAAACTGCCTCGGCACTGGAAAGTTCTGGACTTGTTGCTGTAGCGGGAAGTGGAAATCTCTATGTGCTTTCTTTTTAAAATAATGAAATATTTTTTAAGCTATTGCTTCAGCCTTGCTGGTGTTTGTTTGCCAGGAGTTTTAAATCCTGGCTGTGCAGCCTTTTCATTCCTAATGGATCTCTTTGCCTCCGCACCTCTCTGAGCTTTAGAAATGCAGGAATTCTGCTCACGGAATTCCCGGCATTGTGTGGCTCCGGGGAATATCCTGGGGTATAGCGTGGCCCACAGCCCATGGGACTGAAGAAAGCAGTAAAACCAGGTGACTGCAGGGTTCTGAATCCACTCCAGATTGTGCCAAGGGGTGGAAATCCTTTTCAAGGATTAGCCCTGGGAAATGGGGCTGAAAAATTCCCCTCTTAAAGGTGAGCAGCCATAAATTGTCTGTGTGCATAACACCATCAAAAGAAGACACTGGTGGCTGGGGAGGGATTTTGTGCCTGTTTCAGAGCTGGGTTTTGACCTGCTGAGTGTGTTCCGTGTCCAGATCCTGGTATTTTCGCTCTTTCATGGCTGCACGCTGAGTCCTCTCCCGAGCAGCACATACGAGGCCAGGTCTGCTGGTGTTTCCAGGCTGGATATCCACCAGGAGGGGAGTTTCCTGGAGTTCCTTGTGGCTGTGGGGTTCTTAACAGCCACCGTGGGAAGGGATAATGGGCCCTGCTCACCTTGCCACCTCCCTAGGGAATGCCTTCCTTCCGATTGGGAGTAAAATCCACATTTGGGTGTCCTTGTGCGCCCGCACCTTGGCTCCTCCTTGGACAAAGCTGGCCACGACCCTGTGCTGAAGGAAATGGGAGTTTTTTTTTTCCATCTGGGGCTTGTCCTGGCTGTCTGATCTCACAGTTCCTTTGGGAGATCACTCCAGGTGCCGCTTTGGTGGCTCCGGCTGCATCTTGCCTTCAGCTGGGAAAGGATCCGGGTGTGCCAGGGTCAAGCTGCTTCTCCAGCCACTGGAGACAGCTGGATCTGCAGGGCTGGACTCACCCCCTCCCATTTCAGATCCTCTGGCACAAATATTCCCAGGGAATGCTGCTCCTTCCCTGCTGCTGAGGTTGGACACAGCTTTTAGCAACCGATGGAATGTGGAGGTTGGATCTGGATCCTCGCATCCTCGTTCCCAAACGGAAAGGGTGGGGAGGCCCCTCCAAAAACCATCTCCCGCCTCTCCCACTTCTCCCACAGGTGACTGCAGTTCCATGCTGGGATCCCAGCGGATCCCAGCAGCAGGCAGAGCGTGCTGTGGGCTGGCACGAGGAGCGCAGCCTCCGGATACAGACTGTTCCCGGTCCACAGCGGAAGCGGCTCTGCCAGCCGAAGGAATTGGACTGGAAACCCTCAGTCCCTCTGTGTTTGAGTGCTGGGGCTGAGAAGCAGCATGTCTTGGCTTTAAGGGGATGTAGCAGGAATGTTCTGTCCTTCCCAAATAGGAAGAAACGCTTGGAAACAGCACGAGATTCAGGGCTCAGAAGTACGGAGGGCAGAGGCTGCTGTGGAGTCAAAGGAAAAGCAAAGGGCTTAAGTTCTGTGAGTCTGATCCCCCAAAAAGCCCTTGGGAATGTAGTTCTGATCCAAGGGAGATACTATACAAAATTAGGGTGGTTTCACAGCGTTTTTGGGGGACAAAAATTCAGGGAGGGAAGATCCAGCCAATATCGGGAAGTTTTGGGATTGAGAAGTTTATAATGCCAAAGAGTCAGGTTTTACTGGAATTATTTACTCAGTCTGGGGTAAAAAGGGATCGTTTTAATGCTTTCTTCAGGAGAATTTAAATCAAAAGCTTTTTGCCATTCCAAGTGGAAGCAGGAATGCCCAGTTCCCTGGGATGAAGCCACAGCTCTCCGTGTGGCTTCATATGTTAGGGGGCTGATCCTTGTCACCCTCTTCCCGGTGCTAAATAGCACCGAACTAGTTTAACAGCAAGAATTTCTCAGCAAAGCAGTTTTTTTTTTTTTTTTTCCTCAAGTACTGATTCATGGTGGGAATTCATCTGCCAGGACAACCCAGATCCGGCTGGAATTCGAGCTGCTTTGCCCAGAGCTGAAGATCCACGTGGATCACACAAGAAGCAGCCCTGGGCTCCGGCCACCCCTGTGGCGTCTGTCCCCCGAGGAGGGAGGCTGGAGAGCTGGAGCAGAGGCCACGAGCTGGGAATGGGAGCGAATTCCAGCGCTGATCCCTGCCCGCTGGCCACAAAGCCGCTGCCTGTGCCGCTCCTGCCGCGCTTTCCAAGAATGTTGGCCAAGCTCGGCGGCAGCAGGACAACTGGCTCTGCAGCCCTGACATTTCCCATCATAAGGAAGCCTTGTTTTCCTGCCAGCTGCAAGGTTTGCTCGGGAATAGCTGTCAGGAATGGCTCAGGAGGTGCCTCTGCCGGCTCCCTCTGGCACCCCCGATTTGGGCAGGAGCACCAAGCGGATCCCCGGCCCTGCCGCTCCCTGGATCCCAGGTGTGTGTCTCCCTTAGCTCTGCTCTAGCTGGGAGGGGTTTGACTCCCTAATTTCTGTGTGCCGTGCCCTGAGCCCAGCCCTGACCTCCTCCCCTGCCCTTTCAAGAGTGCCCCATGCCACCCGAATTCCTTTGTGGCTCCAGGTTTTTCCCTCCCCCTCAGCTCCAGCTGCTTTTAGGAGCAGCTTTGGAGCGAGTTTTCCATCATTTCAAAGGCTGGTGCTGTTCCAAACCCCTCCGATGCTCCGGATGTTGCAGCTTCGAGGGGCTCGGACTTGTGTCTCACATAAAACCCTTCTTGTGACTGAAGGCAAAACAGCCCCATCCCGGTCATCCCACAGGATAATTTTTTGCAGCATTTCTGGAGGTTTAAGTTACCTCCACGCCGGGCTCTGTGTTCCTTCCGTCAGCACGTTGCTCTGTGCTCTAAAATCAGCTTCCCGACAAAGCCATTCCCACAGCGGGAAGCTTCCCGCCGTGAGGAGCCTGGTGGAGCCTGACAGACGGAGTCTGTGGCACTGTCCTCCTTCCCAACAGCCAGCTCCTGCGGGAAAACAAAGTGCAGGACGCTGCCTTTGGAGCCCACGGGGCAGCAGGGGGATTTAGCAGCTCCGTCAGGACGTTTGGATCACGCGCTCTGCCAGCCCGTGAGCTGCCAGCGTTTATCCAGCGGCAAAGCAGCTTGGAAAGCTCTCGGGACATGTTGTTCAGGTCCTGGGGCGGGAGGGAAATGCTGTTAATTTGCCCCTTCCCTGTGGTTTTTTATCCCTCACAGCTTTGGGAAGGAGACTTTGAGCTCTGACGTGGAGCCAGATTTGTTTTCTCAGCGTGATCCGGCCGCGTGTCGGAATCCGCTTCAGCAGCAGGCAGGAGCAGGACACCGGGAAAACGTGTTAGTTGGATTTCTCTTGCACTAGAGGTTTTATTATCTCCCGTGACCTAAAAAACAGCCTTTCATTAAAAAAAGAAAGGGAATGTGCTCCCAGTGGGTCCGTGTTGATGCAAATCCCACACGGAGAGGTCCGGCCGCAGCCTGGACACGGGGCCTTTCACATGTTTTCCCTCTCCCTATTTATAGCAAATGGAGAAGAAACTGGGATCCGTGTCCCTGTGCCTCATCCTGGATGCAAATGCAGAGGTTTTGCAGCTGGACTGGTGTCAGAGCGAACAGAGTGAGTCGAGGAAGGTGAGGGGCTGAAGGCTGGGAGGACCCTCCCAACAAAACCATGCTGGGTTTGCTGAAGCAACCCAAAATATGTTTACTGACAGGGCAGCGTGGCTTTGGTTATATCCTTGGAGAACATTCCCTGATGGAGCTGCACATGGGAATGTCTGCGCAGCAAATCATGAGTGGCAATTGAGTGTGGTGGGCGAGCTGGAAAAGGGTTTGAGCCCTTGAAATGGAGCTAAACCTTGGGGAGCCAAAGCTTTGAGACACCTCAGCCATTTCTGAAATGGATTTGGCTCCTGCACGGGTCTGTTGGTGTTCCGTGTCTTTGGATCATCTCGTGGAGAGAAAAGGGACTGGTGTTATTTCACCTTCCTTTCCTAGCAAAAAAAAACCTCCTTTGCCTTGTTTCAAAAGCATCGAAGTTCAGTTTCTGGGCAGCTCTCAAAATAGCTGACGATCCAGTAGGGAAGTGGTTTGGACCATGGAATGGGATCCCAGCCCCGATCCGAGGCTACGGCCAGAGGCGATTTGATCCTGTGCTTTAGGCCAGCTTTTCATTTCAGCTGATTTTCTGTTGGCAGGGCCGTGATTCATGGGAGCCTCTGGCTCGGTTCCCGGAGCAGACTCCATGTCTTGAAGGCCCGGCAAGTATGGAACAGCCTGACCACAAACATTTCACCGGGAAACCGTATCTCCTGCACCTTTCCCACCGGGCCCCGCCGCGGAACGCCGGAGGTGGATGATCCAGCGATCGCCGGCGATAAAGTCCTGTTTCCATTGTCAGCCAGCCAAACATTCCCTGGCAAACGTGGGATGTGGCGCTGAGCGCTCCAGTGGGAACACACGTGTGGATTCCACCATGCCAAGGAGAGCTGTGCGTGAGGAGCGGGAGTTTCTCCCAGCTGTGCCATCAGGGACACAGCCCCACCAGCACCGGGATTTGCACTGACCTTTTCCTGAGGAATCCAGGGATGTATTTCACTGGAGCAGCTGGTAGTGGATCGGAAGGTCATGGTCATGGAGGTGGGGTGAGAGGAGATGATTTTCCCAAGGTGATGCTGGAAGTCTGTGGCACGAGTGCAGATGTGCTTCCGCTTTAACTCCATCCCTCTTGTCCCTTTGTCCCCTCATCCCTGCAAATCCATGTGCTCTTAACACACTTGGAATTAAGGCAGGTGTGACTGCCCAGCTCCTGGAGCTTCGGTGCCAAGGTGCTGTACCTGAGGCGAGGGCAGCAGGAACCTGGAGCAGTGGGAATTGTTACTATGCTTTCCCCCAGAAAATTCCTGCCTTCCAAAGTGCGAGGGTTGATTTTCCATGAAATTTGCCCATTTGTTGTCACACAACTTGCAGGAAAAGGGTTTTATCTGTGGCTTCTCCCTCATTTGCCGGGAATCAGGCGATCTCTTAAAACTGGTATTGGAGAGGATCAGGCAAGAAGAGGACTTGATTGCAGACAGCTCATTTCCGTAGGAAATGGGGCTAAAAATAGGGAAGGAATGTAACGGAGACTTCTTTCTCTTGACACCCCCCATTCCCCAGCTGGGAACCAGCTTTTGTCCCAAAATCTGTTTATTGCCTTCCTGTTGTATTCTGGGCCCCAGATGTAGCTGTGAGCCTGATTTTTGGCTTTGGAGAAGCCGGAGCAGGGCTGTTTCCAGGGGCTGATGCACAAGGAGGACACACGTGATGGCAAGATGGGTTTCTGGGAGAGGTCTGCTGGCTCTCCACGACAATCCCTGTGTTATCCACTAATCCCACTGGCAGCAGCTGCGATCCTGATAACCCTGTGGCTGGCTGAGTGCTGATGTCCCTGTAGGCACCAGGATGTTCCCTTTGGACACTTGATAGGGGCTATAAATACCAGGTGGGCTCATGTTCCCTCAAGCACCAAGTGGGCTGGGCCAAGTCACCCCAGATGGTCAGGCTGAGAGATCCCAGTGCCAGAGAAATGGCTGCAACCTTTGGAAAAGGGACTGAGTCCCTGGTGTGGGCACTTGAAGGCTCCGCACCCTTGGCCAGGTCCCTTCTGCCGGCTTCTTCTTTTGCAGCACTGGTGTCACCTGGGATCTGCATCCCACAGGTCAGAAGTGTTCTGGGGTCTGATGGAGAGAGTAAAGAGGCTGCTCAAGGTGTTGCCAGGCTTTTCCCTCTTCCCAGGATGCCCAAGGCACATCCATGCCCGTTCCAGGTACTGCTCGGAGATGTTACACATTCCCTGCGCACCTGGGCAGACCCTCACACTGCTGCTTAACAGCCTGCTGGTGCTGCTGCACCAAAATGCATAAAGTTTGGTCCCAGGCCTGGTGTGGAGTCCTTGCTCTTGGATATCCGCCGGGATTTAGTCGCTGGTTTGTGCAGAGCCAGGATTCACTCGTTGTCCTGCTCGTGGGACAAGGGGAATGGCCGGGGCTAAGTCAGCTCCTCTTGCCTTTACTAACTTGTCTTGTGCACAACCATGGGGAAAATCATGATTTCAGGCAGGCATTTGGGGCCAGGCAGCACTCTGGCCGTGTTTCCATGGCTGGGGAGGTGTTGCACCACTTCTCTCTTTCCTCCCTTTCATAAACTCACGGAATCCCAGGATGGTTTGGGATGGAAGGGACCTCACAGCCCACCCGGTGCCACCCCTTGCTAGGCACGGGGACACCTTCCACTAGCCCAGGTGGCTCCAAGCCCGGTCCAATGTTGGCTTTGCCCCTTTGGGGGAGCAGCTTTCCCGCCCCGGGAAATGCCGCCCGGCGCTGCTCTAAGCGAGGAAACGGAGTCGCAATTCCCGAAGCGTCTCCGGGACGGGGCGAAGGAGAAGAAG
>VZTX01026921.1:0-30052 GCA_013400915.1 Pardalotus punctatus | reverse complement strand
CCTATGGGCCTTTTTATTCAAAGTGGATTTTCACAGAGAATTAATGAAATACAGAAAATTAAATGGAAATGGAAAGGGACAGCTCCCCCAGTCCAGCAGGTTGCAGCATCCAAAAGAAAATGAACAGGAAGATTGTGGATTGGGAGCATCACCCGTAACATATGCATAAAGATATATAAATCCAGGCAGAACATCAAGTATAATATGGTGTCTTACATTTTTCAGCTATTTCATTAAGGTTTGTCCTGCAAGTGTTTATCTCAGTTTACACAAATCAAGGGGAAACCCAAAACTCCAATATCTGTCCTTCATTGCAGCAACCTCTCTGTGCAAAAAGAGGAGAGGAATACAGTTTTTATCCAAGTACTTCTACTGGGTCATTTCTGCAGCCTCAGTTGTTTTTATAGCTCCACATTTGTTCCTTGGAATTTGATGGTGAACTGCTGTTATTGTTGATTGGATAAAATATCTATTAATAAAAAGGAAAGGCCATAATTTGCTTAAAGCCCATGTGAAGGAGTTGATCCTCTTTCTTTAAGTTTCCATTTATTGCTGAGGTCAGTTTTATTTCCATGAGGACTTAGCAACCAGCTCATGAAAAAATAAATTATACAAACTAAAATAAAATCATATTGAATTCTTTCCTGAAGGAAAAATAATCCCTTCTGGAGCTAAGGCCACTCAATATGCAAGGGGAATCAGGTTAAAACAGATCTTTTATGTCTGACTATTTGTCATTTGGAAATTTATAAATGCTAGATTGTTCTGCTGTGCTACATACAAAGAGAAAGGTCTCCAGTTCTCTTCCATCCATTCAAAACTAAACAAACAAGTGTCCTCTGCACCCTGGCAAGCCGTGTGCCAAAAGCATTTTTCTCTTGGAAGCCAAAAAAAAAGCAAAAGTATGCATTTACTGTCAGTTATGCCAATGTGATTTGATGAAATATGTGAGGTTATTCAGTTCTAAATGGGGACAGAATTTGAGAAGAAATGAATTTTCAGACACCTGGGGATTTTTCAGTCTGTTTCTGTTACATCCTGCAGCTAAAATGTCTAAATTTACTTGATTTTTCCAATTCCCTGCTTGCACCCACTGGTTTCAATTCAGCTTTAGAGTTTCCCCTGGCAGCTGAGAAGGCTTCTTTTCCTTGTAGAAGCCAAAATGAAGGTGGAACAGGCACATCCCAGGTGTGTGTTACATCACGAGAGGGTGCTCAAAGCTCGGGAAAGCCATGAGGATCCTCTCCCTTGGCATCTGTGCCACTCCCACCTGTAAAACCTCAAATCCACACTTACCACGGCCACACTGAAACTGCTCCTTTCCCCCCTGCAGATCTGTTGACTGGCTTTTTATAGCTCTGCATTACAAACATTAAACAAGTACCATTCTAAGCTGCTACAGAAATGAAAAGCAGAGTTTGACTGGGGATGGGGTGAAGGAGATTTCTTAAATCCACCTGTAGAGTTAAACTCCCAAAAGCACTTGAATGTCTTTGGAGTGTAAAGATGAGATTTTCAAGGTACTTAGATATTTAATTGCCATCAAAAAACACTTAAGCTGATCTAATTTTCTAAAAACATTTCTATCATTATTCTATTATTTTTCTTTCTCATGCAGACTTTTATAAATGAACATGTTTGTTGTACAATGATGCAAAAAATCTGTCACCTTTCCCCGCCTCAGCAGACAAACCAGCCCAACCAGATGGAGGGCAAGCTCACATGGACTTGAACTTAAAAGGTTAAATTTTCTACCTGTTCTTTACACATTTTTCTTCGTTTCTTTCTAAAAAGACAGGAGTCAAGAACACAGGATCTGGAGGCTTTAACAGGCAACAGCTGGAAGAAGTGAGCTCTGCCTGCTGCCAGGTTTTACTAATTATCCTCACAAGCACTTCCACAGACACAGTGTTTACCAAACATCTCCTCCTTTGAAATTAAACACCCATAACCCTGAAAAACAGCAAATCACAGTCCCGTGGGAAATGCTTCCCAAAGCTGCTGCAGGGACTTTGTTTACATGGCAAACACAGGGCACACTCCTGGCCCTCCCTTACCACACGTGTAATTCCTGGGCAAACAGCTTTGCTGCAGGAAGTAGGGAAGCTTCCCAGCTCTTGGGCTTGACCTTCAGCACAAGGACAGCTCCTGAACTCCAGGCAGCCAGGGCAGCATTCCTCGGAGACAGGAGAGCAGGACCGAGCACTGGAACACTGGGACAAGGACATGGATGGCCTAAGAGGATAAAAGTCTCCTTGGGAATCATTTGTGCTCGGATGTACCTGCAGATCCCAGCGGTCATTCTTTGGTTTCTTTCTCCAGGAGCAGCACAAATCTTCTGCTGATGGTCAGAAGATGTAAATGCACACAGCCATGCTCTCAGCCAGTGGAAACCAGCCCAGCTTTTGGCTGCCAGCTGGGGGAAGAGATTGGTTGATGGGAGGTGTGAACCTAGATGAGAGCATCAAACATTTCCCTCCCTCTGCTACCAGGAAACAGGGTGCTGACTTGGCACTTGAAGCCACAATCTCAGGAGGTCTTTTGGCTGACAGACAGCAGATAGACAGCTAAAGAACTGCAGTTAGTGGTTTTATGACACAGAAAATGAACGACAAAGTCCTTCAGTAAAGAACACGCGATCAGTCCTTGTTTACCAGTGACAAAGCAAACAGCAGGTCCTGAGCATGGAACCTGCTGGCTGGCAGGATGAGGACCTGGTGGCAGATTCCAGCTGCTTGTGCTGGGAGCACAGAACAGAGCCAGGCCCTGAAGTGAGCTCCTGCATAGTCACAGGAGCACCTGCAGGCTCGAGGGACTTGCTGACACCTGACAGCCTGAAGGGAAGAGCCAAGCCACACTGGACCGTGCAGCTGAACTGCTCTGTGAGCTGGGCTCGCTGCTGCCAGGCCAGGTCAGCTGCAGCTCTGCTGTACCTGCAGCCAGTTGGGAAAAGGTGATGTCAAGGAATCCAGGGGGAACAGGCAGGAAGGTGGAAAGATGAAATGCTTCACCCTGCAAATCCTAAGTGATATTCCAAGGTCTCACTAAAGGGTTAAATTAGCTGAAATATCTTCTGGCCTTATTTGCTGCATTCAGAGGAGCAGGACAGATAACCTCATCCTTCTGCATTCCAGTTTTCCCCCTGAGCAGAAAGATGGGCTTCATGTCAGCAAAGAAGCTGAGATTGCCCCATTTTGGGGATATATACCCAATTTCCATTACAACTCAGAGTCATCTGTCCCTGCATCTGTGTGAGACAGGTTGATTGTTGCCTCTGCTTCTGGGGGTGACGAGCTCTCTGAGGCAAAGGACACTCCCAGCCCTTGGTGGTGACCACCTGTGTCAGAGCCTTCTTCCTCCTCCTCATTCTTCTGCAGATCTTGGTCACTGTCATCATCATCATCTTCTGCATTGTCCTCAATCACTTCAACCCTCTCTCCAGCCTCGGGGTCCACATCAGTCTTAAACCACACAGCTTTGTAGCCATCATCTGCCACGTGCCTGTCTGTCTTGAGGATTGATTTCACTTCTTTCTCCTGTCCAGCCTCTGCTTCCTTTTCTTCCTCTTTCTCTTCCTGGTCAAAGATGACAGTGGAAGCTATGGAGCCCTGTGGGAGACTCTCTGTTTCCTCTGCGCTGGAGGAGTGCGAGGCAGCTGCTGGCTGCTCTGGCATAGGACTCTCTGCCTGGACACTTCTGGTTTCTGATGTCTCATGCTGCTTGGTGCTCACATCTGGCTGTTCATCTTCCTGGTAGTATTCGTTCTGGTGACCCCCAGAGATTTCCGTGGAGAGCTACAGGAGGAGAGACACATTGTGATTGTAGTGACAGGAAAAGAAATGAGGGGGCAGGAGGGAAGGGGCGGCTGCAGTGACTGAGCTCCTGCTCAGGGAAGTTCAGCTTGGTTTGCAGTTAGACCTATTTGAAGCCAGGGAAAGATGCAGACCCCTGGAACAGCTGTTTTTTATTCGCTGCCTTTCTGGAGTTTTCTCAAGTAAGTGGGCACGCTCTCCAGGAGGGCTGAGCACCAGCACCACACACTGGTTTATAGCCACCCCTGCCTGGATTAGGATTCCCCTCACTCAGGGTGAAGGACTGTTGTCATCCACCTGAGCCATGTGCTCTGAACTTGTGTCTAGGCTCCTGGCAGGTCCAGCCAATGGCACAGACCAACATTTGCTCGGATGAATGACACCCTAAACTCCCCAGTGACCCAACTTGCCAGGGATCTGAGACGTCCAAAATGAAATAGCTCAGGTGCAGACAAGTGTCTGAGCCCAGGCTTTGGGATCAGGTATGAAGGGACCCTCCTCTCCTTTGACTATGGAGAATGAGCAGTAGTTTATACCACAGAGAGGTGTTTTTCAGAGACCACCTCTGAAAAACCTGTGTGCCACGTTCATCGCAGATTTTGTGCTTTATGGAGCTGTGGTGCTTTCCTTACCATGTGCGCTCATCATCCAGCACAGAGCTCCAGCCTTGGGGGCTGTTCTTTGTAGAACAAGCAGCAAACAGCACCAAAGTGATGCCACCTCTGCAAACTTTGTCTTGGGAGTGATTCATCACCTTCACACAAGTGTGCAGTATTTGGGCAGCCCATCCACACTTTAAAGCCTCCTCAGATCCCACTTTCTAACTCTTAGAAGTTCAGGTACAAACAAGGCACTTACCTTTTTCTTCATCAGGAATTTGACAGGTTTTCCATACCATCTACTGGATTTCCATACCAGCACTCCAAGGAAGAGTAAGGCAATTAACAGCAGTGCTGCTAATGTGCCCCCTAAGACAGCCATGTCCTGAGCAGAGTACCTTTTGTCAGAGGGAGTTACAGCTGTGAGGAAAACAAACCAGTGTTACAAAGCCTAAAACTGGTAGCCAGTGCTTCCAACACAACCCTTCACTGTGGGAGAAGCTCCAACCAATCTTTGAAGGGCAAGGAAGCATCCTGTGCTGAAGAATGTGACAGTGGTACATATATGTCTGATACCACAGAAGACCTTTCTTTGCTGCCCTAAGAGCAGAGGGCTTTTTTTTTTTTTCCTTTCCTAAAATGACACAGAATATTGTCATTTCCAATAAATTCCATGAAGTGGA
This sequence comes from Pardalotus punctatus, assembly GCA_013400915.1. Classification (NCBI taxonomy): domain Eukaryota; kingdom Metazoa; phylum Chordata; class Aves; order Passeriformes; family Pardalotidae; genus Pardalotus; species Pardalotus punctatus. The sequence continues at coordinate 24,958 of VZTX01026921.1, read as the reverse complement.
AATAGCAGCCATTTACAGGACAGTGACTTTTACCCCATGATTTAATCAAGTTAATAAATACCTGACTGCATCAGGCAAGCAGGTGCTACATGGAGTAAAGCTATTTAGGTCTATTTCCATTTCACTCTTTTACACCAGAATGCAAAAATGAGGTTTGTTTGTACAATCTGTGTGTGAAAATGCAAAGCTTCATTTTATCTGGAGCATCCCCTCCAATACGGATGAGCACATCAAAACAGTATACAAAAAAGCAGAATAGGAAATAAGAAAAGCACTAGAAAGCCCCCAGGACAAGAAAACCTTTCCTGCCCTTTTGTAGCTGTAGCAATATTGTCCAGCCTGCTCAGGGGCAGCTTCTGCTCCCAGCCACGGGTCAGTGTAAGGTGTTTGTACAGAGATCGCCACCAGAGTGAAGAGGCAGTACCATTATCAGCTTTGCATGGTGGTGGTTGTGGTAGAATTCTTTATGTTTCCCAGCCTCATTTTGTAGTGTAAATGACTGTTATTAATGATTAATGAAACAATGTTTTGTTCTCCTGCTGACCAGTTTATGATAATGAAATTGGGGTATTCCCTCCATGTTTGATTCTGCCCTCAGTTTATCATTAACACCTTGGCAAGGATTTAGGAGCTCAGTGAAGTTTTGCTGCTTAGTCCTGTCTCCTGGGGAGCCACAGCCCACAGAGAGTCAGAGAGCTGTGTAATTTTGCATATTCAGCAGCACCATTGCTTTGTGTGGCTTAAGCAGCGAGGGCAATATTTCAAAGCTGCCCAGAAGTGTTGGTACCTGTTTGGATTATCTGCAGCTCTGTGTGCTCACACCTGGACTCGTTTTCTGCTGAGCTGGGCTGTGCCCTTCAATGGGGTTTGGGTGGTTTTTAGCTGTGAAGTGACAGTACCTTTAGGGAATCTAAATTTACACCCAGGAGCCCACTTGTTTTTCCCACCCCACGATGGTGGTGGTGCAGTGATGGAACTTCAATCACACATCATCGTGTAGAATCCAGTGTAGTCTGGACATTGTCTGCCTAGCCTGAGATGAAAATGCACAATATTGGTTCATCTTAACGCAAAGCATAAGAAGTTCCATGAACTTCAAACCTAATTTCTTTATAAGATGAATTTAAGAGTAATTTCTCAGCAGTATGGAAGTGTGAGCTGTTTTTATATCCACAAGGTTAAACAGTAGCTGGAGGGTTACGTATGAAGCCTCATGTCTATCTTATTACTCATGGGCTGTTTCTCCTGTAAGACCATAAAATCCTGGTGTAAAAGAGCCTGACCTGAGAAGAAAATGCCTTGGCTCATGGGCAAGCCTGGCTTTGGGGTGTGCCAGCTGCCCTCTGCTCTGAGACAGGCAAGGATACTGCAGTTTCCTCTGCATTTGGCTAAAAAGGGGCAGTCATGTACTGAAGGTTTGCCATAGAAGTAGAAAAGACTCGCCAGCCAACTCCACAGAACAGAAAACAGAGACCCCCCTGTCCCCCAGCCTACCTGTGGCAGGGACGACCTCCACCACAATTATGGTGCTTGCCTCCTGCAGGCTCAAAACATCTTTTCCAACAGCCTATGGGAACATGGCAAAGAGATGGCTTAGGGACTTCCAGATCTCCAGCTCACTCTCAAGGTGTGTGGGGGGCCCTTTGAGGACAGAGTACCTTGTCCCTGTCCTCACCCCAGCCCTTCACTGTGGCTGGATGGCCTGGTCACAGGGGAACAAGAGCTCTGAAGATTCCCTGCCCTGGGAAGGGATGAGCTGAACTGTATCCCTGCTCTGTGTACATCTCCCAGCGCAGAGCAGAGCACGGGTTTGGAGGCAGCGTGGGGCAGGAGCAGCAGGTGTTGGCAGCTCTCTGTGCCCTGCCTGTGGAGCTCCGGCAGTGCCGTGGTTCTGACAGCTCCACAGGGCATGGCATGTGCCAGGCAAGCCTTAGGCAGGCACAGGGACAAAAGGAACACCCAGCTTCTTACAAGTCTAAAGCTATTGACTGCTCCCTTCAAAGAAAAAATAAGCATTCTTCAAAGAAAAACCCAAGCAAAAAGAAGATTTTAATTCCTCCTTCTTTCCACGGCCCTGACAAAATACCCAAGAAAGCTGTCCTACCTGGATGGTCACAGTTCCTGGGGACTGCAGCACCACGTTGGTCAGGATGAGCCCATCCCTAGTTGCCATGAAGTTGGTGCTGTTTTTGAGATAGTACTCAATGTTGGGGTTGAAGTTCTGGAAAGCCAGAGAGTGCGTGATCAAACCACACCGCGCTTCACGTGCATCTTCCCAACAACCCCTTGGCAGGACTTGTCCAAAACACCCGAGGTATGAGCAGGTGTGGAGAGCCATAAATAAACTTGTGCTGAGCAGGTGAGAAAGGCTGAACTCAACTGTGTTCACCCTGTTGCTCAGAAGCCAAGAATGTATCACAAAAACACTGTAAAAAATCCCAAGTCTTAACCCAGCTTGTGTTGGTAACTTTAGTTCTTGCCCAAGCAAAACACACCAATGCAAGTGATCTGTGTGGGACTGGCTTTGGAAGAGGGGAGTCCAGCAGCTTTTTCCCTTTACACCACACCATAAGAGGTTCTGATCTCTGGAATTTCCCAGGGAATATAACATGGAATGCTAGAAGAGAGCATGTGTTTGCTCCTCCCTACCTCCCCTCCCTTACGCTTCCTGATCCTGCTTTAAGCCCAAAGCAGTGAGACAGAACACAGAGCACTGTCAGTTTCTTACATCAGGGAAATAATCCTCATCCACCGCCGCTATCACCAGGGGAGTGGAAGGTTCCCCAGCTTGGTAGACAAAGCTCCCCCGGGGCTGCCCAACAAACACTGTCCCGTTGTAGATCCCCTTCTCAAAGTAGGGCGGATGAAGACTTCTGTTGATGACCTTGATCTCTACAGTGGCTACGGAATACTTCCTTATGTTGCTGACCTGGGTGGCCTGGAGAGAAAGAGAGATGCCAGACTTCTCCTGCCTCTGATGGGACAGGAAAGGACAGGCTCAATCTGAGGCCCCCTGCAGTTGCCAACTCAGCACAAGGTCCCCAGGGTGAATTTCCTTTGCTGTCACCACCCACACCTGAGGGGAAACTCTCAACTGCTGCAGGAGCTTTGCATGTGGGTTGGTGACATGGGTGAAACACTGAGCCCTTCAAAAGAAGGGGAGTAACCGACTTATAATTAAGGTCATTGACTCCTGTCACATCCAGGCAGCTGCTTCCTAGAAATCCTGCTGTGCCGGGTGGCTGGCTGTAATGCCATCACTTACCATAACTTGCAGCAGGAAGGCATCTGGGGAAGTCACTATTTTGTTCATAGTTAGATTCCCTGTGTCTGCATCCACTGAGAACACTCCATCTGTATTCCCTAGAGAAAAATGCAAAGACCATTCAAACATCAGATTCCTTCATAAAGTGACCTGGAGCTCACAGACTCATTCTTCCACATTTTAGTGACAATACCCTTCCACATCTTAGTGAAAATACCCTCAAGATATTTTCCTCGGGTAAATACAATTTACTCAAGGAAAAATGCTGTTTCACTTGCCTGCCTGGCTGCTCCAAAGGCTGGGAGTGCTGGCCAGCGTTGAAGAGGGACACGCTGTATGTGTGTGAACCCAATTAAATGAGGTAGGACAACAAAGCTTTGCATTTCCAGTGCCTAGGCCCACACATTGCCAGTCTAAAGTATGATAAATGCCCAGAGCCTCTGGTGCAATTTCAGGACCAAAAATCTCCATCCAGTTCCCATTTTGCTCTGGGAATGCTTGTTTCTCTCTAATGACTACAAAGAGAGTCTAGACACAAACCTTGTATTTATGTATGGGCAGAGATCAGATTCCTACATCTGTGTGGGAATCATAGAAGTACCTATGTTGGATCTATGTTGTAACGTGAGCAGAATTTTTAGTTCTCTTCCTCACCCTGAGACACTGTGGCCTCTCTTTACAGAAGGATCTAAGTCTGGGCTTCCCCATTGACTGTGGGGTGGGGAGCCCACACTCCATCCAAATGCCAGTGGAATTTAGGGTTCTTTAATACATTTGGTATCAGGAGGATATTCACAGCTGTAGTGCCATGAGGTACAACAGGTAAAGGGAGAGGAAAACTCCACCTGACCAATATGATCTTTGCCCTGATCCTTTTGAGATCAGGGCAGATGAGATACAGGCAATGTGTTGGGGAATAAAAACGCAATTCTTGACAATGAATGAAAATTAGGCTGAGAATGTGGGAGTTTTAGGTTCAGCTTGAAGACTGAATTGAAAGTTGCATGACCAGACTGACAAAATAACATCTAAAAACTTAAAGATAAAACATGTCTCACCTCGCAAAAAACCCAAAGTCCTTTTGAAACAGATTTCACTGAGATAGGTTTGGGGGACTGTGATTCTTTTTTTCCTTTCACTCCGTAAAGTCTGTTTCTTCTGCTTAACCCACAATGTTCTGTGGCTCTAGTTATGTTTCTGTGGCAGAAATGGGGGGGGCAAATGCTGGGCCCCCCCTTAAGTGCTCTTGGCAGGTACCACAGGAGACAGGAGCAATGTTCCTCGTGGAAGGTGACATGGTCTACTCACCCCCAACAATACTGTACACAATCCTGTCATTGATGGTGTAGTCAGGGTCAATGGCATAGAGGGGTCCTGGCTCCAGGAGGAGCGGCTCTGTCTGCAACAGGAAGGCAAAAAATCACACACCACAGGCCAGCACCAGATCAGCAAATGGAACTCTCCCATCCCAGCATGGAGCCAGTGGCTCTGCCTGGGCAGAACAGGGTTTATTGCTGGGAGGTGTCTGTGACAGGGCAGAGGTGAGAGCATTGAGCTGGTGTTCCAGCTCTTGCCTCTCCTGTGATGTGCTGCAGGAGCAGAGAGAGGTGATGCTGCTTGGGGCGGGGGGGTGATGGAAAATCCCTGTTCTGCCAAACCATCTGCATTACAACTGGGGACCAGCACGAGCTCATGGAGATTATTTGGTGCTTCCCACTGGGAGCAGCCCCAGGGACGCTGTCTGAGCCCTCCTGCTCACCGACATCTCGGAGATGTTGACCCTCCCAGAGTAGGGGCTGCTGATGCAGACGCTGTTGTCCGCATGGATGAGGGTGCAGGGCTGGAACCAGGGAGGCCGGGTGTCACTCTGCTCCAGGACGATGGTTATTGTGGCAGTGGCCGTGTTGGTGGGCTCGGGGCTGGTCACAGGCCTGTCCTGCCCCAAGACAAAGCACACTCATGAGACACAAGTGTCACTGCCAAAAGCAGGGAGCTGGGGCCCTCCTGCCATTGTCACTCCATTCTGTTTAAGGCTTAGCAATATATATGAGAGCAGCTAAAGCAGAGGGTTGTTTTGTTCTACTGACAAAGGTGGGCTGACTGCCAGTCTGCCACTGGAATTATGGAGAGGTAAAGGTGGCTCCAAATGCATCCCCCCCCTCAAGTTCCCACCTTCCCTCCTGCTATCCCAGAGATTTCCCATCCAGACTCACCCTTCAGGTAAGAGGGAGCAGGCAAGCGAGGCATTCTGTTCTTCCCAAACCACTTACCCTTGCATACAAGAGCAACGTTGTCAAATTAAATTTGTCATAGTCCAATGCTTTTTGTAAATAAATTTCTGGGTTATTAACTCCTCTGATGGCAAAATAACCGTCTGTGTCCTGGCAAGGGAAAAGGAAAAATCCTATAGCAGACTCAATCACAGACACAGTCCAAATTCTGCTCGTTGCTGTGTTTGTCATCCCAAGTGGACCTTTATCTTGGGAACCTGGATGGGGGCCGTGTGGGAATGTCTGATCTACTTAATCTTTGGTACTGCACACTGGAGTTGCCTGGCTTGTCAGAAAGGTTTGTTCCCAAGAATTTCCTCTCTCAGATCCCCTGCTTCACCCGCCCACCTGCTCAGCAGCTCCTGGATGAAATCTATCATCTAATTTATTCCCTACACTCAACAAGTTGCCAACAGTCCTTGATTTTGGGTCCCTGACAGCCAAGCAATCTCACTTCCATGCACAAAATAGGTCAAAGATGGCTCAGTCTTTGAGAGCTGGCAGGATCACCCACCTTAGCCTGACACAGCTGGACTTTGGATGAAACTGTCAAGCCAAGATGAAGTATCATACGTTGCATTTTACTCTACAACCTTCTGCGCTTGCTTTGAATCTCCTTTAATCTTATGCCTCTGAATTTCTAAATCCCTCTGGATTTACACCAAAGTGAATGCAAAGTCTGATCCCAGAGCTGAAAAACTGGTGGTTTCTGTTCACAGAAACTTAAATTCCATTGAGATATGGAAATAATGGAGGCACTATCTGCTCTCTCCACAATGCTTTTCAAAAATGCAAACATACATTTGGTTTTTCTCTTTAATTTCCTTTTGTTTTTAGTTTACAGCCAGCCCTTGCACTCCAGGCTGGCATTACTTTAACTGTGTGCACAATCCATTTCCTGTGCTAGGTTCCCAAGATAAGGCATGGACTCCTTTCCCCATCAGACTCAGTGCAATTCTGATCTCCCTGCAGTACAAAGGTCTCCTGATATGTTTACAGATCATCCCAACAAGACTCCCCTGAGTCATATGGCTCTGAATATCCTAGATGAAAGTTTAATCTGTATGATGCATTAAAAGTGTGAGCAGTAAGAGAATTCAACAACTGCAGCATTCACGGCTCTGTTCTGTTGGCCAAACCAATGTCTGGGTTTTGTGAAAGATGAGAGAGCTATATGCAGTGACCTTCTCAAAGCTGGGGCTCTTCTGATTCCAACTTCTCTAGAGCTACTGTTTGTCCCCAGAGATGCTCACCTGCACTGTGGTTGTGAGTTCATAGTAGATGGTGTCCAGATCAGCATCAGTAACGCTTAATTCTTCACGGGCTACAATGGTTGCATTCACTTTTGTATCCTGAAAAAACACGTTGTTGTGGTTATTGTCTGTGTGAAATGGACTGAAGTACTCTCCCTGCCAACCCTTCCTCAGTCCCACAGCACTCAGTGAGGCAGTGCCCTGTTCCCTTCCAAAAACCCCTTACCTCTGGGACAGTCCTGCTGAGGTTCGGCTGTGCAAACACAGGGTCATTGTCATTCTTGTTCAGAATGGTGACCAGGATTTCCAAGGAATCGCTCTGCAGAATGGGCAAATCAAAGAATCAAAGACAAAAATAGACTGCTGGTGCTGATCCTGCTTTGTAGAGTGACCAGAGGGGATGGTGTAAGGATGGGGGCTGCATGGGGCTGGGGTTTGCAGCCCCATGGGCTTGTCCCCACCTCCCAAGGCAGAGCCTCGGTGCTCTCTGTGACTGTGAGAGCAGTGTGTCTGTGCACAAGGGGAAGGACGTGTGCCCACCCCGGTGTGGGGTTTAGGCAGGGCAGAGGGAAGCACGTGGTAGGGCTCAGCGTTTGCAGGGCACTCACCTGGCCAGCAGGGTCCCTGCAGCTCAGGTACAGCAGCAGCACAGGGTCTTCCTGAGTGAGAAACAAAACCACCCGCTGTAGAAACAGCCCAAGAGTACCAACTCTGGCTAAAGCAAATGAGCCAAATTCATGCTTTGCTGAATTAGAAACGCTGCTGGGTTTTATCTTGNAAGAGTACCAACTCTGGCTAAAGCAAATGAGCCAAATTCATGCTTTGCTGAATTAGAAACGCTGCTGGGTTTTATCTTGTTTTCAGGTGTTTCTAACTTTTCCTTTCTTTTCTTTTATGATGATATCAAAGCAGCCTCATCTTCCAGCCTCTCTCCCTGAGATTTCTGTAAGATGTTAGCAGAGCTAATCTGCCGTTCTCTCTCACTTCAGGTGAATTCAAACAGATTTCTATTAAAATTGAATAAATCAGAAACATTCTATGCATCAAGTACAGTGGCACCTGCAGGGTATTGACTCTGGATGTTGCTGTTTACTTAAGTAAATGTGGATTTTTACACTGGAAGGGAATTTAAGGATACTTCTGGCTGTGTACAGAGCACTCCAGGGAGCTAAACTAATTTAGCAGCAACCTAAGTGAACCCTGACCATTTATACTGCCTTTCTACTTCACACAAGATGAGAGAATCCTAGAATGATTTGGGTTGGAAAGGACCTTAAAGCTCATCTCATTTCAGCCCCTGCCATGGGCAGAGATACCTTCCACTATCCCAGGTTGCTCCAAGCCCCGTCCAACCTGGCCCTGGACACTTCCAAGGATAGGGCAGCCACAGTGTCTCTGGGCATCCTGTGCCAGGGCCTGAGCACCCTCACAGGGAAGGATTTTTTCCCAATATCCCGTCTAACTCTGATGTCTGGCAGTCTGAACTCACTCCCCCTTGTCCTGTCATTCCAGGCTCTTATAAATAGTCTCTCTCCATCTTCTTTGTAGGCTCCCAAACTCACACAACTGAAATAACTTACTTCCTTTACAAACAGGTTAGGAATCCCTGGAAACCCAAGACTCCAGGTTGAAACTCATTGCATCCCAGCATTCTCCATCCCATCCTTAGACCCTGCCAGCTAAAGGCTTACCTCATAGTCCACACTCTTTATCAGCCACAGCTCGGAGCCCTCAATGGCGAAAAATTGGCCATCAGGGGAATTGGGATCAATTGTTATGGTGAAACCTGGCTCTGTGTGGACGGTGGTCACCAAATAACGAGGCTCATTTTCAGGAACACTCGGTTTGCTGTTACTGACAGAACACCCTGGAAAAACACACAGGATGCAAATTGCCCGAGGATTCACAGTGTGAAGGAGCTGGGTGAGGGCTGTGGTCACAAGTAGAGCAAAATTGTCCCAGAGCATAGCAACCTCCCAGCCCTCCCACAGGGCCACCCCCTCCCACGGCAGACATTCCTCAGAGACATGGACCTCGTGCAAGAGCTTACCTGGTTCCTGTGCCGAAACCAGTGCCAAGAGGGGCAGCAGGAGGAGCGCAGACATGAGGAGCCGGTGAGGAATAGCCATGGAGAGCTGCCAGTTGCTGAAATATCCCTTTTTCCAACTAGGCTGATCTTCTCCCCCCATCTCCCTGTGCCCTTGTCTGCGTTCACTGCTTTATGATGGCAGCTGGCTGTGGATTGCCGTGCTTCAACCTTTGCCTCTTTGCCCCATTGGATGACTTATTGAAGGATTTGCCAGTCATGCAACACGATGACACATAAGTTCTTGCTTCCTCTTTTTTCCCTGGGTCTTTCATATCCTAAGCTCTCTGTGGGCAACAAGGATGTATTTGAAGCAGTTCAGAACAGAGCCAAGCCCCTGCCCAGCTGAGCATGAAGGACAAGGAAGCTGCCTGGGTACTCCAGCCTTTCCCTGTGGGCTAAATTCTTTCTGATGTGCCAGAGACAGGGCCTGTATCCCACAAGGTGAGCAAGTGGATCCCAGCAGTGACAAGGCTCAGATGTGGCCCAGGAATTGCCCAGCAACTTTGCAGGGCAAACATACCTCCTTCTACCAGTGGCCAGCCACTGCTCCTTGTAGAGATGCTTCCCAGAATCTCCTTCCAGGAGATTCCACACCAGGAAATCTTCAACTATTTGAATCTCAGCAGCTTCCTGAAGTTTTTAGGGGAGCTCTGCTCTCACTGATCTTTTTTAATTCTTTCTGATTCCAAGAGGTTCTCAGATGCTGCACCTCAGCCGGGTGGTTTTTAGCAGCTTAATAAAATGTAGCCTGTCAACACTCCTTCCAAAAGTATTCCAAAAGGAATCTTTCCTAGCAGAGACTTCCTGTGGACCAAAATAAACAACTGCCAAGGTTTGTTCAGCACCTCAGTAAGGGAATGGTGCTTAGGTGAGCATTTGAGTGAGAACAGCTCCTTTTGCAGGTGTCAGGTCCATCATAGATGGTGAAAACTGCTGGAGCAGGATGGGCTGGGCAGGGCTGCACTCAGCACTGGATTGCAGCTGAATATCCTTGTTTTAGAGCTGCTGTCCAAAATCCATTGGTTTTAGAGGAAGACTGGAGTGGCTGTTCCATCAAAGGGGGCAATCTGCCTGTGTTGCACAGGGACAGCACATAAACCTCATTAAGTGGTGGGAACAAATCCTTCCTTGTGGAGCTTTGTCCTTAGCGGTTCTGACAAAGCTGGGTCACCAGCTCCAGGGGCAGAATGGTGTGGAAGCAACATTTACAGTGAGTATCTCCGTTGTGTAGCTCTCAGAACGTTTCTTTGCCATAAAACCTAACATCTGGCTTTGTTCCTGCTACACGGAGCCCCATTCTGACCTCTGCACAGCTGGACTGTAGGCACTCCCCAGTCCCAGGTACGTGTCCCACCATGCCTCATGTAGGGGAATCCTGGCAAAACGCTCCTCCCCTGCATTCCTAATGATCCACAACCTCGTAACAGAACCACCCTTATTCCAGTTTCCCAAAGAGCAGCCAAGGCACAGGCACAGCTAACCATCTTTATTTGGGATCAGCAGCAGACAGCCAGACGCCAACACAGAGTGGAAGGGATGTCCTTCACCCAGGCTCCATCTGCTGACAGCAATTCACACCCACATTCATTTCACTTTGGATAATCTCAGAGGCTTCATTGGCTTTTGGCCACTTTCCAGGATTATTTTTATTTATTTGCTGATCTCAAGAGTCTTTCCCAATCAAGAGCTTCCCCATTTATTTTCAAGGCCATACATGTGCAAAGCTGTCTCCGTGGCTGTTTCTTTCCCTTCACCTTCATTCAGAACCATCAATATCTTCCTTCATGTCTGCAACCAGCTGCTTAGAGAAGGGGCAAACATACTGGCTGATAACGGCAGTAGCCTCCCTGGCATCTCTGTCTGAGAGGCTGTGGGAAGGGAAAAATAAGGGATAGTTCATTATTCCCAGGAGCATGGACTACAGGAAGTGTGACACAGCCACCTTGTGACATTCAAGGATGACTCCAATGAGCAGGTGTGTGACAGAGGGATCATGGCTGCCTGCTGCCAGGCACTCCACAAATGCACAGTGGTGCTTCACCTCTCTTGTGGACACAAGAGGTACTGAGGGCTGGCTTATTCCTCCTAATTTTAGTGATCTAAGAGTGAGATGTCTAAGAAAAAGTTGTTGGGCACTAGGAGAAGAAAATATCCAGGCTCTGGGACAGCCCATCCTGAGGTGCGTGTTTGTATCAGCAGCTGAATCCAGACAGGGTAGCAAAGGTTTTCTTTCCATTTTAACTGTTAGATCAGATTTCCTAATGGGATCAACAATTGCTTCAGTCCAGGATGACAACTCTGTGATTAGGAAAAGATGTTATTTTGCTTCCCTGGGTTTTACTATTTTTAACAACTGACTTTTCTATGGCTGTTCATGTAAGTCCTCTTTTGCCTTCAATACTGTGTGGCTCAGGGCCACAGAGGTGACCAATCTCTTCCACCTACCTGGTGTTCAGAAAGCTCTGGTACAACCAGAGAAAGCAGAGTTCCTCAGGGTTGTTTACTCCCTCTCCCCACTGCACATCTGTGTTGACCGGGCCAGGAGAGCTGGTTTAGATAAAGAAAATTATTAATAGTTAAAAACCCCAAACCACCAATAGTGCAACCCCCACCACTGTAGAGCAGCGCTTGCACCTTGCGTTGTATCTGATGCTGTACTCACAGATGTAGCCTCGGTGGGGGCTGCTGGCACAGTGTGGCAGTGAGAGCCACGTGGCACCAGAGGTGTCCTCTCACCTGCGCTTGCGGCCCATGAGGCTCTGGATGAGTTTCTGAACCTGGGCGTTGTCTCTCATCTTGCTGTACTCGCTGGTGAACAGCCCATCTGAGTGCCTCTGGGACCTGTGTGGGGACAACACAGGGCAGCAGCAGCTGCTCCTCACAGCCATGGCACGCAGAACTTCCCACGAAGCCCAGCAGTGCCTCTCCTCCCACCACTGAGGAGCCCCGGAGCCTCCCCTTCTCCTTGGCAGCTCGGGCTGGCTCTGCAGCTGGAGAGCTCAGCTCTGTGGGCAGCCCCTCAGCGCAGGGACCCCGTGTCCCGCTGGACGCTTCTCCGTCCCACCCCGGGGTTGGCTGGTCCTCACCTGTCCTTGAGGCCCACCAGGTACTTGACCAGCTGCTGCACGTAGGCATTGCCGTTCATCTTGCTGAGCTCGCTGTGGAAGAGCCCGTCGGCGTGGCGCTCTGTCCTGCACGTTGGAACAGGGGAGAGGGGTTTAAAGGAATGATTTCAAACCACACCAGAACAGGCGTTAAACACTGCTGCCTGAAGGAAAGAGTGTCCCAAACACACATGGACAAGGATTCATGCCACTTTGGCATTCCAAAAAGAGAGTTTCACAAGCTCTCTTTGGTAAAGTTTCATAAAAAAAGGGAAAACCTTACAGAAGTTTAAAAAACATCACACAGCAAAATGACCTGCACTTGCTTTTACTGATGTAATCACCTTACCACAAGGATGTGGGAATGTGGGGTTATTGCTGATGCAGCACTAAAGAGTAGGGCTGGAGAAGTAATGCATAAACACCCAGAGACATAAAGCTGAGGAACATTTAGATAAGGGCAGCAAAGACCAGCCCTTGCAGATGGCTCTCTGGGTGCACTCACAGGGTTGGCTATTTCTTATTGATGCTTTCATGGGACCAGGCTATTGGAATCAGCAACTTTCACCTCTAAGGGTTGTCTAAGTGCACAGCAGAAAAACAGACTCAAAAGTGTCTTTGTGTTTTGTTTTGGGGTCACAAAATTTCTCCTGAATTAAGTCAAATTAACATTCCCATTTTTAAGCAAGAAAAAACATTTACAATATTTGCATTCCTTTAACTAAATCTGTTTAGGGAAGAAAAAGATACACAAGCAAACAGATGCAAGTTAGGAAGCTAAAAGGCTGGGTTTACAGCTAGCAGGCTTTTTGAGCAAAAACCATGGAGAACAAGGAAGCAGAGTCCCAAGAAATGCTTACCTTTCCTGGGATGACAGAGATGCTGAGAAGTGGGACAGGACAATCATGGGAATAATTACTTGCCACAGAGTTGTCATCATGGAAACCATGTTCTCTCCTAAAATAAAACACAAGGTTTTGTGAGCAGCAGGACAAGTACCTTGGTGTGTGTCTGGTGCAGTTCATGTGCCCCACAGAGACAGGGCTGTGGAAACACCACCACTGTAATTAAATGAGGCAGGAATTCCTGATAGCAGAGATAAACACCTGGAGACAGCTGTGAGGGGCTTTCAGACAAAAAAAAACCCAAAAAAACAAAAAAAAAAACAACCATGTGCTAAATAAAATTCATCCACACATGGAGGAAAGGCTCATATTCACCAATCCTCTAACCTTTCAAGAAGGAAAAATGAAATAACACACATTTGCAGTCACAGCAAACTCTCCCATTTTGTTTTCTTTGCATGTTTTCCCCCTTTATTCCCAGGTTGTTCCCCTTTATTCCCAGGTGCTCACCATTCCTCAAGGATCACACAGCAGCCCTATCTGTAATTTATAATACACTTCTTTATTTTTTGCCTTTCTCCTGCAAAGAAACAAACCTTCATCACTGTCCTGCAAACTCTCAGACAGCACTTGTTAACACCAAAGCAAAGTCCTCCCGCTTGGTTTTTACTTTATTCTGAAGCTAAACAGTACAAAGAACATGAAAGAGCTGTCAGAAAATCCTGAACATTTTCTAGTCACCCTTCTGGGACTGTTTGCTGCTCTGGAGGTGCTGCAAGATGAGAAGAGGCACAAGGAGAAAGGACAAGAGTGAAAGGTTTATACAGAAATTTATTCACTGTAAACCACAGGGCAAATATTTGATGGGGGCTGCAGAGCAAACAGTTGAGAGGATGAAGGAGCCATAATCTTCATCTCACACACACTTTGAGCTTCACTGTTGTGTTTCCCTGCATGATCCAGCTTTGAGGGGATGGAATAGTAAAACAAGAAGGACGTTTCAAAGATCAGCCTCTCACTGGAGTCCAAACAAGGCAGACTCCACAACCCTGGGACGCAGGAGGAGCTGGAAACAGCCACCAAAACCAGAGCATCCTCGGGCAAGGGGAACCTGGATCCTGAGCCTGTCCTTCCATCTGCCCAACACCTGTCACACAATGCCTTGACCCCCAGGATCTCACCTGAGCATTTGGCCTCCCCTGGGCTGCCATTTCTCTGGGAGCACCATATTTAAGAGCCCATTTTAAACCCTATCCCTGGTTCCAGACTTTCCCCTCTCTTCATAACTCTTCTAGCTGCTAATCTAGTGATCAACTTCTCTTTTCTCTTCCTGGACATAATTTTTTCTCCCCTGGATAGACCATATTTGCTTGCTGAAGTTCCCAGGAGCAGTGATGGCTGTTGGGGAACTTCTCCTGCTTATCAATAATGACTGCATCATTTTTTTTAATGAGTCAGACAATGAGGAGCAGGTAGATCTCCAGTGTCATCACAGAAGGGCTGTTTAACCTTCTTGAGATACTTCCAAGCTTTTCATTTTCCCCACGGATGCTGGTTTTCAACGACTGCAAACTCCTTGGCCAGCTGGGACCTTTAGCTGAAAGAACCATGCCCCAAGCCAGACTGGGAGCCCTGAGGAGGGAATCCCTGCCATATTCCAGCACTGCTGCTCAGGACATGGATGGCCTCATGGCAATGGCTCAGCAAGGCATCACAGAGGTTTGAAATCCACCCCACAAAGTGAAAGAGGGGGAAAGGCAGCCTGTGCAGCCCATCCACCCCAGCTGGGACTCACCAACCCTGGATGCTCCTGGCTTGCAGCTGATGCTCCACTGCCCACTCCTCTCAGGGACCCCTATAAATCTGCAGCCTTATCAGAAGCAATTCTTTGGGTAAAGATACGGATATGAGCAATCATGATTAATAGCAAATAATGCAGCGGGGTTGGAATGTCCTTTTAATTACCTGATAAGGTCATTCACAGCAATTTGATGGAATATTTCTGCTGATGGATAGTAATTCCTGCTTCTGCCTATAATGACCTTTGTTGGGCAAACATCCCTAAACCAATTGATTCGCTGTGATTGCCATCATTATTTCCTGCTTTAATTACTTCTTGATAGGAGCTTAATCTTCTGTTCTTATATTTTAATCCTGGCTTGGGCTATGTTTGCAATTGCCAGTATCTGCTGGTGAGTCTGTGCAGGATTTGGCTGAACAATGAGTCACATTTTTAGGGCAAGCATTGCCTCATCAGTAGGATCAGGGCTGATTTTTCCATGAAGGGACAACACCTTTTGAGCTGTGATTTCACCTGGGAAAGGTCTGCTGGATACAAATTATTTCACAGCTTCTAAAAACCAGCATACTTAGACATGCATGGAAAACATCCTGAATGTACTCCCTGCCAGTGCTGGGGTTTGGAGTTGGTTGGTCTCAAATACTGCAGCTAAAGGTGACATGGAAATGAAGGAAGAAAATAAGATTACCCTTTCTCTCCTTCTTTATATTGTATAAAGTAGCTTGGAAGGAATAATCACCTTTTTTTTTTTTTTTTTTTTAAATCTTCTATCTGGAGAAACAGGAGCTGTATTACATTTTTTATCTACTTATCTTTCTTTTTCCTTGGAAAACTAGATGGTGTTCCCATGACTGGAGGACTGGGAGGGATAAGATTTCCCCCATCATCTTTCCCTTGGAAGAACATCCCAGGCCCTGATGAACAGAACCTCAGCCCTCCAGCCTGGGAGTGCAGGCTGCAGCCAGAGCCCTGCAATGGGGAGGGGGAAAACAGCAGGGACACTCCAGGTCCCATGCCAGGGCTGGAGCACCAAGACATGCCATGGTCAGCACTTGGACATTTCCTCCTTCAGGACACTGCAGGTCCATGCTGCACTGATCCAGGCATTTCCCAACCACTTTCCTCTCCTCTCTGTAACTGCTTTCCCATCTGCAGCCCTCTGCCTCTGCTCCTGCCTGCAGTGGTGGCGGCAGCTTCAGGTTTATCAAAGAGGCTGAACAACATGTAGGGAGCTAAAAATCACTAATGTGATTTCGCTTCCTTTGCAAATAACCTCAGTGGGTCTGAATTGCCCCCGAACTCTAGGCAAACTCGGTTTCCCATGAGGATCTGGATGAGGACGGAGAAGGGGAATGACAAAGTGGCCGCGCGATGGCAGCAGAGGGTGAATAACAGGGCACCAAAAGCTTCTGGGGACCGGAGGAACATGAAATAAGTAACCTGATTTATGTACTTTGCAACAAAAGGTGGGGTTTGCCTCCTGCAGCAGGGGCAGAGTGAAAATGTGATGAGGCAGAAAACGGTGTGGCCATGCCCAGCACTGCCTCAGCTTAATGCAGGTGACAACCTGGGCTCGGGCTCCAATGCTGCTCCAGGGGCCCCTGATGAGGAAACTCAGGGCCACGAAGAGAGCTCAAAAGCATTTGCAAGCCAAAATTCATAACTAAATAAACCAGAGCCCAAACCAAATCCTCAGTCCTGAAACAACATCTGATTCTCCTTAACCACAATTAGCATCAAACTCTTATCAGGAGACATTATGGAAATTGGGGTAATAAAGATTCCTGCTTAACAATATCAGTTGAAAGGAGCTTTGTGAATTTGCACCTTGCTTCTCCCATTCTCCATTTGTGTAAACATTCTAAGTCCCAGCAGGAGAGTGGAGATTCCCCTTGCCCACATCCAGCAGGCACAAAATCACCCATCATCTCTGCGCAGCATCACTGCAGAGAAGAGCTCCTCAGCACTGGCTCTAAGAATCACACAGGAAATGACTGGCCTCACCTGATCCCCACTCCTGTACCACTGTCACACCTGCAGGCGCTAGAAATCAGGGCTAGACTGATCCCAGTTCCCAGGTCTCAGCTGCCCTGACTGACCGGTCCACGGGACATAACGGTTTTACAGGATTTTAGAAAGTGCCACAAACAGGTGACACTGAAGAGTGGTGAGGCTGTGCATCTACGCTCCTTGAAGACAGCAGGGAGAAACACTCTGGAACAGGATGGAGAAGCGATCTGTGAGCTTTGGGGCCCATCCCTGGGACACTGCCAGGTGTAAAGCCATCAGGATCTTTGTGCAGTCACTTGTGCTTAGGCTTGACACTGACTGACATGCCCAGCGTGGAGAGCCCTGTGGTGGGATGCATTAAGTAAATCCAGTTGCCACGGGTGCCAGGGCTATTCCCAGCAGCCTCGCTGATGGCTGGGGACACCAGAGAGCAAAGATGAAACACAGGGGCACCCCTGTTCAACACCCAGGCTCTGGTTACTGCTCTGCCTCAAAGGCATCAGAGCTGAGAATGGAATTGAGGAAGATCTTTTACCTCCTCTTTACAGTGGGAGGGGTCACCGAATCTGCAGTGTGAAAGGCAGTGTCTTAGAACCACGTTAAATGCTTTAGCCCCAAATTTGGCAATATTTAAAAGAGCACGTTAGCCTGCCCTTTTTCGATGTTGGAGGTAAAGACAAGCAATTGTGTTTTGGAAAAGAGAGGTTTCACCCCAAAAACTACCTATCCTGACCCACAGCACAGGGAGGATGCAGGCAGACTCTTCAAAATCAGCACTTGGAGTTCTGGGGGGATATTATGAGTTCTGAAGGGGAGAAATTCCCATTCACCTTTCAAAGCAATCAAAGCAGGAGATCAGAAAATATTTTCCCTGGAGAAGCAGTGTGGATGTGTTCAGAGTCCCCCTCCAGAGAGCCTTAAGAACAGGCTGGATAAATGCTGCTCTTGTCATATGGACATCATTGCTCCTGCCTTGGACAAGGAAAGCCCCTCCAGCCTTTGGGGCTGCTGTTTATTCAGGGCAGTCCTTACAAAGTTTGCCCAGTCCTTGCCAGCCTGTCCAGAATCCAGACCCCAGGATCTGCTGGAGCTGCTCTTCTTTCTGGAGACACCTTGACTGGCCAAAACACATCCCAAAACCCTACAGCCTCTGCACCATGGCTTTGGGATGGCAAAGTGCACAAGGGTCAAGTCAGGCCAAGAAGGCTGTGGAAGGACCATGTCATACCCTACACGTGTCCAGCAGTGGTGTCCCAAGACCTGATGAAGCTGTCCAGGTGCAGCTGACCTTTGGGGAGCCCAGCACAGGCTGTGCCCCATGCAATGGCAGCACCAGCCCATGGCAGGGGAGTTTATTGAGGTCAGATGGTACTAGGAACTGCATGGCTAAATCCTTCCTACGTAAAATACCCTTTAATCAGCTTACAGGGTGTTCAGAAACTTCTACCTCCCCCATTCCTTTTTTTCCCCCCTTCCCGTGTGTGTGTGGGGCCATGTGGGCAGTAGGGATTGTCTCTGGTGCGTTTGCAGGTGAGCCTGGCCCACGCCACTGCGATGACGGTGACGGTGACGCTGCTCCGGCCAAGAGCAGATTGGAGGCAATTCCTTGCATCCCTCCTAGGTCCCTAAGAGAAAGGACCCTAATTAGCATAAGGGGATTGGAGGATTTAGCCTTCTAAATGCTCCTTTCTTGCACAGGATGCTTTCAGGAGTGGTTTTAATCTTTACCACCCGATGTTGTGATTTTGGCTGCAAGAATGAAGAGAGTGGGATGGAAGGAAGAGGCAAACAGGGCAGCTCAGGTGGGCTTGGGAGAAGAAGGAAAATCACAGTCCTATATGGTCATGGAACCTCAGAAAAACACTTACACCAGTCTCAAAGGGGAAAATTAAGCAAAGAAGGTGTGTAGATCCAGGATATGTGTATGTCTCTCTCTACCTGCCTTGGAAGCTCAGCTCCTGAGCAGCTCCTGAGCTGCTCCTGAGTTGGCCTGGATTGCCTGTGTCTCTCCTATGCTTTGTTTGACTGAAACATGTGGCACCTTTCTGGATTTGCATCAGTTTAAAACAAAAACCAGATGTGAGGGAAAAAAAGCACAAAATGTCAGATACCCAGAGTTGTGCCTGCTTGCTCTGAAGTCAGGAGGAAAGGTGCTGGACACAGTGGTGACATCCATGGCTGGCAGCATTATCCAGGGGCAAGGATAGCAAAACACTTGTCAGGAGCTCTGGATTGTGCTGGAGCAGACCTCAGTCATTTTGGTCAAAGTTGTATCTGCTTCCTGCCAAACCCTTGGGTGAAATCTGCAGTAAAACCCCAGCTCCTTTGAAAGAAAATATTAGATATTAGGTGTTTGGCTCACATTGGAAACAAAAAGCCCCAAAATCTTAAAACATTTTGCTAAGAATTGGGAAGAAAAGGGGAAAAGTATCCTGTTGGTGCAGGAGTGGTACCTTAGGTGCTGGCAGGGTGCCTTGGTTCTCTGGTACAGGATTAAGGGTGCTTTGCAAGCAAGTGAGAATATCCCTTACCCCCTGCTCTGAAGCAGGGGTAGGTGCTAAGCCAGAGGGTCCCGTGGGGTGTGTGCCTCCCTAGGGAATGCTGGATGAGCCAGGCCCATCCTGCAGCAGGAACATGTGCAGCAAGCAGGGCACAGCTTTGAATCTGGAAGGGCTGCCATGAGGCACTTCCCTCCTGCAAGCAAATCACAGAATCATGGAATCATTGAGGTTGGAAAGGACCTCCAAGATCATCGAGTCCCCACCTTGTCACCAGCCCAGAGCATTGAGTACCACGTCTTGTCCTTCCTTGGACACCTCCAGGGATGGGGACTCCACCACCTCTCTGGGCAGCCCATTCCAATGCTTGACCACCTCTTCCATGAGGAAATTCTTCCTGAGAAGAAGTCCTTCCTGTCTGCTTGGGAATGGGTACTGTAGGAGGAAAGAAGCGTTGGTTTTACCCTGGTTGGCACTGGGATCTAGAAAAGGAAAAGCCAGGCTCAGGGTGCAGTCTTTGTACAGGAAAAGGTGTTTCCCTAACATGTTAGTGCATCATGGCTGTCTCTCCCTGTCACCAAGGAAGCCCAATATACTTTTTAAGACAAGCCATGAATTACCTGCTGTAATTTCACACCCTATGGAACTTCTTCCAAAGCTTCCCTGGTTTTCCTGGGGCTGGTTTTCCCACCCAAGCGGGAGCATCCTGCCTGCCTCCAGGTCATGTCCCAGGGTGGAACAACCCATCCCAGTGCAGGGACACGACCAGAAAGGACTGGGTGGCTTCCTCCTCAGGCCTGCTCTGGCCATCCTTGCCCTGCTGGCCCAGCACTGAAGCTTCCTGCACCTGGAGTACAGGAGCGCCGAGTGCACTCACACTTCCCATGTTTCTGGCTTAACACGGCTCTAAATGGCATCAGCACTGTAATCTCAGCTTCCAGCTGTTTGCTGTGTCTGGGGAAGAGAAGAAAGCACTTTGGGGAATTAATTTGAATTAGAAGAACCATGTGCTCTGTGTCCTGGCTGGCAGGCCTGGGCATCCCAGGTGTGCCATGCCAGCATGGAGCACAGCAGCTCCTGACACAGCTGCTGGGGCTGCATTTCAGCTCATCCCTCCCTTCCTCCCTGACTTTGTCAGGGACCTGAAGGGACACCCCTTCCAGTGAACAGCAACAAGCTTTGTCAAGATAAGCATGGAGGAAGGTGCACTTGCTGGTGCTTGCTGCTCTCAGTCATGCCCTTCCCTGCCTTTCCTGCTCCTGTTCCCTTCCACTTCTCCCCCTGCCCAGGAGGTTTTTCCTAACAAGTGGCTCTAATAAGCTCACTGATGTTTTAAGCCCAGCAGGAGCTCTTGAGTTATATTACTTTGCTCTATCCTGTGCCACAAACCCTTGCATCTCACCAGGTCACCCTTGTGTGAGATCAGTTATGTTAAGTTGAAACCAGGCATCCACAAAAACATCTAATTGTGACTCCAAGCAAACAGATGGAAAATTCAGCCATTTTCTTCAGTTTCACACCCACAGCTAACCACTAGCATTAGTTTTCACATCTTACATAGATTTATTATAACTTACCAGAATGGTAAATGTCAAAAGAACCATTCAGTGTGTAAATAAATCCCTGCAGCTTCTCAGAGGTGGACTGGGAGAGCCTGAGAAGCCCAGGGAGTGTGCCATCCTCTTCCCTCTCTTGCTAAAGTTCACCTGAGAGGGGGGATGCTGCCTTCTGCCTCTTTTCTGGGAAATCCATCACAGGAGATTGGAAAGCAGGATGGCTTTGTTGCCGATGAGTCTCCCACAGAGACTGCCGGGCTGAATATGGCAAATAAAAGGAACAGGATTGGCCTTAAAAGCTCTTTGTTTTCCTCCCTTTGTCCTGAATCTGAAGGCAGCCTGGAGAGCTGATGCTATCAGGGCACTATTCATCAGCCGAGTTTGGCACATCTGTCCTGAAACTTTGGC
Source organism: Pardalotus punctatus (assembly GCA_013400915.1). Classification (NCBI taxonomy): domain Eukaryota; kingdom Metazoa; phylum Chordata; class Aves; order Passeriformes; family Pardalotidae; genus Pardalotus; species Pardalotus punctatus. Next base: position 3,859 of record VZTX01026921.1, on the reverse strand, counting down.
AGTCCTTTTCTATTTAAATTTGTAGTGCCTCAGATGTGAAAAATTATGGTCATAGAAGTTCCATCTCTTTGTGGAGACTCTCACAGATGTCTCACTTTGCAAACTTTCTGATCCTTTGAACTGGCTGGGAATCAAATCCTCAGTTAATTCGTCCTGGGGGAGACTCTGGGGGACTTTTCCTGGCTCCTTGGCAGGGGACCAGCTTCCCTTGGTTAGGGACCAGCTCCACCACAGCCACAAGCCACACTGCTTATCTTCCTGAATTTCTTTTCCAAGCACTCCAAAAGGGCAGATCTCCCATTTGGGTGTTTTCCTGGTGCTGCCCATTTCCTGACACGAGTGTAGCAGTGGTGCTGCCACAGCCCCTCTGCTGCCTGCCCCAGAGCCAGCTCTCATCACAGCGGGATGGGGAGCAAGGACACTGCAGGCTGTGCATCCAAGAAAAAAGGGTTGCTCCAAAACACCAACCACATCAAACCCTCTCCAAAGGTGCTCTAAGCATTCCCAGTCCATCACTTTGACAGAACTCCTCCTGTTTCCCACAAGGGTGACCCATGACTCTGTCCTTTGCCATCTGTTTTTTTGTGCAGTGACATGACATGACTTCTTTGGACATGTCAGTGTAAGACAGACCTTCCTCCTCCTCTGCTAGGAGGGCAGTTCTGTTGGAAAATATACCAGTTTAAAATTTTTTGTATAACTTTAGCCAAGTTTGTTCACCTTTGCCCCGGGGGAAGAGAACTGAAGCTTCTTTCCAGGGCATCGCTTCTCTGGGTGAGGCCTGATGGGCTCAACACATCGACAGACTGGGAGTAGCCCAAAAGATAAAGGGTAATCAGCAGTCATAAACGGAACAGCAGCTCCGAACCTCACCCTTGGCTGGTCAGAGACACTTGGTCCGGGAAAAGAGAGATAAAAAAGAAGACCTAATTAACACGGGAGGCGAGGAGATTCGGATCCAATAGGAAACTGAACACTGGGGGTTACTCAACTCCAGACCAATGAACTTTGAAACAGGGCATCTCTATGGGTTTTGACTGTATAAAGTTTGGGGGGAAATCCTGTAAAGTTCATGTGTCATGGAATGATTCTCTCTGCGCGCCCGGGCTATGTGCGGATGAGACGATTTCTGTGGCACATCCTGGCCAGAACAACATCCTGGTCAGACAATAAAGTAATGCCTTGACTCTCTAACATTAAATATGTTGTTGGAGGGTTTCTGTTTTTCCCGCAGTTTTGGTGACAGCTCCTCTTATCCAAGAAAAGAATTGTGTTTAATGTCTGTAGCCTGTTTGCCATGGAAGCACTGTCCTAATTAGTGCTTTGTGTGGCTACTCATCTTTGCAAGTCAAAAGCCTCATTTTACATTAATTATTTAATTAATTCAGGATAGTTTAGGATTAAGGCCCTGTTAGTCTGGAGTATGGGCTTCCACACCGAGACTTAAGCGTCATTCAGCACTAACCCACAGGGAAAATGGAGATAATGAATGTAAATTAATTGTTAAAGGGGATTAGAGAAATGGCACTAATCCCTGTGGGAAGGCAGGAGGACAGCAGTCACATTTCCATCCTGCTCTCAGGTTAGGCTGCTCAGGTAGTTTAAACATAAATAAAGAGTACTCTGTCCACACAGTTTCATAAATGCACTTCAGGGCTTCCTCTGATTAATTTGAGTTGATTTCTCAGAATAAAAAGTGTGAAAGAGGTTCTGCTGTCCCAGCTCCTCACTGAGTGAGGGCTGTCAGGAGTCAGGTTTTAGGGATCAAACACAGGTAGGAAAAGCGGTGACCAGATGATGGAGCCCGTCTTCCCTGTGAAAGGAATAAGGGAGTATCTTTACAAACAAATGGCTGGTAAGGATAAGACCTGAGTCTGCTGGTAAGATAATTTTGATACTGAGAGACAGAAGAAACAATGGGTAGGATTTCCATAGGAATTTCCCTAATTAGATTTACCCAAAACTGTGTTAATAAACTAAAAGAACAGAGACAAGAAGAAGAAAAGGGGAATGTGTATTGGGGATGTCTGTATTAGGGAGGGATGTACATTAATTAGGCGTTCCGGGAAATCTGTACCTCTCAAGTACCTCAGCCAATGGGGAAGGAGAGAGGGAACCTGCGGCCGGGAATTAGGATAAAAGAGGCTGTGTCCTCTATCAATTTGAGAGAGACCCCATGGGAAATGCCCATGACCTCTCCCTTTATTCATCAATAAAGCTACAGGACTCCTCTGTCTCCTTTTTGGACATACACCTCTGGCGTTTGGGGATTAATTTTCCTGACACCTGCTTGAACTTCCCAGTTGATGAGGTTTCACCAAACTCTGAACCTGACAGATGTGCAGCCACGCTTGTGTCCTCCTGAGTCCAATACAAACCATTCCCAAAAGGAATATAGAGATACACATATGTTAGTACCCACTCCAGTGCTGGTGAGAGACAGATCTGCAGCAAGACCTGGTCCCACTCAGGCCAGATGGAACTGTCTCTCCTGTCTTTGCACACTAGAAAAGGGAGATGACTGGAAAAACAAATCCATGGATATTGGAATCAATGTGAGAATGGCAATCTACACTGGGATGGGAGAGAAGGGTGGTACAACTCCACAGCTACTAAACACATGATGCTCTTGCTGGCTTTAGAACAGACCTGGAAGCCACACTTCTGAAGACAGAATCTGGCCAGCCAGACTGTCATCCAAGTGCTTAAACCAAGGGGATTTTCTCCTACTCACGGATGAAATTGCAGAGCCACAGCAAGACTGTGTGGATCAGCTGCTGTTAGTCCAGTCCAAGGGAAGGACAGTGCCTGGATCTCTGTCCCATGCCTGACACCAGGGCTGTGGCCTCTCCATGCTGCTCGTGCTGAGGGGTAACTATGACCCTCTACAAAAAAGAGTAAGGGAATTGGGGGGCAGCAAGGCCAGGGTTTGGAGAGAGGATTTCTCCCACAATTCTCAGTAGTTTGGATGAAACTCTGATAGCTGCAGCCTATAAACAGATCTTAGAAGCAATTTGTCTCATAAAAAGCTTCCAATAATGTAATTTTCCCCCTTCGTGCAGTATAAATGTCCCTTTACTGCTATGCCTTCTCTTCCCACTGCCTTTCACAAACACCAGGTTGACCTGAATGCTTACTCGGCATTAACAACTGGGCTGAGGCTTGGTGGCACAGCCAGAGAGATGCCCACAGCATCTGGATCAGCTCCCACATCTCTGGAGTCATCTGGGCTTGAAATGGGAAGTCACACCTCCCTGTCCTTCCTGATTCTGCAGGTGCACAGGTACCCCTCAAACAGTATTTTTCTCTCATTTTCTGCAGTAAGACACCCCAGCCCCCGTGTTCAGCTCATGACCTGCCATTCCATCTTTGTTCTCACACTTGCTGTTTATCTGTTTATCTTTTTCTTCCTCTATCCTGCATTTCTGCAGTTGGTTATTCCTGCCCAAGCATAGGTAAGGTGAAAAATTCCTTTTGAAGTTCATCCTGCATTTGCCAACTTATCCAGAGCACTTTGAATCCCTACTCTGTGCTCCAAGACACTCGCAGCATCCTGTCTTGGCAGGATCATCAAATTTCTTTACCGACTGTCTGGATCCTCACTCGGGTTAATTACAAACTCCTAAACATTACCAGATTCCACACACACCTTGAAATACATTTTCCCAGTTATTCACCCAATTGGTACTAATTCCAATTCTTTCCTCTAACATTGCTTAAGAGAACAACCCCAAGTGAGAACACAGCAAGAGCTCCGCCGGGCTCGGGACACCGGGAGGGGGGCACCGGGAGCCTGCACCCCCCCGCCACCCCTTAAGCCGCTTGGTGACCCAGTTGTCCCCGCGGGGCCGGGGCCGGG
>VZTX01026916.1:0-12553 GCA_013400915.1 Pardalotus punctatus | reverse complement strand
AGAGATGTTCACAATCCTAGACCTGCTCCCTCCTGTGAATTCTCCAGGAGAAAGGATGACAGGGCATCCAAAAATGTTGGTTAGCTGACCCCAAAACAACTCCTTGGTGCACAGTTAAGAACTAAGGCAGGGTCAGTTGATGCTGAAGATCCACAAGGGTCATCAGACAGCTGCCAAGAAAGCTGACTGCAGGGGTGCTGGGCTCTTTGGTACCTCAGATCCATGTTTTTCAGGGTGAAAGAGGAAAAAGATGTACAACCCAGAAGTGTCTGATCACAGGGTGACTACCAGAGGGAATAATGACAGTAACAATAACAACAACAAAAACATGAAGGAAGGCCCTGTTTTATACCAAACAGTCCCAACGTGCAGTTGGCATGTTTCATGGAAGGGAAAGCACAGACTCCACCTTTAAGAGCACTGTAAGTCAGCCAAGGATTCAGCTGGAGATGCCTGGACTGGTTTATGATTTTTGTACTCTGCATCCTCCTTCCTTTTCCACAGCTCTCCTCCTCCTGTGCATGGGAATGCTGAGCAGGACCTGCCTTTCCNAACAATAACAACAACAAAAACATGAAGGAAGGCCCTGTTTTATACCAAACAGTCCCAACGTGCAGTTGGCATGTTTCATGGAAGGGAAAGCACAGACTCCACCTTTAAGAGCACTGTAAGTCAGCCAAGGATTCAGCTGGAGATGCCTGGACTGGTTTATGATTTTTGTACTCTGCATCCTCCTTCCTTTTCCACAGCTCTCCTCCTCCTGTGCATGGGAATGCTGAGCAGGACCTGCCTTTCCATAACAGGGAGCAGAGTGTGAGCTGGGCACAGACAGGGATGCAGAACAGGAAAGGGATGAATGACTAATGAAGCAGAAAGGTGATGCAGAACAGCAGCACTCTGCAGTGTGGCAAGAACAGCAGCTCCCAGACATTTAATTGCCTCCAACAAAATCAACAGACACCTGCAACAACTGCCATTAGGTGATTTTTCCCCTATAATAAATTGTTAAGACTTCCATTCCAACTTCACTCACCAACTTGAGATTCTTCTCCAGAATGTGCCATGTTGGCTCCATCACTTCAAACATCATGTAATACTGGATATTCTGCACAAAATTCAGCATCCGCTGCCGCAGTGTGAAAGCACCAGCAAACCTAGGGGAGAAATCACACCCACACAGCTCAGAGCTAGCAAATGCCACAGAGAACTATCACCAGGCTTGCACAGCCGAGCAGAGCTAAATATTTCTGTCCTAGCAAATTCCTTGCTGCAGTGTGAGGGGGATTATAAAGTCACTGCAAACCATCTCTGATTATTTTCCGTGCCTTTTCCTCAATTAGTACAGTCAGAGTTTTCAACCTGTCATAGACTTTAAATATTTGCTTATATAAAACCAGAATTTTGATATTAAATATTAAAGCAACTTTACTAGTGCAAGTATTGAGTGAAACCTAAAATGACCTCTCTGAGCCTGTAAAACATTTGCAAGGATCTTTTTCACCTCAGTATTGTCTGAGCCATGTCATGAGGTATCTAGCAAGGAGACCCAAAACTGAAAAAAAAAAAGAGGCTATACCACTTAGCTGAATGCAGGGAGAATTGCTTGGCTGCCTTATTGCTGATCCAAACGTTGCACAGCTGCCTTTCCACGTGCTTGCAGTAGAACATGTGTCTGAAAAGCATCTGGTACCTTGTCAGTGCTTTCCTGGAAAGAAAGGAGAAGCCCATCCAGATGAAGGCCTGCTCTGATTGACAGACTAAGCTGTGAAGGCTGAGGCTGCTCAGAGGTAAAGAGACTTCACACAATATGTCCCTGACGCCTTCAGACGCGCACAGAGCTGCGCTGAGCCGAAGCAGGAGAGTCACATTTGCAACCATCCCAAAGAATTCCTCTCCAAGGAGACCCTCCTCTGTATTTCCTGCCAGTGGGTACATCACCAGCCTCCTTAATTCCCTCCAGCTCCATGCAGGGGTCACTCACACAGGGGCTGGGAGCGAGGGTTCAAAGCCCGTGGTCTTGTACCCATCGCACTAAGGCTGTGATGATCACCCAAGAATTCACCAGGATTTTAGAATTCACCCAAGAATTCACCAGGACTTTCCAAAAAAAGGGGAGAAAAAGCTGTAACCAAGCTACAGGCAGCATTACCCCACCAGCAATGCACTGTCACAAGCAGATGGGGCTGCTTATTTATAGCTCCGGGGACTGGATTCGGGTCTGTGCTCAGACACTTCGGCGTAGGTGTCTGCAGAGCTCCAGTCGATACAGTTCAGGAAACCTTACCAAATCCTATTTTCACTTCCATAGCTACCACCAGAGCTAACACACTCCGTTAGGAAGGAAGAGACAAAATTCCAAAATTCCAAAAGCATCACCTCGTTAGGGAAGTCTCACCAATTCAATGGAATTTTTAGAGGGGAAATTAAGGGAGGAATTAACAGCCGGCATTTAGCAATTCGAAATCTGCCACCCTGTTCATGCAATGCTGCTTGTCCCATTTGCTATGGCTCACAGCAGTGTTTCTCCAGGGAAACAAGAGGCAAATCCCTGCAGAAAAATGAACAATTTAATCCCTCACAACTCAGTTAAATACAAAATAGCCTGTTAGAGTAATTGTAGCAGCAGCCTGTATCCTTTGAGTCAGCAACCAGGGATATAAGAAAGTGCATTTTTTTTCTGCTCTCCAGGTTTGAGGAATGTTTGATTCGTGCCTGGAAAAGCTCTTGCGAGAGTACATGCCTGTTTTTCCTTCAGTGGATCAATGCCTTACCTGTTTATGATGAGGGACAGAGGCCACTTCACAATGTAGTCAAAGGAAAAGGCCTCCAGGCCACTGAGGGTGAGCTCTGTGGGGTCTGCACTGATGATGGCCTTCTCCTGCTTTGTTTCTATGGCCAGCACCCTCAGGAGCTGTGTGATGAGGTCATGGGGCATCAAGTCGATCTATAGAGGAGGAGAAGGAAAAAAATGAACCCACAGGATACCCAGGAGCTCTGGGCAGCAGCAGGCAGAGCGCCCACGTCAAAGTCACTCTCCAGTCGTCACACCAACCCAGGAAGCAGCAGGCTCTTACAGGCGCACTGATCTCCCCAAACCATGGCAGGCCTTCTGCTCAAAGTCAATTATCTTCTGCTTCCACCCATTCTCACCTTTAAATCATCCTTGAAAGGATCAGTGTTGGCTGTGCTCATTCTCAGGGCTAATTCCAGCAGAGCCTCCAGCCTTGTCGTTATGATGTCATCCACAGGCTTCTTCAGTTCCTCCTCTGTCAGGTCCATGAAGTGAACAAAAAAGTCCCCTTGATCCATCAGGAAATAGTGTTTTATAGATCTGCTCAAGAAAATGAAGGGACAATTGATTATTTTTCTTAAAGCCCAGGTTAATCCATATCAAACCTAAAGGAACAAATGCAATCGACTCAACGAGCCTGCGGGGTTTGATCACAAAATGTTTCCCTTCCTGGAGAGCACACAGCCATAAATAACCAGTTTGGAGACTAGTCTTTTATGGATGTCTCCTCCTTCCTACCCCCTCAGTCAGGACGCTTCTGTGCAGTCAGATCAGGGCTGTTGCTGGTTTTTTTGCCTAGAAAAATGCAGAAAGCCCCCTAGGTGTGCTGGGTGCAGGCTCCCACTGCTGTCCTGAACAACTCCCAAACCTCCTCCAGCTGAGGGGCAGCTGCCAGCTCCAAGCAGAATCTTGAACTCCTCTCCATGAACAAATACCTGTGCTGATTTTTTCAAGTCCAGCAGACTTTTGCTGTAACAGGACACAAACTTTGATTTTCACCTGGCACCAGGGAGAGTTACCTGCAGTGGGCACGGAGCTTGGAAGGAGCTCCAAGGTGAACCTGAGGATCAACCAAGTGCCTGGCCAAAGATCACACAGGGTAACTGCAGGCTTTGGAGCAAAAACAGGGGCAGCCCAGCCATAGCACAGTGTGGCTCCAGACTCCTGATCTGATTGGGCTAGAAAAAGCTCTGACCTAGTTTTGGCAATGACCTTCCAAGGCAGTTGGACCAGGGACCCCCAGACATTTTTCCCACTCAACATTTCTATTTTTTTTTACTCTTCAGGGAAAAAAAAACCCTAACCTTATTTTTTAGGTCAACCTTTCTAAATGGAAATAGAGAGAACACCTTGGTAATATCCCAAGAGAACAGAGCTAACTTCAAAAATTTCTGTCCCTTAGCAGAACCAATCTATTTATCATGCATTTAGTAAAATAAATCAAACCTTAGGTGAGCCACCAGCTCTTTCTCCTCCATCAGGAAGTCCAGAAGAACTTTGCTGGCATAGTTATATGCTTTTTCTATTTGTTCCACGTAGGCTCTCTCTTTTAAAGTGTAGATGACCTCTTTGGCCACAGGGCAGGTGACATCTCGCCCACATTCCCGCACAACATTCAAATATTTCCCTGAAAATAAAAAGAATGAGCGACCCATGTTCACAGCCAACAGGGGAGCTTCCACACCCCCTGCTTCCAGAGGAAGATATGCTGAGAAATGTGTCCACTATGTTGTGCTGAAAGCTGGAAAGGACTTAGGCACTTTTCAAAAGATGATACAGAATTTTAAATTAGGCACCTGGTATAACATTTAAGGAGATTTAGAAATGGTTTTGCTTCCCAGTGGTGACAAAACATTTCTGCAGGTGGCCTGAAGCTCTGCTTCACAAGTCACTTTTGGAGGGCTTTGTACAAGGATAAGAAGTTGAATGCTTCATTTAACCCCCCAAATTAACACTCAGATGGTCCAACCTCAGCTGCCCAGCTCCATCCAGCTAGAAAACCTACCCACAAACCAGCAGTGAAAGACAGGCAGCTGCCCTGGCTGCTGGGCCCCTGTGCTGTTTTATTTACAGGATTCGGGGTTCTTTCTACATCTGACTCTTCTATTCCTCCCAATTCAGCTGGACAACCCCACACAGTGGCCAGGCACGGTGATATTTCCTTTATCTTTACACAAGACCAGTTGTCTCAAGGCTCCTCTCACAGCAGAAGCACCTACCTGTGCTCAGGATTTTGTCAGCCATTTTCTGCAAGAAGGAGGGAATCTGCTGCTGAACAACAGTGTATCTCTGATCCCAGTACTTGTCATTATAGTCCTCCTGAATCTTCTCCTTCTGCAGCTCATGCTCCTCCACCATGAACTCACTGAACAGTTAAAGCAGATGTTTAGGGGCAGGGAGTGGTACAATGGGGGTTACTTGTTTTGACCTGCAAACTGGCAATATGATCTATCAGAAATAAGGTCTCGTGAGGACACATTCCAATCAAGAACTGGAATTAGTCTGGATGTGAAGCAAGAGGAAAAGCACCATGCAGTGTGTCTGCTGATCTGCAATCAATTATAATAGAAACAAGATTTTACAGGGTTCACAAGCCAAACCTAAACATTATCTGTTTGTCAGTGCAGAGGTGAAGAAACCAGCCTTTGTCTGCCTTCTCACCAGCAGGAAGGCATTAATTTCAGATATTTTATCTTCAGCTTTGTCCCCACCTTAGGATTCTGAAAATGTGGGAAACAGAAATGCTGCATAAACTACTGAACACAGCAAAATGCTTCAAATGACTCTACAAAAGCCAAAAATCCTCAGAGAGGGTTGTTCCAGGCCCCCAGGCTATGCAGACTCGACAGAGCAGATCAGTATTTCTGAACTTTTGCATTTCACTTTCATTGCTCAACTGTTCTTTACCTGTATGGATCATTAATGATGCCTCTATATATCCACTTTTCCAGGATTTCAAAGTAAGGCACGCTGGCTGCCTTGGTTAAATACAGGCACAGCTCCTGGGCCTGGCTGTCCCCCGTGTAATTGAAAGTCTTGTCATGGAGCAAGCTCAGGGTTGATCCTCCCATACACTCACCCTTATCCACAGAAGTAGCTGGAATTTAAAAATACCAATATAAGACATTTACATCCTGAAAAGTCCTGAAACAAAACCCCAAATAGTTCCCAGATGGACATGGCCCTGAGCAACCTGACTGTAGCTGTAAGCAAGGGGCTGGACTAGGAGTTTCCAGGGATTGCTTCTGGTTATACATCGACACAGAGATGGAGAGGAGTTTGGAAAGGAACTGAGGAGAGGCAGCAGGGGTGGATACAGCTGATGGGAAGGGCACAGGCTGTGAAGGCAAAAGGCCCAGAGGTGCCTTCTGACAGCTCCAAAGGGCACATTCAACCCTGGAGCCTGAATGCTCTTCTCCAGAAGAAGTGCAGTGCCCTCACAAGTACAATTCCCCTGGTTTTTTTCTTGAATAAAGCAGGAAATCAAAATGAGACATCCCTGCCTGTTTGGCTACTCTGCACAGTTCTCTGAAGTTGTCAAAATGCAAGGACTGTATTTTGGAAATTTACCTAGTGAAGCCAGAATCTCCAGGGTCCTCATCGTGGGCTGGATGTAAAACCACAGCTTCTGCAGTGACAGAAGCCCCTGCCTCTGAAGATGCTCCAACTGGGTAATTAATATCATGTATTCCTTGATTAGAGTCCGCATGGCAGCAGCCAGAGCATGATTTACCTGTCCATACTCAAAGGAAGACTTCTCCTCTATAAACCTGTAAAAAGCAAAATGGAAACTCTTTCAGGCAAGACAACTTGTATAATTTTCAGGAATTCCTGCCTTCAGGACACTGTACAAGCACAGGAGTGGACCCCATATAGGAAAGCACGCTGACCCTTCTCTCTATTTTCCCATCCCACATTTCCTAGTAGGGAAAGCTGTGGGAAGATGTTTCCTCTCCAACTGCAAGTGAACTAGAATCATTTCCAAAACTACTGTTGTAGAAAGAGAGAGCCAGTCCTGCATGCTCAGAGGGGAGCAAAAAGCAGGAAACATGGAGAAATTCATAGCAGAGTGGGAAGAGAAGCCAGAGCAGGCAGATAGATCCCAACTGCATTTCACCTGATGTCACCAAGACTGGAAAAAACAAAAGGATATGAATGAAAAAGTGAACTGGCAGCACAGAGGAAAAACCCAGCAAAGGAAATGTAGCTAAAACTGACCCAAATAAATTGTCACTCGTTTTATACCCCCATAGTTTTAACTGAGGCATGGAAGTTAACACCTGCACAATGGCACATTCTCTGTTCTCCCAGGAGAGCCTCCTCCCCTGACAAAAGCCAGCTCGGTACCTGGTGACAGCAGAGTAACTTGCTGCCACAGGAAGGATCCTGGTCACCAGCTCCTTGATGGACAAGTCCAGGTTTGGGTCGAGTGAAAAGGCTCGGTTCTGCCTGCCCACGAGGGCCTGTGCCGTGATGTACCTTCCATCCACACCAATGAGAACGTACAGCAAGTCCTCCACAATCATGGATTCCTGGGAGGCTAATGGCAAAGTGCCTGTTTCCAAAGAGAAGACAAAAATAAAAAGGGGACACAATGTGCCATCATCCACCTGTTTCAGTCTCGCACCTTGCTTTCCTGGCAAACAGAATCCTTTGCTCATTTATACCCAAATCCAGTAAACAGGACCAGACATCCAACACCTGTGGCCAAGAGAACATCAGCCACAGCTCCTGCTGCTGATCCTTCCACCCAAATGGCTCAGTTATTTCAAACACCAACAACTTCCCCAACCTCCTCGCCACCAAAATATTCAAATATCCAGAAAACAGCTCAAATACAGTCACAAAGAAAAAAGGAGCGAAGAGCTGTTTTGCTTTCATCCTGAGTGTGAACATCTGAACAGCATTTCTGAATGAGTACAAAACACTACAAATTAATGCAATTTTCCCTGTGTTTCACATACCTATTGGTACTGTTGTGTCAGTGCTTAAACTGGTGCCAATTAAGAAATCACCAATAAGTGCAGGTCTCTCATACACCCAGGATGGAAATACTGGAATGGGCTGACCAGAATTCTTCTTGTTCTGCTTATCCCGGAGAATTTTTCGTGTAAGCTCCAGAGGCTGTTGGAAAAAGAGAAAGAGGGAAGGAAGGGAAAAAAACAGGAGACTTTCAGAAGTCCAAGAAATTTTTAATTTCAACGAGAAATTGACTGCAAACTGATTGATGGACTTGGGAACATCAAGTAGAATAGCTGGTACTTCAGTAGCAAGGTGTAGGGTTTAATTCCCAGTACCACCTAGTCTATTTGCCCCAGTGTTGCAAAAAAAGCATATTTTTTAACACATTTGGCCTTTTTATGTGTGGGTACATCAAATAATGCCTTTTTGTATCCCTTCCCACTGGCCTGGGTGCTGGGGCACACCCAGGGGAGCAGAACGGGGACATGCACAAGCACCAGGCAGTGGGTGCTGGTTTGGAGAGAGCACCACATGAAAGCAGCAAACTCCTTCCAGAAGCACAAACATCCAATTCCAGGGGCACTGAACACCTCTGAACTCAATGCCAAATGCAACCCAGACAAATCCACCCACGGGGAGCTGGAAAATGATGGAGTTTTTTGCTCTGAGTGGGAGTTGGCGAAGGAAGCGAGCTCTTGAAGACTGAAAGACTTTCCACCCCCAGCTCTGACACTAAAATAAATGGAGTGCAAGATCAATCATCAGCTGGGGAAGCTTGTGAGATGCACAACCTACATGAACATTTGGAGCCCCAAGTGCACAAACACAGGGCTGATGAAGGCCGTTTCTGAAACTCCACAGATGTGTGTGTGTGAAAAGGGATATGCACAAGCTCATTTGACTTTCTTATTTACATCGTGTGTGGGTGATCTGCTAAAAGGACCTCGATTTCCTCTGCTCCCCTAACAGAACTGGGACTTTCATATAGAGAAATAGGAAGCATCAAGCGAGCTGCCAGCAATTCCAAGGATGGTTAAACCCCACATAAAAGTGCAAGCCTCAGTTGGCTGTATGAACGTGTTCTGCTTGGGAGAAGGGCAGCCACCAGCAGGTCTTCCCAAATAGCCAGGAAGAATAATTTCCTCACTGAAGGAGTGGTTAATCATTGGAACAAGCTCTTCAGGGAAATGGTGGTGTTGCTACCTCTGGAAGTGTTTAAAACATGAGTAGGAATGGCAGCTGGGGACATGGTTTAGCAGCCACGGTGCTGTTCAACCCAAGGCTGGACTTAATGATCTTGGAAATATTTTCCAACCTTAATGACTCTCTGATTCTACTCTATGACAAAAGGCAGGGCACTTCTGTTGCAGTTCAACCAGCTCTAGTGTGACTTTGTTGACTGGCAGAGGTCAAAAAACCAACATTTTGGCTATAAAGGACACATCAGCCTGAAAGGGAACATCTAACTTTCCCCACCTCAATGAATTCTGAACCAAAACTGGTCCAAGCAGTAACTCCAGCCACTGAATGATCTTGCTGACAGTGCCAAGCAATGCCAGGGCAGATGGCACAGCACTTGTGGCACAGGTGACAAAGCACATGTCCCAGGGGCATGAATCACCTTCTCTCTGAACTTGAAATTCAGGTCACTGTCATTACAGGCTTCAACAACCGCCTGGAGAAAACTCTCAGGGCTGAAAACACGGCCCTCAGGTGGCACTTGAACAGCCCTGGCACAGGGTGGCAGTTTGCCACTGATGCTGATGAACCTGACTCCGTGAGCAGTGGCAGTGCTGACATCCATTGAGGGAGAGAAAGGGCTCGTCCCTGAGGTCCATGGACACCCTCCAGCTCCATCTGTGATCCTCACACACAGAAGATCTGTGCCACAGGCTGAGCAGAGCTAACACTTCCAAGGAATGCCCTCCTCCCTTACTGACTCACCAGCCCCGAGCACCAGCCCATCAGGGCCCTTTAACACAGTTTCAGCTCTTTAAGTCTGAAGGAAGTACAAATGGAGCAGCAGGGAGGCACAAATCTTGGCTCCTGATGCCATTTCAAACCCTCTGGCTGTGAATTGCACATCCCAGAGAACGGCACTTCCAGGTCTTTCCTCTTTCAGCAAGTTCACACATAAATCCGGGTAAGAAGATCAGTTATCTCACGGGAAATTCATCTTCCCTTCATGATCTCAATCACCCACTTGACTCAGATCATCTGTGAAGGATCTGGATGAGTCAAGCCCACTGTCTGTGCATTATTTCAGTGTATGTGGGACAAGGCTGGTTGTACCACCGCTGACAGGGTGAGGGGTTGGACCCTTTGTTTAGGATTTCTCTACCATCACATTCACATAGGGCCCTTCAAGCCCAGAGACTTCTGGGGTATCCCAAAGCATGGAACATGGAAGGTTCATCCCTCTTGCCATCGAGGGCCTGAAGTGATCTGAGCTTGCCCCCTGTTAGATTTTGCTGACCAGACACCAGAAGGCACTACAGATCCCTGAGCTTTTTTCCCTCTTTCCCCTCTGTCCAAGGAACTCTCCACACACTGTTGCCCCTCTGCCTTCTGCAGCCAAAATGCCCTTATCTTGACCCATGAGTTTTTCACTGTATTTTTTCCCTCCCTGCCTCGTTTGCCAGGCCAAGCCACCACAACACAGGTTTTTATACAAATAATTACAGGAAACAGAATTTGGGATTTAAGTCATAAATTTTCCCTTTTGCACTCTGACCTCACAACCTACTGCTGCTAGTGAAATGCTTAACTGTTTTCTAAGCCTGCGTCTCCAGCTGGATTTCCTCTTCCTTTCCATCTTTGGGATTGCTTTGCAGGATTTATTTCAGGAGCCCAAAGAGCTGAGTAGAGGGAATGGCTGTGTCCACCTGGGGAAGGATGAGGTGAGGGATTGCAGCCCATCATGGAGGAGCAGAGCTCCCAGCAATGGGGGGGCCACACCAGCAGGCTGCTGAGCTCCTGGGCAAGCACTGCCACAGGCACACAAGGAAATGTCAGCACAGCTTAAGGCTGAAATGGGAAACTGAAATTCCATTAACCCCCACCAGTTAGAGCTGTCGAGGCCTAAACTTGACTTAACCATAGAATCACAGAATGGCTTGGGGTGGAAGGGACCTTAGAGATCACCCAGTGCCACCCCTGCCATGGCAGGGACACCTCCCACTGTCCCAGGCTGCTCCAAGCCCCAATGTCCCACCTGGCCTTGGGCACTGCCAGGGATCCAGGGGCAGCCCCAGCTGCTCTGGGCACCCTGGGCCAGGTTCCTCACAGGGAACAATTTAACTGTGAATTTAACCTTATAATAACCTCAAAGAATTTAACCTTAACTGACTGAAACAAAAAAGGCCACTTTTACTAAGAACAGCACCAAGATTTAATTTAATCTGACTAACAAAAGGAAAGATTTTGTGCCCAAAGCTTGGGAAGGGCGCTGTACCTGCTGTGCACTGGAGTTGGCTGTGACACTGCCCAGCTGTTTGCGCAGCTCCTCCAGCTCCTGCAGAGACATCTTGGAAGTGGAGGAGGGGATGGAAAAATTCGTGCTGCTGCTGGTGGCTGCATTTGCTGCAAGTTCTGCTCTTTCTTTAGCATTTTGTTGCAGGTAGTGGAGTGTCTGTACATACATACATACAAAAAAAAAAATTTTGTGAATGCTGGACAGTGCAAGCTAAAGCAAAAAACATGTGACCATACCCTGGCTGTGCTGAATCCAGCCACAGATCTCTCTGTCCCAGTTTTCCATGTCTCAGTGGATTATATCAAGAGGAGCAGAATTCTCAGTAGTGCTTTAATAACTCAGTAAAAGCTGGAACTGGTTATTTGTTGATTTCTACAGATTTCACTGAACTTTACCATCACCTGTGCTTAAAATCATTGCATTGTTGCTACTCTTCAACATCCAGTTCTAAAGGATGAACCAACCTCTTTGTCTTCGGTGAGTTTTGACAGCAGATAAACTAAAGAATCCAGATGTCTTGTGTTTTTAGACTTCAGCTCATCGTACTTCTTTAAAAAATCTTCAGGAGTTCGAGAAAACTCTGCTATTTTCACCTGTAAAACACCACATTAATATTAAATGGAGTTACAATTAAAATTAAATTAAATTAGAGTAAACATGCAGCTCAGGCTACAAAGTTGGGAAGTTTCAGAGCTAGAAACTTCCTAGCACTTACAGCTTGACTGGTGAATTCCTTTTAAAAATTAAAATAAAAAGCAGTATTATGGCCATAAAACTATGTCTGGTCATGAGTGCCAGGCTTTAATTGCTAATACTTGGGTGATATTCAGAAAAAAAAAAGCCAGGTGCTACTCATATAATTGCATTTTATACAATTTTCACTTCATCATGGAACCATAGAATGGTTTGGATTGGAAGGGACCTGCAAGGTGATCTTGTTCCACCCCCTGCCATGGCAGGGACATCTCCCACTATCCCAGGCTGCTCCAAGCCCTGTCCAGTCTGGCCTTGGAGACTTCCAGGGATCCAGCAGCAGCCACAGCTGCTCTGGGCACCTTGTGCCTCCCCACCCTCACAGGGAACAATTTCTTCCCAATATCCCACACAATAATCTCCTTCTTTGAGTCTGGCCCCACCCCACTCCTAACAGTCCTCTTCTCCCACTAAAATGCAAATATTCCACCTTTTCTCTCCCACACGTCCCACTTCACACCCAGAGCCGCGATTCCACATCAGACCAGCCCTTTTTCCCCATTCTCCCTTGACCGACACCAACAGGACGAGGTGTTATTCCCAGGGAAACCCGTTGTCTTGGGGTGATGTTA
>VZTX01026849.1:0-17594 GCA_013400915.1 Pardalotus punctatus | reverse complement strand
GGATATGAATAGGAGGAAACGATCTTTGTGTATCTTTGGTCATCATACACATATTTTTTTGTGTTTCTCCTGTTACCTGTGATACAAGAGTTGTGTGACGATCCAACAGCTATGCCCTGTTAATGGGATCCCAACATGAGACCTCAGTTCTGGAAAGCAGATACAGTTGTAATTATCTGGAAAACTGATGAACTTAGCAGTTGCAACAGAAAACCATTAGGTATGATCTGTTATGTGCCAAGGAGTAGTTTGAAGAGATCATACAAGGGGAAACACGCCATTGACTAAGGCAGTGAATTTGGGGAATAGAGACATAAAAAGCCATGACAACAGAAGAACAAATCAAGGCTGCATATACTAAACAAGAGGAATCAAAATGTAAATTTGGCAGCATACTAATGCAAGCTATCAACACATTTTGTCTATTGGCAGTAAACTTTTGAAAGATGCTTATTCATCCCGTAGCTGATAGATGGCATTAACAGAGTTTGTACATTTTTTTTTATTTAGAAGAAAATCAGAATCAAACTTCAGACTGGATTAAACACTTTAAAAAATTCTTGCTGTTGGGGTGCGTACAATACATTTGCTATCAATAATATACATGGATCCCAGACAAATTTCACCTGTAGTTCCCATTGCCTTCTAGATGAGATAATAACTTAGAGTTTACAGTTATTCAGGAAAACTCATTGTAACAATGCCATGGCGTGACAGTCATATGCCTAGAGCACCCCAAATGCCACAGTCATTGCTGTATGATCCACTAGAAAACAGAACGCAGAAATAAAAGGAACATATGAAGACCTCTGCTTTAGAACACAAGTCTTAACAAAAGTAATATAAAATGGAAATCAGTACCTGGGAAATGGCAGCAGGTAGACCCCACCAGCACAGGTAATACAAACTTGAAGTAGCTGATACTGAAAATCCAAATCAAGAAAGAGTGGTGGAATTTGGTTTTTAGCTGGTAAGGAGCTCAAAGGAAACCAGTCCCAGTAGCTTTTGGGTGTGCTTTTCCTGTTTGCATTCTAACTCAACAGAAAGTTAGGGGACTGATGGCAACAACAAACAACACTGTGCACAGATTAATCACCATTAAGACAATACAAGGTGAAGATTCAGTGATTGTATGTCAGATTACACACAAAATGACCATTATCTTGGAAAGGATTTTTTAAATTTCCCAAACTCACACCTTTTGTCATAGCCTGAGTCACTGTATGCCCATCTCTGAAAGCTTTGGGCTCAGCAGTGAAATTCCTACTACAGACTGCATAAAGCCACGTGTTGCAGTCCAAATAAACTATCAAAGGATATTAGATGCTGTAAAAAGTTATTATGTGTTGCAATGAACTTATATGAGATTTGCTGTTGCATATATCATACAACTTTTGTACTGATGACAACAATGCCTGTTGTCATCAGTAAAAAATCATAAAAAAAATATTTCAGTAGGTTTACAAAGTTTTTAGTGGATGGGCTGCACAAAGTATGAGCTGTCCGTTTCACAAGAAAATAAGTAAGGAGAACTTTAAAAAGGGGCGAAGGTTTCATCAACTTCAGAGGTTCCAGTATCCTGATTACAGTATATGTAGCTGATGAGGAAGAGACACTTTTTTACCAATTGGCTATTTTTAGTCATATAATAAAGCCAGAGTTGCCACACTGCCACTTATTGCAACACCTAATGTAAGTGGCAAGTTTGGGTTTCAACAAATCCTGCTTTTCCAGGGAGGGGGTACATATTTGAAAAATATCTGACTTACTCTGTTTGGCTTTTCGGTTCACATATCTTGCTTATTCTTTAAGGAAGATATTTTTCTGCATGTGGACATTCTGTGTTACAGATGGTTATTAATAACAAATAACTAATCTCTGGAGCTCGAGATGTATTTCAAGCCAGAACATCCACTTTGCCCTTCAAAAGCCACATTTTCTCTCAATAGTAAACATTCAAAATACAGCATAATTGAATGAAATGCAAAGGAATTATTTATGTAATGGAGACATCTTGTTCTCATAAATTATTGAATAAGAAATAACTGACAACCTGTTGAATTTTCCTAGGGCTGTGCTGAATTTCTCTTTATCAACTTGATATATGATTTATGAAAGCAGAAGCATCAGAGTAAAAATGATAAGAGAACCTGGTTTGCATACTAATAAAGAAACTTCAGTGAAACCACTATTTAAAAGTTTAAAAGTTATAAATTAGGTCAAGTTATTCTCAGTTTTGTTGTTGAAATTAATTTTTTCTTTTTTTTCTGACATAAAATTGCAGGTATTTTTTTTCTCCGTTAGTACTAAAAAAACCCCAACTCCCCAAAAAGGAGAACGGCTAAAAGTCAGCTATATTCTATATTTGTTTGATGGTTCGGGATACCAAAGGGTTGGGCTGGGCTCCAGGCAAAGGTCTCCCTTCTATTTCTCCTCAATCTCATCTACAGAAATTCTGTCTGTAAGTTATCATAGTAGTACCTTTGAGCCCAAAACAATGATCTGATAAAAAGTTCCAGCCTAAGCAAAACCAAATGCAGCTCTCAGAATACATGAACATTGGGACATCAACATTTGGAACTGCTCAAATAAAATTTAAACCACTACAATATTAGAAGAGTAGTGAGACCTTTAAATTTTTACATATTTAATGCTTGTAAACCCTCCTGCACTTTGATTTTCAGAATGATGTATTTCACTGCATATTTTACCGGTAACCTTCCATGTGCTTGTTTATCTGGCTTGGGAGGAAAGTCTCTGCACTAATGTGCAAAATAAAATATTTTTCTTCAGGAATTCATACCTCAGTAACCAACAATCTTCATGATTTAAAAGCAAGTTCCAAAGAAAACAAAAGCTCTCAATTTTATAAGAAACTTCAAATTTCATGAGTATAAATCAGGCCGGTTAATTTCTACTGGCAAAAGTAAGGTGGAGGTAAGTGAGTGATATTGACTGGTCTTTTCAACAGTTATTTGTTCTTACTGGACACCTATCTTCTAATCTGTGTTTCTATATATTACTGTAAGAGGAAATGTATTTTTTTAAAAAGAAGCAATAAACAAGGGTGAAGCCATCTGTGCTTTAAGGGTTGCATAGGTCAGAAAACAAGAGAATAAGTAGCTCATCCTATTGTTCCACTTATGGTAGGAGCTGGGTGGCAATGTTTTGGCTGAAGTTTTGTTAGAGTCGAGACAAACTCAGCAGAGTGATGGTGGACTGAAGAGAACAAAGGCTGATGAAGACAATGGATTTCCCAGGGGCTTTTATTTGAGAAAATCCCTATGATTAATAACAAAAGCTCACAGCCTAGCTTCAGCTATGAACAATCACTTGCTATTAGATGATAGTAGAAAAGCAGAATATTTTTTCCCATCCAGGCATTTCCAAGAGCTAGCATTTTGTTTCTTACAGCTCTGAACTTTGCTACTTGCTGTGATACACTCTATCAGCAGATTTTAAAAACCACATGGTGCCCAAAGAAGAGGTAAGGGCTCAGGAGGATGCAGCTTATTGTCCTCTACCTCACAAACAGAGCACCTGGGAGAACAGAAAAGGTATTGATGCAGAATGGTACCAGAGAACTAATTTTTGCCTGTCAAGAAAGGCAATAATCCCTTGGACATGAACCTGTGTAAAATGGGGCTTTTATTACTGGTACTTTAGCATTTCACAGAGATGTTTTATCTGGACTCCTGTCATGTTGAGAACTAAAGTTCTGTGAGCAAGTTACTCTCAGTAGAAGTTTTTTGATTCTTCAGTTTTCTCTCTCTACAGACCTGATGACCTTTTAATAGCCATAAATGGTCTGAGGTGCCTTAAGGGAAAAACTAGAAGATATGTTTCTATTTGCTGGTAAAATGTTCTCCTTTAAAATTTTTTTTGCTATATGTAGCAGCTTGCTGAGGTTATAATGTTTCTGAATGATCTGTCTGCAAGAAATAAAACTAATGGCTAAGGCATGATTCACTATCATTTTTGTGAACAAACTTTTGGGATACCTTTTCTGTGTAGAGAAACACAAATGAATAAAAAAATTGCACGTGTTATTTAAAACCTCACATTGGATTTACCACTAATTAATTTTGCAAAGGGGTGATACAGTAAACACAGGGACATTTCAAACTGAATAACTAATTGCCCATATTGTGCTTACAGCTTGCCTGTACTATGCATAAAATATATAGCTTGGATAAAAGGACTCAAAGACACTCAAGCTTTATTTCATTACTGTCTCGGGTTAGAGACAGATTTTCCAGGTGGGAAGCACTCTGAATAAAAGCCTCCCCCAGCAAAGGCCTCTGACACCCCCTCCCCCACCACAACAGAACCTCTTGGATGAAAGTGGGAAAAAAACCAACTGTTTATTTAATAACACACGCAGGGTGCCCTGCAAGGCACAAGGGAAGGGGAAAGGGAGAAAGAGGGAAAAAACAAACCCAAATTATTAAACCTGGGTAAACAACTGAAGAACTTTAGTGTCCTTTTCCTCAGATGCAGCTTCCCCCACTCCGGGGATCCCCGGAGAGCCGGGTGGAGTTGCTCCGGTGGCTCCCTGGGGAATTCTTGTCTACTGTCCTCTGGGGGCTTCTTGGTTTCTCAGGCGAGAGAGAGAAAACAGTCCGGAATAGCAAAAATCCAGAACGGGGACAAAAAAAGGAGAAAAACCAAAATCCCAGGGAAGGAAAAAAAAAAACCTAGCAGCAACCACAAACAGTGGCAATAACCAGACTAAGCAATGTCCCTTCCTCCCCCTCGCTCCTCGGCTGAGAAGCCTGGGGGAGAGTTTCAAAACAACCCGTGCCCAGCAGTTTCTCTCGGCTGCTGGATGCAATTAAAGCTACAGAACCACATTTCTAAGCACATGTGCAAACGATAGGGAATACAAGTATCATAACATCACCCCAAGACAATTACTATATTACATTATAATTGTATTAATTTCTAATCAGCAAATGAAAAAAAGTAAATATTTAGGGCTTTGAATATAGATATTTTTATAGAACAAGATAAACAATTAACTGAATGAATCAAAGTCCTGCACACAATGCAGCAGCAGTGGGGTAAAGGAGAAATGAGATTCTGCTGCATTAGCAAAGGGGAACACTCATTTTCCTGTGCCCTGGCTCTCTCCTGCACTGCTGTCTGTGTGACAGCATGTAACATTGCCCGGTATCTAGAACATCCTATGAACTTTAGGGATGTGTGGAACTTAATACTGACCTCTTTACTGAGTGATATGCACAGCATTGCTGAGGAAAGACCTTCATTTAATAGTAGCTTTTCACAAAAAAGAATGATGTCAGGAGCTGCCTTTGGTTCCTAATGAAAAAGCCCATTGATGTGAAAAGAAAAGAAAAGAAAAGAAAAGAAAAGAAAAGAAAAGAAAAGAAAAGAAAAGAAAAGAAAAGAAAAGAAAAGAAAAGAAAAGAAAAGAAAAGAAAAGAAAAGACATTGAAACAAAGAAAGGAAAAAAAGGAAAAGGACCTGATGGCTACTGTTGGTTTTGATTTAGCAGTCCATTCATCTGGAAGAGATGGAAGGGGAATGTTTTAAGGTACATAAAGTGCTCTGAGCTCCTCAGCTGGGCTGGGATGGTGAGTTTGGTGTATTTTATTTCCGTCCTTCTGCCCACTTGTGGAAACTAAACTAAGAGGAGACATGAGATAATAGGAGCTACTTCTAAATTGAGTAAAAGTTGGGTCAGATCTCAAATACAAAATGAAAAAAATCAGTTTCTGTGCCTCAGACTGATTGCTGAACAGGAGAAAAGTGGGACCCTGAAGGGAAAAATGGAGAAGCTCAATAAGTTACTATTTCAGTCTGAAGCTTATAGAAATAGCATCCTGACATTGAGGTCATAGCAAGGGACAAAAATACTACAAGAAATCAAGCAAGTCATGCTAAATCAGAGTTCACAAATCAGCAAGGAGTTATGTGGACTTTGTTTTGCAAGAGAAGTCAAAGCAATATCAACATTTGAAAAACAGGCTGTGCTATCTCACCTTGGAATTTGCAGAAAGTCATGTCAAGAAGGAATCTCTGTTGAGGAAGTCTCAGGTAAAAGCAATTGTAAAAAGGTCTGGCATCTTTTAAGGAAGTGGGAAGGTCCTGACAGAACCCAGGACAGCAAGAGAAACATCACTCTCTTGGATTTGCACACCCTGAATGCTGACCTGGAAAATAAACAAACATCTGTGTAGGCCAGGTTTTTGGAGTTCAGAATAATAAGCAGAAGAATCACCTGGAGCCTTTGATCATTTTGATAAAGAAGACACTCATCCATACGCTCTTCTCCAGGTTCATGCTGTTGCCCAGAATGAGAATCCTACTTGACCTAGATCAAAGGATTTTTAGTTTCATGGAGCAAAATGGACATCTTAAAGGATG
Organism: Pardalotus punctatus; assembly: GCA_013400915.1. Taxonomy (NCBI): domain Eukaryota; kingdom Metazoa; phylum Chordata; class Aves; order Passeriformes; family Pardalotidae; genus Pardalotus; species Pardalotus punctatus. The sequence goes on along the minus strand of VZTX01026849.1, from coordinate 11,204 downwards.
TAGCTGAGCTATTGTGGTTTTCCTAAAGAAAATTCATGCTCTTTATTTTAGTGATTAATTCCTTACTTTCTTGAATCTTTACCATCTAAAAATGTGATAAAATATTAGCAAGTATAGCATCTAGCCATAAACAAGGCTTTTTTGGGCTACAGTGATGAATGGAGATACCTGCACAACGCTTCCTGCTGCTGAGCTAAGCCCATCATCAGGACTGATTTATTCATTGATGAAAAAAATAGATTAATTGATAGATTAAAAGAATGTTTTATTTGGTGACTTGTGCCATGGACCTAATGGAAAAATACCCATCAACATTATTTCATTATTTTCTATAGCTCTTGCCTGTGATAATTTAATTCTCTCCTGTGAATGAAAAGAGAACAATAAAAGTGCCTTAATATACATATTTGCATTGCCAACCCCATATTTAAGTTTGCATAGAAAATTCATATGCTACACTGACTCCTAAAGAGAGGTCTTCATGAAATGTAGCAAGCATATAAAACATAAACCATTTGTAGAATAATTTTTACTATATTAGCAAGAAATGGTTACTGGCACTTTTCTAGTCCTTTATAGTTGCTTTGTTTAATTGTAAGTCAGACCTGGTATGAAATATAGCAAGATAGTGCAGTGAAGCTATAGCATGCTGGTTTTTAATTAATATTCTTATAAAATATGAATTAGCATGGTTCGAAACTCACTTGAAATCTAATTAACTTGCCATAGCTATCTTATTAGGTGCCTGCAATACTAAACTATTTTTACAAGGTTAATATATTAATAATATTGTGATTACTCATTTCTGCTCATTTAATTATATTGCAAAACCTTTTTGTCCTTAGATGAGCATTAAGCATCAATTCAAAGAGTTGTCCTTTAGCAAATCATTTGATTGCTGACATACAAAATCTGATTTAATTACAAATTCATTATTAAATACTTTTATACTTAATGTTAATTTCATATTTTATTGTCATGGTACATAGAGACACATAAATACCTTTTAGATGTTTTTAAAGGAGGAGGCAAATAGTTGGTTGAGGGAGAAAGTACTTTTAGTTAGATTTCTTATTTTGGAGGGAAAACTAAGAAATTTGCTGTTCTAGTTCCACATTTTATGACAATCAGATCTGCAGCTACAGGTGGGGTGAATTATTATTAAAGAGAGGCTTATACTCCAATAAAGCACAAATAGTAACAGCGTGTCTTGTTCCTGGAAATCTTTTCCTGTAGACTTTGTATGAATCAATGAGCATAATTATAGTGTACTTGTCAGATAGCTGAAATGGTTTTTTAAGACATGAAACATGTTCTTATGTTAATATCTGGGGCCATCATATGAGATATGTGACTGAAATAGTTGAATATCATACATAGGATCTTCATAATATAATTATCTTAAGGAGTGAAATTAAACGAGCAAGAGTTGTGTAATAAGGTGATTTTTACTTCCTCCTCCTCCCACTGTGAGACTGATTACAAGGATTACTTTGCTGTCTTACTGAAATTTAATGGGGGTTGTGTACTTCCAAGATTAGAAACTATAGACCTCATAAACCAAAATATGACCTTTTCTTGTAATTCCAGTGGTAGAGCTATTCTTACGTTAGAAGAGGTACCTCACAGTAGAGGTGATTCTCATATTTTTGTGATTAGTTGTTCCAGGGACATCCTAAAATATTACTGCAAATAAAAGTATGGTCTAGAACTCATATTCGATAGTCATTAACTGTATTCAATCAACAAGAAAATACCTGGAAGAACTTATATTTTGTGTGTTAATGAAGCTGTGCTTGTTTTATCTCAAGAGAAGATGCTCTATTATTTTGTAATAGATGAACATGGTCCTCTGACTTACAGACCTTCTTGGATTTCAGTGCAGCTATCCTGGTTTGTATCATGGATCATTCATTACTAATTTTTCAGAGCTCTATTTCCTATGATATTTTTGCCTCTAATCACACCTCCAAAATTTACATGTCCAAATGTATTCCCAGCAAGTGTTAATTTAGGACTATGTATATAAACGAGAAATAATTGAATGAACAGGAATATTGTTCCATAGTTTTATTTGTTGCTTGCTTACATTTAGGTTTTCAGTAAGAAAACACATTTAGCTTTTTCTAGTTTAATGCGATACATTATTATGTAAATAGTCCCAAAGTAACTGTTAAATAAAAACAATCACCTAAAGCTGAATGAATTTTCCATTAGAAAGAATAAATTTTCTAAAATTCCTCATGCTGGTTATTTTCTGATTTCAATAGAAATCTTAAGCTTTTCTGTATCTTCTAGGAAAAACTTCTAAATATATAAACAATACCATTATTCACAAATTTTATTTTAAAGGCCTGCAAAATTAAAGTGCAGAGAAAATTGTTGCTGCTATGTGCTTTTATATAAGTAACTGTGAGTTGTGAGGAACAAGTAAGCTCATAAACTATAAATCTTCAGTATTACTGCATAGTAAAATTGCTATACATAACTCTTGTGCCATTTATCTGGAAAACCTGATTAAGATATAGTGCAAAATGAAATGGCTGATGCCTAAAAATTTATGGGATTAGATGGGGACGCATGACCTAAATTCCTCTCTAGCACTGATTTCCACACAGAACTAAATGAGTGCTGGTTGATGCTGTCATTGCCATAGTTCTGTGAAGACAAGTCACAAGTGAATGTTGCAGCTAACATTTGTGCTCACAGTCATGTGTGACATATGAGTACAGGTGCTAATTTCACTAAGAGAAAGGCTTGACCTTTTGAAAAGTAAGCTCAGCCCTAAACCAACCAAATTTTAATGCAAGCCACAGATGAAGGTCTGTACAACAGTCATAACTGATGACTGGTTCCTCCCTATCTTCCAAACATCATGGTTTGGCATTTCAATACCATACTGACATGCTGTTCATATTGATGACTCCAGGAATATTATTTTAGTAGAGACAGATGGTTCTTTTCTTCTACACAAAGACTGTCAACTCTAAGGATTTCTCATTCTGCTTTTCAGAATGGGGGAACTGAAAGGAGACATCCCCCACTAAGTAGAACACACTCATGAGTCATGCACAACCAACATGAGAATTCATGTTTTCCTTTCACAGTGGCAAATAAAAGTCATAAAGAAGATGACTGAGTAAATGAAAAGTAGATATAGAAGCAGCCAAAAAAACTTAGTCCAAGACAATCTTAATTCAGTCTCAAAAGTGCTGTTTACTTCACATGAACAACTCTTATTTACCAAGATTTCTCTATTTCAATGTTTTTCACCTGAAAAGGAAGGCATGGAGTGGAGGTGTCTCAGAGTATGAAAGAATATATGGAGGCTGCAATAGGGAATCAAGCAAGATATTTAAAGTACCTTGCGTACTCAGTGAGCCAAAAGGTGGCTTAGATTTATGTTCACATCCTCAAAATACAATTCCTCCGGCTTAATTTAATTTACTAATGCGTTGAGAATTGGCTTTGACTTTTTAACTCAGGTGAGCAAAACTAACTTGACATATTGCAATCTTAGTGTGTGCTCTGAGCTGGATTTGTGTGTTTCATTGCAATTGCTCTAAGATGTAACAATTAAATAAATAAGTCTCGTGGATACACAGATATGTTCCAGGTCCATTAGTGAGCTAGGATTCCATTAAGTATGAACAGTTTGTAAAGATATCTTTTGAATGTGCTCATATCTGTTCCTATTTAGAACTAAACATGCTTCTAACAAAAGAATTCTAAAAATGCATTCAGATTTTCTCAACTAGGCCTAAAAAATTTGGTCTTCATTATATGCAAAGAATGAACATGTACATCCAAGAGAATAAATAGTGACTATACCCCCCATGTGAGCATAAATTTTCTGGTGATACTACTAAGGACATTTCATTGTCTCTTCCTTAATTAAAAGGAGCTAACATTCATAAGTGACATGAAATTTTACTTTCCCACCTATCTTTAGTCACCTTTTATGCTTGACTCATAGCACATGTCATGTTTCTCATTCTTATATTTCTTCTTCTTTTTTAAGTTCACAAACTAAAATAGACACCTTTATTTTATTATTTTTCTGGAGACTATCAGGTGATCAGAGAACTTCATACTCTAGCAAGTGCTTGCATTTACAATAAACAGATTTCCAACATCTTTTTTTTCAAAAGGGTAAGAAAGAAAATAATAATAAGATACAACCTCTTCAACAACCAAAATCTCACCTGCTTTAAGAAGGCAAAGTGAAGTTGCTTTGTGAACAGTCTTCATATGTTCCCCTTCTGATCCAAACTGGTTTTGTGTTGTTTTATGAGTATGATCACAAAATGAAATTTGGAAATAAAAAAAGTTTAAAAAAACAAGCCAAAAAAACCCCAGAAATGTTCCCATATCTCTGGTCCACTTAACTCTAAAAATAAGAGAAACAAGTTATTAATTAGGGAGTAAATTGTCTTCCACTTGTTCAAGGAAGTTATTCTTTACAAGCAGCCTAAACTAAGGATAGAAGTACACATCCTGATTGGTTGGAGTGAAGGGATTAAATCCGTACCTTGAAGATGTTGTGGGCTCACATGTGTTTTCAGTATAAGCTAGAATCTATCCTTCCCGTGCTGATGGGTAGCATTTGTATGAGAAACCCATTTAATTTCATTAAGGCTGATGCTAAAAGTAACTGGTCACAGTTAGGCACATGACAGTGTGCATGATGATTCATAGGACAGTTTGCCTGTCTCTCTGGAAATTGTCTCCTACTTTTAATTTTTACACATTCTCAAAATATCTACCCTTAGCATTATAACTGTCAAAATTAATGAGTAAAAAATGCCGTGAAAGCATGCGTAGGTACTGGTCCTTTTGGGTAAGCAATAATCATTATAATTATTTATTAAGTAATTGCTGTGCAGAGCTGTTGATCTGAAAAGCAATTCTGAAAGGAAAAAATTGTTAAGGAAGGCTGGAACTTAAAAAGGCATGCTAATCACATAAACACAACATGTCACAGCACAGGGAAAGATTGAGAAACACAGTAAGTGTTCATCTTGTTTCAGCTGCAAATTCTCCACTGACCTCTGCAAAACATGGGAGCAAACAGTAGACATCAGATCACATTGTTGAGAGGATTTCAAGCTGGCAGAGACAAAATCAAAAAGGCCAAATTCAGAAATAGAGGCATTTAGCAAGCCATGCCAGGAATAACAAGAACTGCTTTAGAAGTGCATTAATAGTATAGGGTAAGAAACAAGTGTTGGCCTACTCCCTCTGTGAAACAAGGAAGCTAATTGCAGGTGATACTGAAAAGAACAAAATGCCACAGTCTTTTTTGAGACAATCTTCCCTAAAAAGGTCAGTTTATGACTAGAGGATTAGTGCAGCTGGTAGGAGAAGAAAATGAGCAAGATCTGCAACAAGAACAGGGAAGACGAATTCAGAGATTATTGGGATAGTCAGGGGTTTGTCAAATGTCTGAGGGCACCCCCTTCCCACTGGGAAAAAGGACTTGGTGCTGTTCCTGGGTGCCCCCCAGACAGCCCTTCTCCCCATTGTAGAATCACTGGGATATGAGAACTGCTGGAGGAAGAATGAACTTCAAACAAACAAACAAAAAACCCCTAATCAAACAAATGCAAAACCCAAATGCAGTTGCAAACAAAGAAAGGAAATGTTTTCCTCTAGCATGAAAAGCAGAGTAGCATGAGAATTTCAGCTGTCACATTTCAGTTCCTTTCCCAGCAAAAACCTGCATCAAAGAGTGACTATCTGTAAACTTGGAAAATAACAAATAGATAAATAAGAACTAGAATGATTTGTCATGAATAATCATATCAAATAGCAGAATTTTCTTCTTCATCAGATCTGGCTGATGGGAAACAAGTAGAAGATTTATTGGGGCTTGTTGCCATCAGTAGGGCTTTGATACCACCTTGACAATCCAGGAAAACAGCTTTAACAAAGCCTCTGAAATTTGTGCAACACATATTAGACAATCATATGCAAGAAGTAGTTATCTATCAATTCTCTATGAAAATAAAAGAAAGTTATCAGATAGGGCTCTGCAGAATCAAACTGCATCCACTTCTAACTAGTATTTTCACCAATGAAGTGCATGATGGAACAGAAAACTGTCTTGTTAAATTTTTAAATTTCAAAACAACATCAGATGAGGACAATAAGCCTACTGGAGGAAAAATTAGAATGCCAAAGGACAATTCTTGATATACTCAAGAAATAGTTCTGAAAATCAATCAGGAAGTATGAAATTAAAATCAGTTGCACAATAAAGAACATGGGAACAACCAGTTAGAGATCATTTCTGAAAATCATCTAGATTTAAAAGAGAGCACAAGCTGAATACAGAAGGTATTGATCCTATAAGAAGAGGTTTATCTACAGAGAAAAAAAGACAAATCTTAATTTTGCTTTGGGAAGGCTTCAGTTAGAGGACCATGCAATTTTGGGCAATTCACTCCCAAAAAAGATGTTCACTGGTTAGGACAAGACCCACAGACACCAATAAGAATGTTCTGATATAAAAAAGATGATACCTAGAGAAAGTACTTTCTTAATTTATTTGAAAGATGTCAAGAATGAAGAATAGAATTATGATTTTTTTTAAGTGTATAAAGAGCTACTACAAAAGAGAAAGTAACATCTGTTTTCAATAATGCTTGTGAACAGAACAAGAAATAAGGGATTTAAACTGTAACATAAAGCACAAAGCCAGACAGTAGAAAACATCATTGCAACAAGGGTAATGAGGAACTGCCATGGATCAACAGAGGACTTGAGGAGTTTCATTGTTGAAGTTCTTTTGAGAACTAGTTAGACAGTAAAGAATGACTCAGATACTGGCTGTCCTTTCAGCAGATGAACTGGGGGTTGCCTTGAGCTTGGTTTGTATTTCTCTGTGATTTCACCATAAAAACATTCCATATTTCACATTCATCTCTACTGGTACAAGGCAGGAGGAAAGCTAAAGCTGCAAAAGCTTTTTGTCTGGACTCAAAACAGCACTAGATATAAACAAAAGACTTATTCCTAGATGTTCTCCTAAAAATGTCCATCTTAATTAATGTTTGTCTCAGTGACAACAATGAAATTTCCTAGGACTTGTAACATCAGGTGACCAAGTTATTAAATCTCCATGGTACCTACAGGTAGGAATTATCCAAACCCATATGTGTGTATATACATATATACATATTTATACAATACATACTTATGTGTGTGAATACACATCCTATATGTACAATAATGCATTTTGTGTGTATAAAATTATACCCAAATGTATTGTATATATACCAAGGCAGACATATATATACATACAGTAAGCATTGTCCAAAATACAATTGAGAGCACTTAAACTGCCTTTGTCTCTGGTGATTATAAAGGATACATAAAAAACATTGTTTTTAACTCAGGCACCTATATTTTATGTGTAAAAATCCTGCTTCTCCTGCCCCATTTAGCAGTACAATTATCTAAAAGCAGGGAAAATGGGAACAGTTTATAATCCAAATTGTCATTTGAGCATTTCTTATTAATAGTAGAATAAACTTATTCAGCATTAATGGGTTTGAGACAGATGTGGTAGGTCTTTCCTTTATAATATGNCCCATTAAGCAAGCAAAATGGGAACAGTTTATAATCCAAATTGTCATTTTAGTACGTCTTTTTAATTAATAGTAGAATAAACTTATTCAGCATTAATGGGTTTGAGACAGATGTGGTAGGTCTTTCCTTTATAATATGCAAATTCAATGGAAAATCACAGGTTCTAGTGCCACATGTGAATCAATCATACAAAAATTCAAAGATAAATTTGCTCTGAGGCCTGTCAAAATTGCTAATGACAGGAGTTCTTTGCTTCTTCAAAAGATGAATCCTACTTTCCCTTTATTTTTTATCACTTAGCACACACTGTAGTATATTCATTATTGCTATAGCAAGTATAAAGTGTCTCTTTTTTCACATTCAATACACAATACTCATAATTAGTGAGACTAGAGCATCTGTCTTTGTAATCAGCATCTCCACATCTGTCAAACTCAACTTTCCCAAGACTTAAAATTTTCGGAGCTTCCTTTTCTGGTCAAAAACATTCAAGACAGTTGACTCACTGACCTACTAGTCAATGAAAAATTCAGATTTAATGTGTACAAAGACAACTTATTTTTTGGTATACAGCTGCATTGCCAAAAAAATCCTCACTTCTAGCAGTTAAATGTACTAAACTAGGACACTGGTACGTTATTTGAGCATTTTAAACCAACAAGAAAATCATTATTAGCCTGGGAAACAAGGAGTAATACGCATTCCTTTTGTGTAGCTTAGGAGAATTCTTCATTGTGTCTGTGCGGTTTATGTGGAAATGCATCCAAAATCAAATCAAAAGTTGCAATTTACAATTTTTGCCAAAAGAAATAATGAGTGATAAAACATTTGATTTCCACATAATTGAATGTTTTCTTAGACACAAAGATCAGAATGAGAAGTATTTGGAAAAATGTTGGAATGTTTCATTTTAAGTCAGCTAAAGATCATTCATGTCACCGTGTTTCTTATGTAATTTAGTGTTACAGATTCAGCCATACCCTCTAACCACCATAAGCAAACTCTTATACCAGAAGGAAAACCACATTTTTGCATGGAAGATGTAGTCAAGGAAAAGCTGGTTGTAGAAGGGAAGAGGGCTCAATGCAACACAGAAGGAAATGTTTATGTTGAAGAACATTAAATTCAGAATAAAGCAAAATTAAATTTAGTTTGTAAAAAAAGTTTTAAAGTATTAAATTGTCATTGAAGTCTACATATTTTTAGAAAATTTCCGTACATAAATCTATTAGAAAGATTCCCGTGGAAAATTTTAATTTCGTAGCAATTGAATCATACTTTGAAAAAAAAAAAATCCAATCAAGTGTTCAATAATATTGAAGGAAAAATATTAGGATCCGCCTAAGTTTAAACTAAAATTGTCGTAACAATAAAAATCAGATGATGAATGAAGTGAACCCTGAAATATGAAATCTATGGTTAAAGATAATTAATATTCAACTCCGAGAACTATTCAAAGTGAAGGTTATTTAAAACTATCAGAACACTGGATACAAATTGGACAATTTACCAACAATGGAAAATAGTAAACCAGCTTTACTGAGCAGAAGAGTTGCTGACTGAAACAGAGTCAATCCTGACACACTCTGCTAAAAATGAAAGGGAGAGGAAATGCTTCTTTCCAAGCGAGAGGAAATGCTTCTTTCCAAGCGAATCATGTTGCTGTAGAGGAAGTGCGAACAGAATTACTTCTGTATTTTTATTAAATGCATTGCTGAAGGATCTCCTGAGGTTTAGTTGAAAAGTGCCCCGTTATGCCAGCTATAAAATAGCTGGTCACCACCTTGGCAGTTACCAACATCTGCATGCCCAGACAGATGATCAGCAAAGTAAAGCTGATCCAGGAGTTTTACAAATAAAAAGACCATCTGAGGCATGCTTACATTCTTCAGTTTTAGTGACTTGTGAGGTGTAATGAAAAGCAGTCACATCCCTCTGTAAGCTAGGCCACTGGTTTGAGACAGCATTCCCTCAGCAACTTTTATATCTGCTTCTAGCTAGCAAGAGTTTCAAATGACAATTTTACAAGTGAAGTGATAAGACCTATAAGTTTTTAGTGAAATAATCAAAATAGTTATCCTAAAAATGACTTGTGAGTTTTAATCGATTTTTCACAAGTGTGGAGTATGCTTTGGCCCCAGAGAAATTCTAAGGTGATACATTTACTGCACATAATGGCTTTTAATTTCCACCCTTGAAGATGAATCCTCTTGTGTTTAAACCAAACCTCTGTGATAAAATTATGTACCAATGTTATTACATCCTAATGAAGAATGGAAAGTGGAAAATAAATTTACCAGTAGAACTGAGCACATTAGAAGCAGAAATTAATTATCTAAGTAAGAATTTGACCAGAACATGAGGACCTAAATGGTCTTAATTCTTTAACTACACTGAACAGTTAAAATGCACTTCTCATTTAAAGGTGTCCATTTCTAGAAAAGCCAAGGTTTCAAAATCTTTGTAGAGAGTTTATCTCTTATTTTACCAGAGAGACAAGAGCCATATGCTGAATCAGCAAAGTAATACTGAAAGTAAATCCTGAAAGATAGCTGTGTCACCAGGCTGAGCCTGCCTCAAGGCAGCTTGCCTTTTGAATCTAGTAGAAAAGTTTAATTTCACAGCAGGACTTATTCCTCGCTCTTATCTTATTTTTTGATCATTTATTTTGTCACTACATATGGGGTCATTCAGTTCCTCATGCAAGCAAGGAAGATATTGGTCACAAGTTTGCATTCTTAACTTCTATTATAAAGGAAAATAGCTCCAGCTTTTTGAAAATGGACCTTTCCAACTTTTGAAAACTTCAGTACAGTGTGAGATAAAAGAATCTTAAACTCATCCTCCCTATTGTGAGACTCCTTTTTATACAAGAGTTATGTTATGTTGGCCATATTACTCCTATTTTTTTTTAAGATCTAGTAAAGGCAAATGTCTTCACAGCTTGTGATAACTGTCAGGCAAGTTGAAAGAACTGGAATGGCATGAGACACAGAGAGCATGAGATCTAGTAAAATAAATCAATATATACTGACAAACTTTCAACAATTAGACATTTGTATGTTCAGCATTACTTATTTTTAAGCTCTTCTTCAAACATCGGAGAATGAAATTTTCTTGCCTTTTACAGAACCACAGAACCACAGTACAGATGAGGTTGGCAGGGAGTGCTGGGTATTGTCCATACCCATGGAGGGAAGTCTTCCTAGCTCCAGACTTTCCCCTGGTGGCAGGAACCTGGGATTCTTGAGGCCAGTCTTAGTGGCAAAGATTCAGGCAAAGAAGACATTAGGTACCTCAGCCTTTCCCCTGTGCAATGTGACCAGGGCCCCAAACCCATTCAGCAGCAGGCACACTTTCCCCCTTGTTTTCTCTCTGCTGTTGATGTAAAAGCCCCTCTGGCAGCCCTACATGATCCTCACCACACTCAGCTGGACTCTGGGTTTGCTGAACCCATCAATGAGAGAATGAAAGCCAATTTTCTTGTTCAGCTGATTTCAGAATCTGAGACCTTGTGACATAAACTAAATTGATATCATCCAGCTTTGATCCAGCTAGGTACAGACAGCCTCGAACTTTGTTATACAAACACAGTGTCGAGGTTTGACCCT
>VZTX01026831.1:0-35092 GCA_013400915.1 Pardalotus punctatus | reverse complement strand
AGAGTGCAGGCCGCGGGGGGCCCCCTCTGCCGCCCGGCCGCCCCCGCCGTCGTGGCCCGGCTCCGCCGCCACTGTCCGCGTGTGGGCGCACGCCCCGACGGAGAGGGACGTGGTCACCTGCCCGCGGCTCCCGCCCTCAGGGCCGCTGGGCCGGGTCGTGGAGCGACCGCCGGGGGCGCGACAGGCCCCGGCCGCCGCCACCAGCCCTTATGTCTCCACGGCCTCTTCCAGGAGAAGGCGCTGTAGGACAAGCCTGGCCACTCTCCCCTCGGCGGGGCGAGGGGCCCACAGCCCCGCCGCCAGCTGCGGAACCCGTACCCTGCTGCCCGCCTCTCCACGGCAGAGGCCCACCGGCGGGCGGGGGACATGGGCGGGGCTCCACCTCCCTCCTCGGGTGTCTCCAGCTGCGACCCAGTTGTCCCACTCCCTCCAGCGCCGCGGTGTCCCGTCTGACCCGGGCCCGCAGACCCTGGCGCGCCCCGGTGCGCGCCCTCGCCCTCTCCCTGCCTAACCCTCAGTGCCGGAGGGCTCCCCTCGTGTGCCCTTCTGCCCTCCCGGTCACCAGCCCGCCCTTTGATGTCGGGCACCCGCCTTTTCCCTCCCTGTCCCCTTTGATGAGGATGCCAGAGTGCCCTCCTTCCTGCCGCGGGCACAGCCCCCGGCCCCCGCACATCCTCCCTTGCCTCCTGCAAGCCGGGGCCCGGCAGAGTTCCCTGCCTCCGCCTCACCTGTTGCCTGCAGGCTTCACCTTCCCCAGCCGTGCCCGGACACGACCCTGGCGGCACCCACCCCCACGGGCCGTGCCTACCCCGGCGAGACGCTCCCACAGCCTCCGGCCTCCCCTCCCTGCCCCGCACTCCTTGCCCTCTTCCCCCGCGAACCTGAGGTGTCGCCGCCGCTGCCCCTGTTTGATGTTGAGGCGCGGCTCGACGCCGCCCTGCCCGCTCCGGGCCTCTGCTGCCACCGGATCTGCCTGCGGGTGTAGGGTGCTGCAGGCAGGGGCCTTTGCATGGCCACATCCTGCTCGGCGAGGGCATGGGTGACGAGGTGACTGTTGAAAAGTCGGGGTTATGATAAAAGCAGAGTGGCAAAATGCATTGGACGCTATCAAGGTGCTTAGTAGGTCTTCAAAGTCAGAGATGGAGCCTATAATTTTGTGGCAGTATAATTTTGTGGTCCTCGGGATAGGATGCTGGTGGTCATGTCTGTCAAGTAGCATCGAGAGCAATGGTGGCATACACATGTGATTCAATTCCCCCAACCTTTTTATCACAATTACCAGAGGGAAAGCAATTGTTACTGCGTTATTTCATTATACCTCTTGTCTGTCTCCAGATCATCAGCCCCAAATAGGAAAACTTGCATAACACCCAAGAGAATGAACTGGCCACAACTTCAAAGTAAACTTTCACATCTGCATTTTAAAATGGGAAATGTGAAAATCGTTCTAATTCCCTCTTCAAAAATCTCATGGCTAGAATTACTCAGTTGCTTAAACATTCATCTTGTCCCTAAATGAGAGGGAGCTCTATCTCAATCATCAATTTCTCTCCGTCCCACAGCCTCACTTGTCACAGCCCCAGTCTCCCAGACACGTGTGCCTGAAGCACATACCCAGCCCGGGGCTGACCCTTTAGCAGGCTGACTGCCACACCACCTGCCTTGCCATGGACCCTCTCCTCCTGCACACGCCAGGCGGGCTCTCATCTCCAAAATATGGAGTAGTCTTGCCCAAGAGACAGGCCAAGAGAGCCAAAGTGATTACAGACACTGAGGGAGGGATGTGATGCTCTCTGTACTAGCACAGGGCCCAAAGCCCACCCATGGGCCCCACTGCCCATGACTGGACCTTTGCCATACCCAGCACTCAGTGCCAGGCCTGGGGCAAGCACACTTGACTCTGCACTGTAGTTCTTGTCCCAAACTATTTTCCCCACATTTTACTGCACTTTCTTATTGCACCCTACCCCACACATCTCGATATATAGAATTTTCTTGCACCTTCCCAGAGACAGCCACTTTGGCTCCCCACAGCTTCCTGCCACTGAAGCCCTTCTTCCAGAGGCCAGTGAGGGTGATGTGTTTGAGGAGAAGGGTAGCTAGAGGCTACCACGATCTGATCCAGAGTCTCCTGTGGCCAGGCCCAGATACCTGAGCAAGGCTCAGGGAGCTCCAGGGAGCTTTTCCCTCTGCCTGCCCATGGGCCAGAAAGAGACTCTGAAGTCAGCCCCATGCAAGACAGCCCACTCGTGTCTCTGGCGATCCTGGTCAGATTCCCCCAGGCCTGATAAAGTTTCTCGGACTGTGCACTCTGTCTGAAATGTCACTTTATGCACTGTCCCTGCCAGCTGTCCTGAGCAGTGGAGAGGGAAAGAGCTATTCCACAGCTTAGGCCATTAAGAAACCACAAAGGTGATGCCATATGATTAAGGCCTTGACAAAGAGCAAGAAAAATAGTGGAATGCGAAGTCAGTCTGGATCATAAAGAAGGAGCAGGGAAGGACCTAGGAATGCCTCTTGTTGTCTGAAGGAAAACTAATTGCTCAGCTGTGACTGGAGCCATCTAAAGAATATAGCCAGAGCCCAGCTGCTACTTTTGGGTGACTTCATTCTTGTGCAGCCAGACTTGTTAGGAAATGGCCGAGTACAAGCAGACTGTGTTAAACAGGCACCACCCAGTTGGTGCCACCACCCAGCAAGGAATTGCTTTTGGCTCGTTTTTCAGAGCTGAGCCCCCGGGCGGAGGCGCACTCTCACCCGCGGGCAGGGCGAGTGGCCGTGTCCCGTCTGCACACGGCCGGTCCCGGCGGGGCTGACACAGCTCCCCGCCCTCTAACGAAGGTACAAACCCTTCCTGGGATGCACCAGGAGCTGCTGGCCGCTCCGACGTCCTCATCTTAGCCATGATAGATTGGGAGCTGATGCCCGGGTTTCTTCATGCTGTGTGACTGCCAGGGACATTTGACTTCCTGTGCTTGGGCTCCTTGAAATTCTCATTTGCTAACTCACACTCGGCTCCCTTCACACCAGGACTCTTTTATTGCTTTATAACCGTCCTTAAACTTCCAGTCCTCAAAGATCTCATTGTGGCAGGCTTCACACTTTCTCCCTTTCCGAAGCCCTGTGCCCTCAGTGTTTGCAGCAGTTTGGTCACTTACAAAGATCCATCGAATGCCCGGCGAACCTGCAGCCCCTGGCACAGCTCTCCGAAGTTTTGAGATGAATGACTCAAAACCGTTTTGCAGGGGAGTCTCACCAAAATGCCATAAACATCCAGGGAAGGGAGAAAAGGTTCCATCTTTCAGTTGGTTTAATTTTTTGTTTTGGTGGCGTGTTTTGGTGTTTTTTTTTTTTTGTTTGGTTGTTTTTTGTTTTTTGGTGGGTTTTTTTTGGTTTTTTGTGGTTTTTTTGTGGTTTTTTTTGGTTTCGTCCTGACGAGGGGCTTCCCTGTACCCTAAGAGCCATAAAGAAAGCTTTGAACGGGTACCCACAGCAAAATCCCCCGGCTCCTTTCTCAAGAGCACTTTGGGAGTGCTTAGTCCCGTTTGCAGCTTTCCCTGAAACACGCTCCTCAAAAAGGCCGGCATAACGCCATGCAGCTGAACTTCCACCCATCCCCGCTATTTCGACCCCGTCCCGTTTTATAGGACAGATTCAGAGAACCTTTATTTAGCGAATAAAAGTTTAAAGCTGAAGGTTATTTATGGTTCCACAGAGATAAGTCCTGAGTGGCTATTTAGAAGCACGTGATTCCAATAAACTTTGTTTTATGGCTTGAGAGTTGACAAGCCAAAATATAATTCCCACCATAAATTAGTTTAAGAGCATACAAGTGCAGATGCTTTCGTTCCTGGAAGCAGTAATCGGGAAAGTGTTAGCAGGGAACCGTCGGCGGAATGCGACCGTGCAGGCACCTCTGCTCCCGGGTCCCCCAGGCCGCGGGGGGAGAGCACAGTAAGTCCGCTATCAGCCTCCCCACCGCCGCCGCCGCGCTCGGGGTCTCTGCGACCCGAACAACTTCGTGGGAGTGGGGTGGCAGCGCTGCTCCGCCCGGCAACACGGAACAGCTCTGCTGGGGAAATGGGCAGGTACATCTCAGGTGGCTATGGCTGCGACGGGATAAGCCGGCTGATCTCTGTCTGAGATTTCGGAATTTAACAGGATTTCTTATTTGCAGATAACTTTTTTTTTTTTTAAAATAAAACAAACAAATAAAATTTTTCTTTTAATAAAAAAGGAAGATAAAAAGGAAAGGCTCGGCAAGGGAGTGCTTAGTGCCAAAATGCTGATATTAATCCACTCTCAGGGTCCGAATGTTATCTAGAGTGGGCAGAACTAAAAAAAAAAAAAAAAAAAAAAAAAAAAAAAAAAAAAAAAAGAAATAAACAAAAAAGGTCTTGGGAAGCTCTATGAAGTGAACTATTGATACAGAGGCAATTGCTCTGTGTTTAATACAATAACTCTCCAAGATACCGTAGGAAGGCAATAGAGGAGGTGAAAAATCACCTCTAGAAAAGAACCCCGCCAATACTATTTACTTCTGTATACGTCTATATACGATGCGTTTCAGTAGCATTAGACTAAGCGTGTGGATTTGTTTCCCTCATGTGATCTTTGAATATATTTAATAAAATATTTGAGGGAAAGTTTAAGTCAAATCTGTCCTATAATGCAAACAAAGACGCATGTCTTGTGGTTACTGATAGGTTAATTAGGTGATCTTAAAAAGGATCTATCTTAGAGTAATCAGTTATTTGTTCTAATAAAAATGTAGGTCTTTCCGTGCACAACACGGATATAATGCTGCATGGCGTATTTTGTGGGTGATGGTTTAGCAAAGGTGATCTGAATGTTTCATTTGTGACTGGATTGCCACAGAACAACAGAAAAAAAAAGGCCTTTGTTATTCTTCTTTTCCATCAGTGAAAGAGGGAGGTCTGGCTCTTCATCTCTTTAGGAATTATCCTGTATAAAATTTAGACTACAAATATTAAAAGTGGAAGATCACACCTCAGGCACAGAGAAAGCGTGTGTTCATAAAAAACTGCCCGAATGCAACGTGGTCCTCATTTGGAAGGGGCTTCCATCCCACCACTCCGCTGCTTGCAGGATTTACCACCAGCTCCTCTCTGCCTTCATCTATCAAACGTGGTTTGTAACTGTTCTCCAGATATCTCACCCGTATGTGGAATACAACAGTAACAAACGTTTTTATTGCAACAGGTTCGGCAGCATGGAAGAACATCCGCAGTAAGTAACCTTTTATTTCTTATAGAGTTTCCGTTGTTTGAAAATCCTGGCTCTTCTCTTCAGACCGAGAAAAAAAAAAAATTATGGTCCCTGATTAATATTGCTGCCCCCCCCACCCCCCCAAGAGAAAAAAAAAAGCACTATTGTCAGTATGTGAAGGATCTTGTGGAGTCCGTTTGTGGTACCGTGTCATAATCCTGGCTAGCATTAAAAGCAGAGGTGCAGCCTCCTGGGGGTTTATTACAGGGCTGTACAGGTGTCGTCCTGCTCTTAAGCACTCCAAAGCAATTAGCAGCGTTCCCATTTTAACTCGGCGGGACTGTACAGCGCCTCCCCGTGCAGAATCCGGACGGATCACGTTGTATCCCAGCACCTCATAACCTTGGCTACTCCCACTCTTTTCTCCAGACGGGATCCCAAGCAGAACTGTGCCTGCTTTCTGATGTTCCCGTCGTTTGGCACAGACTGGTGGCTGGGTGAAGGAGGCGGCAGGAGCTGGGGGCGGTCAGCGCTGGTCAGCCGGGGCAGCTGCAGCCGGGTTCTGCAGGCGGTAGAGCTGATCTGCTGGTGCTAGACGTCTCGGGGCAAGGGAGACTCTAATGTGGATTTGAATGCTGTGAAGGCACGGAATGGAATGGCTATCAGAGTTTAGGAGGGCAATCTTTTACTGTAAGGGTTTTCGCATCCCAGATGGTCCTGCCTGAGCTGCTCTAGGGGGGACCGAGGGGACGGCAGAAGATCAGTGTGTATCAGGAAATGCTGCTGAACCTTTCTGGCTCCAGTGAGGAGCTAAGTGCTTTGGTCCTGATGCTTCAGGCTGAGACTGGCTTGTCTCTCAAAGAGGGAAAGAAAGACTGCGATATTTGGAGGTTCATTAGGTTGAACATTGCCCTTGCCGCATCTGCCAGCCCCGCTCTGACCGGGAGCATGTAAAGGAAAGCAGTGTTTGCATGTGTATTTGAGTTTCCCTATTTCCTGATAAATAATCTATTTCACTATATGTGCCAAGCTTCTCCTTGTCTTTTTGTTGTACGTTGCAATATTGGTTTTCGAGCCCTATAAATACGAACTAGAGAATCGCCTCCAGCGTTGCAGTTTCAATTGTGTTCCATAGGTAACTTTCCTCCCTCCTTAGCTCGGTCCTGCACCACGTAGACGCCCTTGGCATTTTATTCCAGGGCCGGCCCTAAATGTATGGATTACTTGTTTTCTGCCAACGTACATTTAGCATACTGATTATGAACCAGAATACAAAAAGCCTGATAGATCAAAAGTATTTTGTATGGGCAGTTGAACAGGAGGTGAATATATAACGCTTTTGTTCATCAATAACTCTTTGGCTTTGACCTGTCTGAGCAAGTCGTGCAATAAGGTGAAACGCAGGTCACAGCGTCTAACAAATATGAAAATGTGTACTATTAAGCAGAACGGGGAGCTGCTGCTTCTCCAGCTCCATCGCTGCTCCCTGGGCAGCCCTCGGCGAGCTTGTCCGCTGCCGGGGGCTGCCCCAAACGATAGCTTGCTTTGGGGGGCGGAGGGGAGTTACCCTGCCAGTTCAGCCGGGTGGTTAATAACCCCCGCGAGGGGGGGGGGGGGATCCCCNCCCCGGGGGGGGGGGGGGGGTATCCCCTCTGAGAAAGGATGGAAAAGCGGGGCGAGATGCTGAGAATAGCTGGGTGGAGATTTAAAGAATCCGGGGGGAGATTAAGGACATAAAGTCGTTTCGAGTTGCACTTGCTGTGAAGAAGGCACCACCGCAGTGGTAAGAAAGCAGACGTTTAAAAATAGCATCTTCCTGATCAGGCAGTTGGGAGTTAGAGCCAGCCAAACAACCCAGTACACATCGCTCGGATAAGCGCAACACCCCCAAATCTGCCCTCCGCAGTGGTTGGATGTATCACACCCGCACCATTATTTGTCCTTATGGTGCCTGTTTTAAATAGTGGAAAGAGAAGAGGTTGACCGCAGGACAGCAGTGAGGAGCTGGGTCAGACACAATTCATGAACTTTTGTACTCCTGTGTGCCGCTGTCGACAAAGTAAAAATAATGAAACTTTGTGATATGTTTGTAAATGATTTCGGCTGACCTCTCGCCCTGCCCTTCACCATAAACGCTACGGCGGGGAAAACCTGGGAGGGTGCGAGGCTGAGGCTCGCAGGCAGATCGCGGGGATAATAGCTAGACCAGCATAATAGGACGAAGGTAAATCTGGAAACTCTTTTTCCCGAGAGCAACTAACTCCAGCTTTTAATCTCATCTTTTTCACCAACTGCTGTTTCTGTTGTCGGCTGTTTTACTTCTGTTTCGATTTTTTAAAAATTCTTTTTTATTTTGGGGGGATTTCTAATTATGGAGAATCTCTTCAGATTCGTGTTAGCTAAATAGTTAAAGACTCCTTCCTAAATTACTTTAACCATTATTATTCTAAATAGCGCAATTTGACCGACCACGTCCATTTTCCATAGCGAGGACGTAAATGGCAGAGAATTTAAAGAGAGCGGCAGGTCTTTCTGAGAATTTGGTAGGCGAAATTCGTCACTATGAATTGGTGGAGAGTCGTATAGCTCTATTGCAGCAATAATAACAAGCGTGAATTTTTTCTGAAATCCCACCTTCCTGCAAATCCGTATTTCAGAACTGAGTCCCAGCAGAATAGTTTGCATTCCTCAGAAGACAGTAAGAGACTAAGAAAATTGCAAAGACCTGCTATATTGTAGATGAAAACAGAATGTTATTACGTTGTCTATATATACCCTGTAGAACCGAATTTGTGTGATATTCATATAGTCACAGATTCGATTCTAGGGGAATATATGGTCGATGCAAAAACTTCACCTTTCTGCAAATGGTTAGAAGTTAAAATACTGGCGGAATCAAGAGGCATGTGCGTGCTGAACACTCAAAAATTGTAAAAGTTTTGCTGCCTCGCTCCTATTCGCTAGGTTTTAGGACGTTTCTTAAAACTTCAGTTGTCGTTCAGTCTTAACTCTCCCTGACGATCTGTGAATTTAAACAGTTAAACTCAACAGAAGTTACAAATTTTCTGGGGGAAAAGAAATTATCTATCAATCAGTGAATGAGTCTTTTATAAGATACTCATAAATTAGCTAGATATGCCAGACCTTAGCAAAATTTCCCTGTCAAGGGTCCAGATCACATCAAAATATTTACGACAGCAGCAAAAGCAGCATTCGCCTCACTGGAATGTATTTACTTGTGCTCTAGCAATGATATTGATGAATGAAGACTGAATTTATCTCATTAAACCCATGATATTTTTAACCTAATTAAATGACGTCTCCAGTTCAATTGATTGAACTTTAGCGGTTAAAAGTGAACTGTTTCTTGCCATCTGTATGATATTACATACATACATGTGTAGATTTATAAATATACATTGGCGTTTGCGTCTGTGTGTGCATACGTGCGCACATGTGTATATTGAGGCTTGGAAGTGAATGAGAAGTTACTGATTGCCTAATTTTATTCAGCAGAACTAAATTCTGGTAACTTTTGGATGACCTCTGCGAGACAAAGACAGGACAGATCTATTGTACATCATATTACCCTCTTCTTTGATGGCTTTTCTTTTCCTAGCCTGCTTATCAGTTTCTTCCCTTTTAACCCCGTTTCAGCTCATCGCTCTGTATATTCCTTTCGATTCTTTTTCTTATTTTATTTAAAGCAAAGTACCAAGCCCCGGTGGCGATCCTGGCTAGTAGATCAGACGGCAGGGCAGCATCCCCCGGGGCTGGGGGAAGCCGGCTCAGACAAAAGGCTGTGGGCAGGGCAGCGGCCGCCGCCCCGGGGTACCCCCACACCTCCGGTACCTGGTTTGCGGGTGCGGCCCGCCGGAGAGGGGGGTCACTCGGTTAGAGGGATGTTATTGAGTGGAATCGCTGGAAATGCGGGGAAATGCGGCGGTGGGCGCCCGGCTCCCCATTGGCCGGGCCGGTCACATGCCCGCCTAACTTTATTCAGTTGACAGCAAGTAGGAGGGCTCTATGGCAGGGGAAAAAAAGACAACACGAGAAAAATTAGTATTTTCTACCTTCAGAAATTAATGGCCATGAGTTCGTATATGGTGAACTCTAAGTATGTGGATCCCAAATTTCCTCCTTGTGAGGAATATTTGCAGAATAGCTACTTAGGCGAGCAGGGGGCCGAGTACTACAGTGCCTCGCAGGGCTCTGATTTCCAGCACCAGGGACTCTACCCACGGTCAAACTACAGCGAGCAGCCCTTTAGCTGTAGCAATGCCCAGGGCTCTGCCGGGCAGCCGCGGGGTCACGGACAGGAGCAATCCGGCCCGGCAAGCCACTTCCCCGGCCCAGCAGAGCATTGTCCACCGCCTCCAATGTCCAACTCGCGAGCCTGCAGCCAGCAGCCGGCCCTCAAACCCCCAAACGGCTCCGCAGTTAAACAGCCAGCAGTAGTTTATCCCTGGATGAAGAAAGTCCATGTTAACTCGGGTAAGGATCCTCTTCTTACTTTGCTCTTCTACCCTGCTTCCGATCGTCCTCAGCGGCGCTCTCCCGAGCACCCGCCAGGCTCGTGGACGAGCTTTCTAAACCGAGGTGGCCAATTACACTCGCCATAAATTTTTATTGCTGAGGAAATAGGCCGTTGGCCATGCGGGGCTTTGCCGTGCAGGATAAAACTCCATTTTAGGAGCCTTCTAGAGGCTCCCAGCCTACCTAGCTGCGTGTGCCCGTAGTGCCTGCCTCAAACGAGGGGGAAAGCAGCCCGGCCATTGTAAGCAACTGGGACGAATCCAGCTCGGCCACATGCTCGCAGCTCATAAGGTTTTCTTTTGTAAAGTCGGACTGGCAAGTCAAGATTAGCTTTGTAAAAGTTCTCCGTATTTTTTTCCCAGTGAATCCCAATTACAACGGAGGGGAACCTAAACGCTCCCGCACAGCTTACACCAGACAGCAAGTCCTAGAACTGGAAAAAGAATTTCATTTTAACAGGTACCTGACCAGGCGCCGCCGTATCGAGATAGCTCATACTTTGTGTCTCTCTGAGCGCCAGATCAAGATCTGGTTTCAGAACAGAAGAATGAAGTGGAAAAAAGATCACAAACTGCCCAACACGAAGGGCAGGTCTTCTTCCTCTGGTTCAAACCCCCATTTACAAACTGGTTCCAAGGACCATCAGACTGACTTGACAACTTTGTAGAAGAGGTGAAATTTTCCATTTCATCCTTCGCTTCTGACCAGTACTGTACATAGCAGACACTGCCCAAGCAGAACCTGCATGTAGCAGCTAAGGACACGAGAAACTGTCATCTTTCTTTAAGGTACTGTTGTACAAAGGAGACGAAATGACGCTACTTTGGACTTTATTTTATTTGCCTCTGCTAGCACAACGTAAAAAAGGAAAACAAAAAAAGGGGAAAGAAAGAGAGAGGGAAAAACAAACAAAAAACAAACAAACAAACCATCATGCAGGCAGTGGGAATTGGGAAAATATTAAATGAGATCTTCTGTCCTTAAAAAATAATAAATCATTGAAAATGAAACTGTCCTGTCTTTCAGTTTTGAATTCGAAAGTGAAGATTGGATGCTTTATTCTGGGATTTGTACTTCTAATTGTCTTTTTATCCCATACAATTTCGGGAGGATGCATTTTGGGCAAGTTGAGGACAGGAAATTCATAGCATAGTCTTTTATTTGAACATAAAGACTAGTAATTGTGAACTTTTCTTTGTGCTGCTTTACCTTTCTCGGTGTAATGAAAATACTTGCTCATTTCCATAACGTCTCAGAAGGTGTGCGTAGAAATTAAGTGAAAACGGGTTATTTTATGTTCTGATAGTGTTAGTGTATTTATTTATTTGTTACATAAAATAATGAAAACAAAAAGAAAAATACTCAAACCAAAAACGAGGAAGGGGAGCTGAAATACAGTATTTTTCCTTCCCAGTCTCATGAACACGTATGTAATGTTTACTTTTCTTGAACGTACACAACTTTCTTGTCCCCCCACCCTTTTTTTTTTTTTTTTAAATTTCCTTCTTTGTGAATAGGAAAAGCGTCCCTGCTCCTTACCGTGTGCCATCCAGAGCTAACAGGCTTGAAATATTCTTCCAAAGTCTGCTCTGCTCAGCGCTGTGCTTTAAACCATCGATACCTCATTTAAAAAAGGAAAGAAATAAAAAGAGGGGAGACCACAAAAAACAACCCCACAAAACCCCCCAGCAACCCAGACTGAGAAATTAATGCAATTTCTGCATTCTATAAAATGAGCTATTCAAAGCTGAAAGCTGAATATATTCTTTCAATCAGATTTCAAATTTCTTTTCTGTTAGAGAGAGATAGTCTATGTGGGTTGCTGCTTTGTTTTATTTTGGGTTTATTTTGGTCTGTTGGGTTTTTGTGGGTTTGGTTTATTTATTTTTTAGGTTAGGGTGGATTTTTTTGGCTGGGTGGGTTTTTTGGCTTGGTTTGGTTCGGTTTGGTTTGGTTTGGTTTTTTTTGATGGTGGTGGAGGTGGCTTTTTTTTGTTGTTGTTGTTTTTCGGTATTTTTGTTGTTGGTTTTTTGTTGATTTTTTTTTTTTTTTCTTTCCTAAGAACAGTGATTATTTTTAAGCAAACCATGACACATGACTGCAATGGCTGGAAATCTCAGCAAGTTGCTTTTAGGAAAGAGGAAAGTCTTGGATGGGAGCAGAGCTGGTCTAATACCCACGAATTTGTCCCTGACTGCTGGTTGCCAAAGTTTTAGTGCGCTGTAACTGCGAAGCCAAACCAAACCAGCTCCCTGAGCCACTTACACCTCCGCTCCGGCGATTTTAAAGCTCAGCCCTTATCTCCCGTACCCTCAGGGCAGCCTAGGAGAGGAACCGCATAGTCGAAATTGTAACTAGGTGATCCCTTCATTAAAGAGAAAAGTGGCAAAGAAGGAAACTCCTAGCAAACACTGAAGGGAGGTGGAAAGAGCAGGGGGTGAGTTAACGTGCCCTTCTCCAGGCTGGATGCTTCCCACTGAGAACTCCCGGCTTTTTGGGCTCACTCGGGAAAACACTGGCCAAAATGGGCTTGAATTAATTCGAAAATAAAAGGCGAGCTTTTCAACAAGAGTGTATTCGGCAACGTTAACTGTGGCCAGCAGTTAATTTCTGCCCTTTTCTCATCCCTTGAAGTTCGCAAAGTGTCTTTAAGACTTGGTCTTTTGTTTTAGAGCCTGGAGAAAACTCTTTGTTCTTCCTTAGGGTTAGCCCAGTTCTCAGACTTGCACATGGCAATACTTGAATATCTCCACGTCGTGATATTAAAGATGGATATTCCCGCATTATTCGCATCATTGTTTCTATGACAAAAAGCACCGAGTTCATACATAGTAAAGACGTCTTTTTTCTGACGCCTTCACGTTGAGAAGCTGAAAAGGTATTTTACTGAAGTTCGGCTAAATTGCAGGAACAGGTTCACCCAGAGGACAAATTTTCTATTCGATTAGTTGTATTTCAGCCGGGAAGAGTGACCTCTAAACCCTTAACCTTTTGGACCCAAACTACCCTTCCCTTTCTCTAACATGGAGAGCAGCTAGCAGCAGAGCTTAAGGAGGGAATTCCTGAGACAAGATTCCAAGTTTTGTTACACCAGGTTCCTGCAGTAGTGGCCTTTCGTCTCCAGAGCTGCTCAAAGCCATCCTTTTGCTCTTCATACGTATCTATTGAAATAAAGAAGAAAAAAGGGTGTGGGGAAGTAAAACCTCTCTAGCTGCTCTTCTTGAAAATCCTCCTCCCGGACCCCTGCTGTTTTCTTAAAGTCTGATAAGTTGGCTGAGAGCAGGGCAAAAGGGTTATGCGAGAGAGACCTACCAACTTTGGCATCTGTGGCACAGTTCTGGAAAATAATGGCCTTGGATAAGCAAATCCTTGCTTTGTGCTTCTAATCAACCGAGATGGCTCCCGAAGTTAAAGGACCAACTTCTGCTCCCAGATTTCCTTCCCCCGCCCACTGAAGTCAAACAGGGATGTAGCTGCGAGCAGAATTTGTCTCATTGTCTTTTGAAATGTTAATAACTCCAGGACGAGTGTTGGCTTCAGCAGGCACAGCTCTTACAACCCTGTTTGCAAGTTTCCTCTGAGCGAGGCTGGAACACTATAGGTTTATATAGGTGTAATTGCACTATAAGATCGGAGAACATTTGAAGTGGAGGCAGAGAGTATCAAAAAGAAATAGTTTCCAGCTGCCAATGCTCTGAATGGTCACGAATGTCTGTAATAATGACCAGGAGCACCCACTGGTCGTTATCTCCCGTGCAGAACGAACCTGAGGTTTATTTTTAAATGGTTTTAACCCTCCTCCAGAGTTATTTTGTGTATGAAGGGAAGCTGGTTATTTTTGTTTATCACGGGTGAAGGTTGTGCATTTGAGCCTTTGTTAAACGGTCGCTTTGTCCAGCACTACTCTCATCTCTGTTAAAGTGTGATGCTTTTTATAGACTTTGCTGATGTTTTGCTGCCATTGATTAAAGCGTTATTTACACTAACTGTCGCCTGTACTTTTGATGTAAGCCCTCCACATACTTCTGAAATAATAAAAGGTGTAGCGAAATAGATTCTGGTTTGTACCTTGAACAAGCAGTCCTTACAAGGTGGGTCTCTCTTCTGTGAAAATGCTGGTCCCTCCCATCATTACAGTGTTAAAAGATGAGTGAGTCTGCATAGCATCCTTCCAAATGTCCCTTTGAACAGGTTTGCTGTTTGCCTCAGCAATAATGGTGTGACTCTGGGCCAAGCTGGAGTCTATATTTACTTTTAGGCTGCAGTTAAAAGTGCCTGTCATCCATTTGCTGCTGCTTTGCATTTAACAAGCCCTCCTAGAATGACTCCCGGATTTCTGCATGTGTCGTAGGAGGCAAGGAGCCACACCTGAAGTCACGTTGATGCCCACACAGATGTGTGTCTTTTAGGTGAGTCCTGGAAAGAGTCAATTAAATAAAGAAATGGAAATTTGAAATTGGCATGCAGAGAGTAGATTTTCTTGAGCAGTAACCCTCATTTGACAGCGGATCACAAAAGAAAGATCACAAGAAAACACAACTCGAAGACTTTAAACTTTCCCATGCACCCACGGCAAACATGTTTTTTTTCCTTCCCTGTGTAAGCACCTCAGACAATAACACATACAACTAGCCAGAAGAAGTCGATTGCACTATTTTTGTCATAAGTACTTGTCAGTGAGGGCTTGTCCTCTCCTGGAGCGTGGTCAAGGCACGAGTCCAAAAATACGGTCTCTGGCTCAGTCTGGGCAAGGAGTGGGGTGCACAGCAGAAAGCATGTGCCCTTACTGCCCAAGTGCGCCGAGGGGAGGATGAGCTTGCCTTTCTAAGCACACACTCTTTAAGTTTAAATATTGAGGCATATCTTGTGATCATACTTCCTCTCTCTGCTGTTTAATGGCTCCTCCTGTTACTCCCGATACATCAATACAGTTCTGTATATTATATCACCACTAGTCGTTAAGGTAAGAATGAAGAGGAAAGGCAGAGTCAATAGCAAACCCCACTCACTGTACAGTACAGTAAATAGGGACCTCTCGGTGCAGAGCCACACCGCTTCCAACGGCCATGTTTGTTAGCCCTTTCCCCTGATTCTTTTTTTCCTCTTNTTTTTTTTTTTTTTTTTTTTTTTTACCCCCAAGCCTAGAGACCAAAATAATCTTGGTAGGAACAGTCATAACAGGCAGAATTTCAAAGTGCAAGGAAGATGATAAGAATAGATTTCTACAAGTCCTGACCACGTGATTTGCGAAATAATTAATTCAGCACGTCCCTTAAGAAACACGGAGTCGTCATTAATCTGCCAAGCAAAGGACTCTATCAGACTTGAAAACTGAAGAGATCCCAAGAATATAATATACAAAGGGTGCAGTCCCTCTCCCTGCACACCTAGCTCTTTGGTAGCTGCTGAAAAAGAGACGCCTGGTACGTAAATATTTTTTACTTTTATTCCTCCTTATTTAAGCCTTAATGAACTCAGCTGTCAAACACTTGACAAATAGGGCACGCTGCTTCCTGATTTCCAGCGCGGCAGCGGCCGGGAACCGGACCGGGCGCAAGCGATGACCTTTGCTTCCCAGGGAGCGGGGGAAAGAGGACGAACGCGGAGCGCCGCGGAGCGCCGCGGAGCAGGGAGGCTGAGCCAGAGCGCCTCCCGGAGTGGCGGCTCCGGCCGCGGCTGCCTGCGCGGGGAGGCGCGGAGCGGAGCGGAGGAAACAATGCGGCTGTCAGGGCAGCCGCTGCCCGGTCCCAGCGGCGGGGAAAGGCCCTCAGCTCCTCCGCAAGCGGGGTCGTAAATTTTGCCGTGCGTGTTTGACAGCGGGGCCGGAGCCAGCGCCAGGCGCTCCTTTCCCCCGCCGCCCGCACAAAGGCCGGCTCCGGCCCCGCTGCCCCGGCCGCCCTGGCCGCTCCTGCCCTGGCCACCCGAGCCTCGCCGCCCGGCGCGGGGCTGCCGGGGAGTCCGGCCGCATCCAGCCCCCGAGGCGGCCATGCCGGCTTGCAAGTCCCCGATCAATAGCCCGTACTAGGGAAAAATAGCATTTGTGGTTTTAAACAAAGCCACTCTCTATAAACTCCATAGAATACGGACGAGTCTGAGATTTCTCTATGAAATCCCAGTCAGCTGGAAATACCTTCTGCAAACAGGATACTCTTTATTATCCCTAGCTGGAGTAATTTCTAAAAAACCCTAGATTGTAGCTTTTTATTGCTTCCGTTTCGGTGGCAGGACAGAGACAAAGTTTCCTATGTTATGAATTATACATTTAAACAATAACACATTAATTCAATTATTCAAAGATGACAAATGTTTATGTGCTTTGGTAGTGACTAAGGAACAGATTTGCTACTTCACGAGAACTCTTACATTTTTATCAATGAAGTTTTATATTATCCTATTGGGCCGGGAAAGAAACCAAACTCCACCAAGACACGCAGTAAAATGGACCTGAACATAAATCGCAACCCTTTCATAAGAGTGTTTATTCTCGCATATAGCCCGGGCTATTTTATCAGTTTGACAATTGCCGGAGTTGTTGTTATAAATCATCATAAGTAATTCCTGAAAGGGTGCGAGGCTGCTGGGGGGCGGGCGGAGACTGTAAATCTTTCTGTTTTATTGCTCTATGAACATATGCTCCGATTGAAGAAGTCTTAGATCCTTTACTGGAGACAAATTCGCGCAAAGCTGGAGTCCCACCAGCCAAAGGATTAACATTTCCTTAATACTTTTTCATTCCCCTTTACGATATCTTAATTCTGGTGGTGGTGGCAAAGGTGCTCCTTTCTTTCAGCCGTCCTCCATTTTCACGTGAAATCTGCCTTTTTTTTTTCTTTTCTTTTTTTTTTTTTTTTTTTTTTTTTTTTTTCTTTTTTTGGTTTGTTTTTGTATTTGTGGGTTTTTTGGGATTTTTTGGTGGTTTTTCTTTTTTTCTTTCTTCTTTTTCTTTCTTTCTTTTTTTGTTCTCTTTTTAAGCACTAGACTCTGAAAAGACACTGAAGGGCTGTGAGGCTTTCTCCGGGGGCTTCTGAACTGCCCTCCAAAAAGGCATTTTCTGAATCGTCTTCGTGTTGTTTGCTCGCGTCCAGCTTTTCCCCTCGCACTTTTGTGTAGGAAGCTGAAGACCTCTCCGTCATCCAAAATGTCTAAACACCGGCCAGAATTATGTTCGGCTTTGTGTGCATGTACACAAGTATGCAGAACACGCTGTGCGTGTAGGGGTTGCTGTATGTACACACAGACACGCGAGCACGGGGGGCTCGGCAAAACTACCCAGACACCAAAATATATGGCTGACTGAAAAGGATATAAAGAACCATTACCTCTTACTTGAGGCGAGATTTAAGTGTATCGTTTCGAAGAAATATAGGATTATAAATCTGAAGCCGTACACAATAATTTACATTGAACTTATGTTTCCATCACTGGACTCCAATCTTTTTATAACTGGTTTGCAAAGTCAGGAAAAGCAATGTAATTTAGATAAATGTTACAATGCACTTACAGTTAGTATTGTAAGGTAATACATTACTGTCACATCCCCATGCTTTGGATGGTAATGAAATCATAGCAGATGTTAGATTAGGTGTGGTGTATTTATAGCTACAGATATGTTACCAAAAAAATCAGAGAAGCTAATATGTATTTTTTTTCCCTTTTGCCTAACTGGTATTGTTGGGGAGCTTTGTGGGCACACATGACAGATATACACAGTGTTTGCTCCATGTCTCTTCATACACACAGAGCAGGGAGGCAGGCTCAGGGCAGACACACACACGCACAAATGTCATGAGGGTTTTTTTCCTAACGCTTGTTCAGCCTCCAGACAGGGGTAGTCCCCGCTGCCCCGCGTCTTCCCGGTCCGGAGAAGGAGAAAGCAAAAAGTCGCGCACGCCAGTGGGGCCCAGCGCCTGTCGGCCAGGGCAGCGTTGCTGCGGAGCTGCCCCCGGCACAGGCTCCCGGGCGCAGCCGGTTCCAAATACCTCCTCTGTCTCCGCTGGGAATTTCTGCACGCTGGGATCATCCCGCGGAATTCACCTTTTTCCCCTGCTCCGCCGGCCCCGCGGGGCGCGTAAGTGCGAGGGTCGCGGCCGCGGTGCGGAGCGGACTGGNGCGGCAGTCCCGCTGAGCGGGGGCGCGGGGAGCCCGCCAGCCTCGGCCCCAGCGCGCTGCTCTGCGATCACGTGGGCCAATATGCCTGTATTTTAAGGCAGTGCCTATATTTCTGATTATAAAGGGATTTCTCCTGCTCGCCCCCAAAATTCATCAATGGCCGCACGATTTAAAACCAAAACAAAACAGGAACCGGCCAATTGCTGTCGTTGGTTCCAAGAGGCTGATGGCTAAAGGGTTGTGTGTTGATCTTTTTTTTTTTAAAGCCCAACAAATTCCGATTTCCACTCGCTCTCTTTTATTGGTAGTTGAGCCTGAGCCTGTTTTCGTTCTATCGGGAATTCTGGTGTATGGAAATATTTGTAAAACCGCAAGATCAGGTTTAGGAGAGTATTGTCTGCAGACAAAGGGTGAAGGATATAAGAACTGCAAGCGCAGATCCTGAAAAGTGAGGAACCCAGGTTTATGATAAATTGATACACAGGTAAGCAACTGCATGACAAAATGGGACGTTTAACCGCAGGGGCTGTATTATCTCCTTTACTCAGAGACGCTCTGGAATTTGTTTGCAATCTCTGCCCATAGCGGCTGCAAATGTATGGAGTGGTCTCCACCTACTTGAACGTTTTAAGCTGTATCTTCTTTTTACTATGTTCTTTAAATAAAAAAGTGAACTCCTTTCCAAAGGCTAGGGGAGTACGTTTAACCCTATCCTTTCCCCAATTTTCGGTGGTTTCAGGAAGGGAATTACAAATAAGCAAACAAACGAGGGAGAGACAACTTTGCTAGATGCTCCCATTGCCAAAGTGAGATTGAGCATCACGTTAATGTGTTGCCGTGGTTAGCCGGGCAGGGGGTAGCCGTTGTTGATTTGTAAAGGACGATTTAAAATAGGCTCGTCGGTAATGTAGCCCCTACATAGGATCTCTTAAATATTCCTGCCAAATGTCTTCCCGAACCTTTTCCCCTCGCCGTGTATTCGTGTTCCTTAGTGGCTGTTGTTTTCCTTCCGCAGTTGTTTTAGTGCTGCTATTACCGGTATGCTCATGCCTTCGAGTTACACATGCTATTTGAAGCACGGCGTGATATTTATCTACCGAGAAGTTTCTTGCCCTGCATTTGTGTGGTTTGATCAATAAGGCGGTGGGAAGATGCCTGGGGGGGACCGGTGCCTCTCTGGGCGGACTGGGGGTCTGGAAGCGACCACACAGCCTCCCCGCATAGACTTACAGCTCAGCCCCCGCCTGGGCTGTTGCAACTAGCACGACTCTCCCAGGAACGCCTGTTTCTACTGACTGGTGGCTTGCCTGGAGCCCGGGTGAACTCTCGGTTATGTCTGTTGTAAAGCCCCTGCGTAAAGCCCGGCGTTGTGCTGTCGACCAGGAGAGTGTGTAAGGCTGGAACGGACCCTGCCTGCCCCGAGTCACCCGGGCGAGTCCTCGGCGGGGGTCGGAGTGCCCCGAAGGAAACAGGGTGGGAGGCCAGGGGAAAAGGGGAAAGCTAGGGTGTTAATTTATTTATTTTTATTTTCTGTTGCGTATTGCTCTGCTCGATCAGAAGTTAAAAGCACTGAACATTTTTCTTAGCTGTATGCCTCCAAGCTGCTGGCCTGCCAAGTTAGTCAGCTGAATCCAATTACTGCAAGCAGCATTTCATTTGGCTCGATGGAAGCACTCACTTATAACTTCACCTAAAATTTCAATAATACCTATATTGGTCCCACGCCTGAATAATTCTAAAGATTTCCCTGGGTTCAGCTCTGGCAACCTCTTCTCCGAGCGCTGGGAGCCGAGCACAACCCCAGCGTGCCCAGACTCCTCTCTCCACAGTACAAACTTTGGGGTTTATTCCTGTGGCCATGGAAGTCTTGGTATTTGGCCAAGTTCTGGCTAAATAAAGCATGTCTAGAGCTAGAAGGCTATCGCTTGTGAGGCTGAGAAGCTGCTTCGGAAAGGGATGAGAAGTCGATAATTAATTAGGCACAAAATGAAAACTTACCGTGTTAATCAACAGCAGCTAACAATGACTCGGTTTGCAATATTATGATCTCTCCACTCAGAGGCTAAGGTGCAACCCACCTTAGGTTGCCTTCATACAACATGTAAAGTGCTATTTCTAATGAATTCGCTTAAAAAAAATAAAGCACTTAAAGTTGACGTACGCCCACGTGAATACATTATATAAGACGTTACCGGGACAGGCCCGGGCCAGGAACCTGAGCGAGCATCATGTGTAATCATGAAGCTCCACTTCCCTAACTCCAGTTTGCCAGCATAAATTAAGGTGATTTGGAAGGGGAATGTAGCATCCTACTGAGTTTGTTTAGGGAGAGAGAAGACTTGGTGGAAAGTTGTAAGGTCTGTTGTGTTGTGAGCTATCCGAGGCGCTTCCGTTGGTTGTTCATTAAGTGGTGAGTTATTGCTATACGAGCCAAAGGTCATTTCAAAGGCTTATGATGGCTAGATATCGTCTTTATAATGACCTGGGCTTCTTTATGGGGGATTTTCTGGCACTCTTAAGTTCTTAAAGTCCTGAATCGACACATTGCGCAGACAAAGGCAAAATACTCATTTCGAGACGCAAATGTTTGCAGCGTATTTTCAATGCTGGGGCTTCGCTTATCTTTCTCTCTGTCTCATTCGGTGTCTGGGGGGAGAAATGGAGAGAGACCCGCGCTAGCTTCGTTTCCGCGGAACTCTTCCCGGGCCGTGGGTGCGGGCGGCGGGAAAGGTGCTTGTGACCGCCCAAAGTGCCCGCAGCTCGCCTGCAAAGGCGCTCCCGTACCCCGTGCGCTGCCTCCCCGCGCCCCGGCCCGGGCTGGACTGAGCGCTCGGGGAGGCAGGTGCGGTTCCGCGGCCGGTGCGCGGGGCCCGTCGGAGCCGCTGCCGCAGGCCGCCCTGCCCGACCCGCAACCGGAGTATTTTGCACGTTTGTTTCCCCCCCGCCTCTCTCAAAGAGCTACTAATAAATGAAGAGAAACATCTGCCCTTTGTCTGGTAAAAGATCTGACGCGGACGGAGAGACACGGTGAGGGGCTGCGAACGAGATGTGCATTTATTAACAAAGTCCTAAGGAAGAAAGTCCAAAACAAAGCAGTTTCCGCTGAGAGTTATCACTTCTGTTGCAGGTCCGTGCCCACGGATTATCCAAAGGAACCTGAAGATCCTACTCATACAGTTAAAGTCAAAAATCAAGAAAAAACGTAAGTTTGGTGAGTTCTCTAAATTTCCTTTTCCGTCTATCTGTCGCTTTCCCTATCGCGACAGGCCCGTCGCAGGGAGCGCAGCCCGGCCCCGGCCCCGGCCCCGGCCCGACGAGAGGGGAGAGCTGCTCGGTCGAACCCACCGGCGGCGACACCCGGGGCGCGCCGCCGCCCCACACGTCAGATAAAGAGCTGCCCGCAGAAAGCCCCGCTGAATGCCGCCCCTGCTCCGCGGAAGCGGAGCAGTCAAGGCCTGGACCCAGCCGCGGGGGGCGGGTGGCTCTCGCGGGGGCTCCGTAGCTGGTTTAAGAGGCCCCACGGCGGCCACCGCTCCGTGTCTCGCAAGGCCCTTTCGAGCTCCCCAGTGCTCGCAGTGCCCTCAAAGACGAGACATCCCCCGGCTCAGGCGCAGCCCCAGCAGTGGGTGCCCAGCTGCCCTGCTTGCAGCCGGGTCCGGCGGCGGCTCCAGCGCTTTCCTTATATACAGCGCTGCCCCGGGCCGGCGGCCGGGAAACGTGCCGAGCGGGGGATTCTTTTGCCGGGCTCCCTCCTACGCGCCGGCTGCTTTGCACTTCTGAAAGTGCCGGGGCTTGGGAAGTGTTTTCCTTTTCATTCCTGGCCGGAGCGTTTACTGCCACGGCGCTAGCAGTCATAAATTTTGTTACAACCGCAATGACAGGTGCATTGATATGCACCCTGAGAGCTCCGGCTGCTTTAATAACCGCTTCGCTGGCCGCTCTCACCGCCTCTTATTTATTCGGTATCATATTAGATATTGATCCGAAGCAGAATTAAGTGTAGTGGAAGTTTTAGTAGAGAACTGCTTAATATGAAAGTGTCGGGAGGAAACCAACTGGCAGTGCAGGGCCGGTATCAGCCTGGGCCAGCCGGGTTCTGCGCACACGCGCGGGTGGACACTTGGGCTCCCAGCTGCTCTCCAGGCAGAGCCGTGAGAGGGTCGGCAGCCCCCAAAAGCGCTGGAACCAGTGGCAGGACAAAAAGCCCCATTATCATGTGCAACGCCTAACAGTTCAGATGAGGTTAACCTTTCTGGAGAGGAGGAAGGGAAATCTGAAACACAGACATGGATACTTTGCGGTTTCCTACCCTCGGTGCCTCCGAGCCCACCTCCCACAGCTCGGCCTCACCATTTGGATGTCACTTTTTTTTTTTTTTTTTTTTCCCGCTGGAGGCTACTTCTGGCCAAACCACCAAGTGTCGAGCCCCCGCTTTGGTGTTACCTATAAAAACATCACCCCGGGCCTTTCACTCGTGGAAAATCAAACCCTGGATAGGTCTCCCTCTCCCTCCTTCTCTCCCTCTCTTTTTAAGATCTAAAGATGAGCCACCAAACAGTTGAGCATTGTCCATGTGATTTATGGCCCATAGCCTCCTTTTTAGGTTCAAGCAGAGTTCACAAGCAGTTGGTATTTCAGAAAAGAAATAAGGCTTTTAACAGCTTAACAGCAATATTCTTTCTTAAGATTCTGTGTATTCTTTTGGGAACTATATTTCACAATGCATATAAAAGCCTACGCTTAAGGCAGTGTTGCGCTAACAAAAGTCTTCAGTCCAGACCGGTCCCGAAAATGTAGATGATAAAACTGGGAAAAGAGCGACAGTTATTTGGACAAAAATACTTTCAAGACTCGTCAAGATGGTGACATCGTATTAAAACCCATCTGTATCGCCACCGTCCATTTCTATAGACTTCTTAAACTAAAATTTTCCAGGAGAGGAAAACAGTTCCCGTTTCCATCAGCTTGACAGATCATCTCAAGCTTTTGTTTAGGAAAGAAAAGGACCCCGGCGGTTTGTGCCACGGGATAAACCGCCGAAAGCGGCCGTGGATAGCAGCTCGCTGACGTTATTTTGACTTACAGAAATGTGTTTCCCGATGAATTTTAGAGAACAGACCAACGGTACTTGGCGGAACCAACGGTACTTGCGAGAGAAAGAGGAGTACTCTCCTAGTATTGCTTAAGTATAGGCTGGAGAACTCTGCTTGTCAGACACCCTTCAAAAATTTTCTAGCTACTTTTCTCTGGTGTGTTAGTAGTCTTAAATCCTGAAGAAATACAACGAAGTCTTAAGATATGTTGAGTTACAGACTTATATTGTCAGGTGAAGTGTGTGCAAAAATGTCAGAGAAAACCCCTACCCCACAAGAAAAATACGAGCGGGGAATATTAAAAAGCCGCGCCAAAACTGCAGAACAGTTTTCATCCTGTACTAAGCGCAGAAAAGTTTAGGGAACAGCAAGGAGAAAGGTAACAGCACCCTGCCTCGAAACATCTGCCCTAAGGGGACCATGCGTTTTCGGTGGGAGTAGCCTCATGTAGGAGCCGGGGGGCGGGGAAGGGAGAGCCATAAGTTTGCAGGCTGAAAAAAGAAAAGAACCCTCTAAAAATTATCTCAGATGTCTCAGGTTCTTTCTACTGGGTACAAATAAAAGGGACCAGAAACGTTGGGTGAGGGAATTTAATTCATCACAGAATTAAAATAGGGGAGCTGACCTGCGACTTCCTTTATAGTGCAAAGTGAAGGGAGTGAATGGCGCCGGTTATACTTTAACTCTGGAGGAATCCGGGGAAAGAAGAAGGGCGGGTTTACAAAGGGGACAGGATTTTTCTGCCTCTGCCCGGCCGCAGCCCGGGCTCCATCCATCATGTCAACCGTGAGCGGCCGTGCGCACGCGTGCCGGGCTGGGGGCGCGGGTGCTCTGGGCTGAAATGGGCCGGTGGGTCTTTGGGGACACCACCCAGCACAGTTGCTCACTGAGAGCTCTTGCCTACAACCTCGGGGGCTGATCCAGCCAAACTCGAGAGGGAACGGTCCAAAGACAAAACAAATCAAATCAAACATCTCCCAAAATGCTTCGAAAGGTGGCCTGTAGGAAGTCCCGCCAATGTGTTCCCGTTCCCCGCTGCACCATCGCTCTCGGGTGGCTCTTTCCCTACAGTGCCCTGGTCCTTCCCTGGTGTACCTCGCTCTCTCCCTGCTGTGCCCCAGTATGCCCTGACTCCTGCCTGGGCACCCTGCTCCTCCCCTTGTGTCCCTTGGTCCTTCTCCGGGTCCTCTGCTCCTTCCTTGATGTCTCCCAGCCCTTCCCTGGTTGGGAGGCACAGGCTGAGGGTGCCGGGGTGCAGAGGGTGCCGGGGCCGGCCCGTGCCAGCCGCTACCAGCCAGTTTTCCCCGCTGAAAGTTTGTTTTGTGTCCCTGCTGTTTCCCTCCCCAGGTGGCTGCGAGTGGCCCGGGCCGACGACGTGAGGCGCGGGGCGGCGGTCAATGTTATTTGAGCGGGGGCCGCGGGCCTCGGCGATCGCAGAGCAGAGGATGCAGAAAGCCGCCTACTACGACAACGCGGGGCTCTTCGGGGGCTACACCTACAGCAAGGCTGACGCCTACCCCTACGGCGCGGCCCACCAGCCCTACGGCCAGGCCGGCTTGGACGGCGAGTACCCCGGCTCCGCCTGCTCCGTCCAGGGCTCGGCGCCCGGCCGCGCCCCGGCCCACAAGGGCAGCGAGCTGAGCGGGAGCTGCATGCGGCCGGGCGGGGGCGGCCCCGGAGGCAGTCAGCCCCCGGGGATCGGCGAGCATCAGCCCCCGGCCCTGCCGCCCTCCTCCCCGCCCAACCCCCCTCCCAGTGTGCCCCCTCCGAAAAAAGCCAAGGGGGGTCCCAACTCCTCGGGCCCGGCCAGCGCCACCCTCAGCAAGCAGATATTTCCTTGGATGAAGGAGTCCCGCCAGAACTCCAAGCAGAAAAGCACCTGCGCTCCCCCAGGTAGCCCAACACCCCAGCCCCGACCCACTTCTCGCCCGGGGAACCGGGCTGAGTCCCTCGGGTTGAACCCCTTGACCTGAGCTCCCTGGCTCTGCGCCTTGTCCCCTACTCCTCTAATTGCCATCGCCTTCCTCCCCTCCCCACCCCGCTGGGGGGTCCCAGCCCTGCCGGGCGCTGCAGGTGGGACAGGCTGGGGGCGGGGTCCCGGGAACGCCCGGTGGGCGCTGGTGGTCTCTGGGGGGAGGCGGCTGCGGGAGGGTGTGTATGTCGGGCAGGGAGGAGTGGGAGGCCACCCCCCGGGCCCTCTGCACCCCCTTCCCGGGCGCCGACAGAGTGAGAGGCCATAGCAGGTTTCCGAGGGACCCCGGGAGGAAGGGGGAGGGTGTCTTTCGGGGGGGACCAATGTCTCTTTGTGCTTCTTCCCTGCAGGAGAGAGCTGCGAGGACAAGAGCCCCCCCGGGCCGGCCTCCAAGAGGGTGCGCACAGCCTACACCAGCGCGCAGTTGGTGGAGCTGGAGAAGGAGTTTCACTTCAACCGGTACCTGTGCCGGCCGCGCCGCGTGGAGATGGCCAACCTACTCAACCTAACAGAGCGGCAGATAAAGATCTGGTTCCAGAACCGCCGGATGAAGTACAAAAAGGACCAGAAAGCCAAAGGCATCATGCACTCCCCTGTCGGACAGTCCCCGGACCGCAGCCCCCCTCTGAGCGGCCCAAACCACGTCGGCTATTCCAGCCAGCTCCCCGGTGTCAACAGCCTCAGCTACGACGCGCCCTCGCCCACCTCCTTCGCCAAGTCCCAGCAGAGCATGTACGGGCTGGCCGCCTACACGGCGCCGCTGAGCAGCTGCCTGCCGCAGCAGAAGCGCTACGCGGGAGCGGAGTACGACCCCCACCCCATGCAGAGCGGCGGCGGCGGCTTCGCCAACCCCAGCCTGCAGGGCAGCCCCGTCTACGTGGGGGGCAACTTCGTGGACTCGATGCCGGCCTCAGGCCCCATGTTCAACCTGGGGCACCTGCAGCACCCCTCCTCCGCCAGCGTGGACTACAGCTGCGCCGCCCAGATCCCCGGCGGCCACCACCACGGACCTTGCGACCCCCACCCTACCTACACGGACCTTTCCTCTCACCACACCTCTCAGGGACGGATGCAGGAGGCGCCCAAGCTCACGCATCTGTAGCGGGGCGGCGGCCGGCGGGTCCCGCTCCCCTCTCCATTACCTCACTTTTCTGACGGGACAGTGTTACTGTGCTCTCGAGTGCCAACAGTATTAGTGGATTTGTCTCCCCTAGCAGCTCCCTTCTTTCTTCCGCAGCCCCGAGTAGGTCCGTGAGCAGGAGCCTTTCTCTTAGAGCTGTTTTAAGCATGACAGTGCAATATAATGCCATCCGAGGGACTGATAAGCTGGTAATGATGTACTTGAAGGTAAGTCTTAGAGATGCTGTAGTGTTAGCAGCGCGTCATGCTGAGGTGTTTTAGACCAGTCGTGAGCCGTCGGAACTCGCCCGCGCGTAAGCTTATTTCAGAGAAGTTAATTTATGAGTTCTTCCGTAACGTAAGGATCGCATTGGACTAAATGATATGTATTTATTATTTTAAGCGAGACATTTTTTTGTATCACTGATTATTTATCCTCGTCTTAATGTATTTATGTGGGTATTTGTAGAGTTTCTTCACCAATACTTCGGGAGAGGGATTCAGGTCCGTGGTGACTTACATTTCACCTATTTAGTATAATCGGTCTGAGCTAGTTGAGAGAGTAGTCTTGAACAGTTGTAACAGTGGCTGGTGTTCGTAGTTTATGTAAGGATTAATTAAGACAGCAAGTCGTAAATCATTAATAGAGTAAAACAAACTGTGGCATCACACAAAGAGCCGTTACACTTAAAAAAATATTGAAAGTATTTTAGAAGTATTTATTTCTAACTGGCTGGCCCCACTCGAGCACCTCGGTGGCTTGGCTGGCAGCTGGCTTGGCCGGGTAAAGCCACCTTTAGTTGGAAGAACAGCCGCTCTGAGGAGGTGAGCTACAAAGTGGGGCTCTTGGCCACCTTGTTTCAGATCAAATCCTGCATACAAAAACCTCGGTGAGGTTAACATTTATTTATTGGCTGGGTATCTATCGCACATATTACTATTTTGGTGGGCTACTTTCTTTTTTTTTTTTCTTTTTTTCTTAATTTTTTTTTTTTTTTAATTACACTCTGGCTATCCAAAATAGAAAATAAATTAGAAGCTTAGAAGGCAAAAAAATTAGAAACCCTCTGATAGTGCTAATTTCATTAGGGTCTCCATAGCAATCCGCGCAGCAGCTGCTGCCTCCTTTGTTATTTTTATACTGTTGTCTTTATACTAACCATAAATCAATTTTTAGACATCTTTGGAAGCCCGAGCTTTTCCTCTTGTATTTTTTTTTTTCATAAATATAAACTTTGAAAGAAAATTGACAATCAGATACACACAGCCGAAGGGAGACACTGAGACTGGGTGCGGACAGGGGCCAGGCGGTGCTGCCGCACTCCCCCGGTGCCCGGCAAGGACAGTCCCATCCCGCCTGACTGCGGCAGAGGGGCACTGCCACCTCTCCCTGCCACAAACAGGACAGTTAACACGGGGAAGAAAAAAATAAAAAGAAGATAAAAATATAGGAAAAAGAAAGGGAACGATGCTCTGAACCCTCGTGTTTCCTCTTCTCTATTTACACGGCTGTATTGAACTCCTCGGTGGATTTACAGAGGTACTTCTTTTGTAAACGCTGTGATTAAAGTCTCTTCCTGACAGTACATATCTCTCCGAGAAGACTATTCTTATCTCTTTCTAAACATGTCGAGTTAAATATTAATCCGAACTTCTGTATTCCCCACCAAAGCATCTGATGCCATCACTTTCCAGTTTGACAAACACTGCAGCTCCTACTCCATCCTCTAATCACAGACCTTGCATTCCTGTTGTGAGAAATATTTTACCACCTCCAATGCTGGTCAACCAGTCAGGTTTTCTTTATTTATTCTTCTTTTCTTTCCCATCCCTGCTTTCTTCCTTGCCATTTGGTATTTATGTTCAGCTGAGAACTAACGATTCAAAATATTTCTTAGGGCTTTATTTTCCCCTCTGTGAGATTTCAACAATGCTGTGCTACAGTGAAAAGTGTATCTTTTGTTAAATTTCACTTTTAACCAAGCAAATTTGGATATATGTGTTACAGATCTGTAAACAAAACAAAACAGAATAAACTGCTTTGTTTGGAGACATATTTTAACCATTTTAAGCCCTAAAATTGTATTCTATGGAAATTTCCACATAAATTGTTTCTTAGAAGTGCCAGCCAGGAGTAAACAAAACATACAAACAACACAAAAAGTAATGCTACACACCACTTGTGATTATACTTCTGTAATATTCCGTAAATATGTTTGTCTCTCCAAAACTTTCTGTAATCAATGTGCCCACAACTGAAATTGTCCATGTAGGATTTTTTGTGTGTTCTTGAAACACAGTATATTTTGCATCTCCTGCTTCTATCTGCGAAACAGCAAAGCACCGCCATTTCTGCAGGACACCCAATGTCCTTTTCCCTTTTGCTTTGTGCTCTGTAGGCTGGCAGTCAAACAGTGTCAGCTCTGACTTACACTATTGGTCCTTCATTAAATCTTTTAAGAAAGAAAAGGCTTTTTAGAGATCTGGGGAAGGAAGGGAGTTCAGAGGAACCCTGACCACAAACACAGTGTTACTGAGGCACACTGCCCTGAATTACTTTAATATTGCAGAAGGATGGGGT
Organism: Pardalotus punctatus; assembly: GCA_013400915.1. Taxonomy (NCBI): domain Eukaryota; kingdom Metazoa; phylum Chordata; class Aves; order Passeriformes; family Pardalotidae; genus Pardalotus; species Pardalotus punctatus. Next base: position 6,453 of record VZTX01026831.1, on the reverse strand, counting down.
CGGCAGACATGGTTTCCAGTGGGGGAGGAGGAGGAGCATGTGTGAGGGAGAATCTTCTTGTAAATAAATTCACTTTCTTCTCCATGACTCTGGCAGAGGCGTCTTGTTTGTAATGCAATAGAAGTCCACGATGGTAACCTAATTATTAGAAGTAATGTAACTTTAGCAAGATTGCTGGCCTTTTTACAAGGTTTGTACAAGCATCAGCAATCCAGAGGAGAGATACACTTTGGCACAAGCCAGAGTTTTTCTTGGCCCATCATTTAAAACCCATAAATTATAAACAACCCCCTTTCACACTCAATAGGAACTCAGCTCCTCTGCAACAGCATCTGATGTGATGAACTCCAGTCACCTATTTAAAACACAACTAGTCAGCCAAGGCCAGACCTCGGGCTGATCTTAGCCTTGCCTTCTTTACACATAGGAGGCATAGCACCCTGTCCTCTCCTTCCCTGCTCCCTCCATCTGCTCCAGACCCATAGACCCCTGGTCACTGAGCCAGAGCCTCTAAATGCCGCAGTGCTGCTGCACTACTTGGGATAGGGAGCTGCTGGCAGCATTGGTTGAGAGGTGTCAGGGATGCACTGAGCTTCAGTGAGGGCACGCAAGTTCTTCTGTTCAGATCCGTGGGGTTTGGGTCTCCACTTGTTGGTTTGGCCTTTACAGTAACCCACCATTTAATGGTGTTGCAGCAGTTTCCCTGATGCAAAAAGGAGATGAGGCTTTATGTTAGCTCCATGCAGTCAGTGCAGCCTGAGCTACCCCATTGCACCCTGTTTCTTTTTGAGGGGGAGTCCCTCAACGTCCCAGTGTCTATGGCCTGGTTAGCAGCACCGGGGCAGGGGAACTTAGACAGGCACAACCAGGGGCTTCCAGGGATGCCACAATCTTGTAGGTGCCTCTTGTGTGGGGCTGGGAAAACAAAGCCAAATGTCTCCTGCTCCATTAGCAAGTACTTCCTGAGCAGACACTGCAGGCTCCCAGCCCTAGTCCCTGGGCAGGCCAGGGAGGGATTCAGCTCTGAGCTTTCACCATGGTGAAAGCCCCGTGGCTTTCACCATGAAACCACACCAGGGTCATCCAGAGCTGCAGGCAACATTGTCTAAAGATGAAGAGGAGGCAGCTGGCTGCACACCCAGGAGGAAAGGGCATGCAGGGAGGAGGCTGGCTAAGAAAGAAGGAGCCCACCAGCATCAGCTAGAAGTCCTCTGACTTGCTTGAGAGCCAGCTGTGTCATTTGGGCTCCATGGCAAAAAGTCTGAAGGCAGTATCCACCACTGGGGTCTCTGCACCCCTCCAGCCCCATGGGAAGCCCTTTGAAACAGCCTTCAGGGATGTCCAGGCACAGGTGACTACTTGACCAAGGGCAAAAAACAGGGTGAAGTGGATGGGGCTGCTGGTCTGCCACTGGGAGGGTGCCTTGCTGACAGCTGTCAGCTGAGGAGGGAGGAAAGGAGCTGCAGGTTGTCATTCTGTCCTTCTATGTGCCAGCCTGCTGCGTGTGCCCAGCGGCCACACACAATGGAAGCCTGGCAAAGGCACAGTGTGCTGCACAGTGAACAGGCCCACATGTCCAGCACTCTGTTGCAGACCTGCATGGAAACAAAAGCTGGAGGCAGACAGGCAGAACAAAGGGGCTGGTGCTGCCAGGGCAATTAGGGCCGTGGTGGTTGGCTGGGTGTCACTTGATGTTATATGTTGATGAACAAGCTACCTCTGCTTTTAAAAGGTGCAAGATAAGCTGGACCAGAGCTCTGTTGGCTGCAGCCACTTTCCAGGGATTGAATGGCAAATTAATCCCTGAATGGGCAACATCTCTCTGTTCCAATGTGAGAAGCAGCAGTGGGTACCCCATGGTCCTTGTTTGAGTGGGGCTGCTGGGGGAGTGAGAGTGCTGGCTCTATTAAGGGTCATCAATCACACAAAGAGCATTTTTTACTCGACAGTGGTTCCTCCTACTCCTGCTTGGGCCTGAACCAGCTGGGACTTGAGCAGAAACCCCATCCAGCAGAAGCAGAATCTAGTCCCAGAGCCTGAGAGCCATGGAGTAACAGGGCAGGACTGAACCCCTTTGGTCACAAACGCTGAGATGCAAAACAGGACATAGTGAGGTATCTGTGCCTGCACATCCCCAGGCCTCTGCAGATGCTGCTCAGGAGCAGAGGTGAGTCTTTGTCTCTACTTTTGGATTCTTAAGTCCTGAAGCTTTCAGAACTTTCTGGGGTGAATAGCAGAAAGGCTCAGCTGCAATGACCTTTAACACAAAACTGAGTGAAAATAGCAAAGAATTTGTACTAGACAGGATGGATGTCTTCTGGGCAAAAATACAAATGTAGAATTTGAACACTAGGGTTAATTTTTTTTCTTTATTTGCTGGTGTACAGTTTTTCTTGCAACAGCTGAAGTTTTGGGAATGGTAGGCAACCCCTAGCTGAGTGGGGTACACAGCCTCAGTCTTTCCTCCAGGAAACCTGTGCCACATTTTAGGATCTCTGGGAGCAAGAAAGGCAAGACAAGACAGAAATCTTGGCTGCAAACTCATTGACACCTCTGTTTTGCACACAGCAGCATGGCTTACCTTGATACCTCTGGGTTACCAATATGTGTAATACCTCCTTCCTACCAAATTGGCAGCCATGGGACAAGAAACAGGGCTTTATATGGCAAGGGGCCAATGTGGAATCACTCTTCAGGGAAAATCTTTACAGAAGGAGGGATAGACTTTTCTCTGTGTCCATGTAGAGGATTTTTGTAGTTAATCCCACATACCGGGAGAACAGAGGTCCCTGCCCCAGGGGTCCTCTGGGAAAGGGGAACTTGTGGCAGGGAAATATTGATGGCAGAGGGAAACACACCTTCCTGAGGACTGCAGTGACTGCCTGAAAGGGCTGTGCTTGTGTGGGAGCTGAGGCTGGCTACCCTGGAGTGCCAGAACAATTCCCCATCTCTGCTTGGAGTCTCTGTTCATTGCTGGTTTTATTCGCATTTTACAAAATAAACTCCCAAGAGCTTCCCCTCCTTCTCTAATAGCCTTTCTCCCAGGAGCCTTTGGCGGTTTGTTTGTGCTAACAGGGCCACTGCTTAAATACCCAGTGTTTGCTTATCTCTCTTCAAGATGCCCACCCACACCCTAGCTGTCTCCACACCATGGATGCATATGCCCATTTACCTCTGAGAACCAGCTTTCCCCAGCTGGCAGCGTTGTAGCAACACAGGGGCAAGGACAAGGTGATGCTTAGACCAGACCTTCCAGGTGTGGGGGCTGGGGAGGGATCTGTTGGATCTCCTGTGTGTTAGTTACTGTGACAAGCACAGAGGGTGGAGGGTGGAGTCTTGTTTCAGGGAGAAAGGTCACATGTCCCAATCTCAAAGCAGTGTCTGTGGCTCAGGGCTGCCATTGCCTTCAACACACACGCTGCTCAAGCAGCCTCCCTAAAGTGAGTTGCTGGTGTCTGCAGCTAACAGGACTTGGGGCCTTTTGGCTGGACTTTTTCCTGCATCATGTCTTGGTTCCACAGTGGCTTCCTCAGGCTTTGCAGAGGTCCCCATGTTTCCAGAAACTTGGTGACACAAGGACTCATTTGGTCCATTGTTCTCACAGAGGTTTTTCCCCCAGCAGCTTCCTTGTCACTTGACTACTCACACAGACATCCCTAAACCTCCCAGCCATTCTCAAATTGCCTTCAACAGCATCATGTTCTTCACATTCTTCTTTTTCCTACTTTTCTTCTTCCTCCTTTTGACTTCCAAGGAGTCCTTCATCTTTCCCATTACACTCTTTGTAAAAAAACAACTGTAGTCACTCTGTGTAGTATCACTGGAACTTAACTATTTAAGTCTGAACACTGTGAAATTCCCATGTGTAGAAAAAGACCTCCCTCAAAAGCCAGAGCATCAATAAAATATGCTTCGCCTGTGTTTAGCCACTAATTTCTCCTTTTGCCACCCTTGAAAAGTACTGCCAAAGCAAACAGGTAATGAACAAGAAACTTGGTAACAGAATCCAGCTGGCTAAATGGAAAGATGGTATGTTGGTGTGAACACAGACAGCTCTTATAGCATTTAAAACAGTCTTAGATGTAATTAAACCAGTTGCAGTCTGCAAACACAAGACTCAAGTAAGGCAGCAGCCCTACTCTGGAGCCAATTTTCTTTCCTTCCCTGCAGGCAGGAGTTTTTACAGCAGGGGAGACAGAAGAGCACAGATGCTCTCCAGCATGGACAGTCATTCTCTCCTAAAAAGAAAACCTGGTGTTCCCAGGCTTCTGAATTTTCAGAAGATAACATTATCCAATCTGCTCTGATTGCCATGGGAGGGCTGAGCAAGTTTGCATCATCCAGAATTTAACCCCTTCCTCAAAATGAATGTTTACTGACAAAGTGTAATTGATTTAAACCGTTCTTCTAATTCATACCCATATCCTCTGAAAATAGAAATTTTGATGATACTGCTTTATTAATGTATCAGGACAGCACGGCCCATCAGAGTGAACAAGTGTGTGTCAGGAGAATACTGAGCTTCAGGGTTCTGAGCTTTCAGTGACTGCTGTGTCTGTAGACGCTAAGTCCAAGCACCTTAAAGACATAATCTGTAGAGCCAGCCTTCGCTCTGTAATAGTTGTTTTATAGTAGATGGGCAATATTAGCTGGGGAGAAAGTGGGGCTAATAGGAGGCAATGCCACTGATCCTCATGAAGGGAAATGCTCCCGTAGCTTTGCAGGCTTGTGTATGCCCATCCCAGCAATGTGTCCTCCCTCTCAGGGCCCCAGCAGGAAAGAAACCCAAACAGATCTGCTGTGAATTCATCAGCTGGGTATAATGGTGGGGCAGGTGGGGCTGAGCTGCAGAGCACAAATCTCCATGGGAAAGAGTTGATGCCAAGTCAGTGAAATGATCTGATTATGTCTCCTCATGGTATCCTTTCCCTGTCACAAGGCCAGCCCTCTGAAATCCACAGAAAAGCCAGTGGAATTTTTCCTTCTCTGGGGATTCTGGCTGCCTTCATGAGGTTGGCACCATGCATGGTCCTTGCAAAATTTGTGGCCTCTTCCTGACCCCAGCAAATGGCACTTTGGCCAAGAGCTTGTAGTGCTCCTTGAGCTGTTGAGTGGAAGGCACTGGACGATGGATGAAGGCATTTAAATTTCATGCTTTTATTTGGAAATAAAATATATTTTTAAATAAAGTACAACCCTTGCACTTCCCAGCTGATCCCACATCCCCCTATTAAGAATTAGAAGGTTGCAGGTCTAATTCAAAGCAGCGTGATGTAGCCCTTCTTTGTGTTCCTTGTCAGTCCAGTCCCAAGTCACCAAAGCCCAAGTGTGCTCTGCCCAGCACACCCTTTTGCCGTTCCGCACTACATTTACACGTGGTTATCAGCTGAGGCTTTGGATGAAACCGATCATTATCCAAATCAAACATAAGCATGGCCCAGACTGGATGGTCAAGTGTCACTTGGAGACATGTAGGTAAAGATGATCACTTTGGGAGTCCCGATTTCACCTCCTCCACCTTGTTGCTGTTTCCTGCCAATCTGGGGGGATGAAAACCAAGAGAGAGTGGGAGGATTTGGCTGGGCAGAGCAATTTGTTGCTCTCTGCCAGCAGTAAACACTCAGTAAACAATGCCGAATCGCCAAGGGAAAAATAGAAGTCCATTAACGATGTGAGCCCGTTAACGGTGCGGTGATTCACTTTTGAGAGGCTGCAGAGCACTTATCTGATGGAACGAAACCATTAAATGACAGGAGGTGCAGTAACAACCCGCCCCTCGCCCCAACCTCCGGGTGTGCACACCTGGGTGTGCCCGCGTGGGCTCCCGTGGGAGCCTCCAAAAGCTTGGCCGGCAGCAGGGCCAAGGGAGAGCGCAGACCTGCCCCCGGACGGGAGCCCGGATAGGCGGAAAGCACCGGCTCACTCACCTTCCAAACTCCCGGCAAACGTCCCAAGCGTGCGGAGACTCCGTCGAGCCCAGAGAGAACGGCCTGTCCCGGGGGAAGCCCGGGACGGCTCGGTGGGACTGCCCACGTGCAGCCTCGCGCCAGCCCGGGGTAGCCGGGCGTGGACAGGGGAGCTGGCGGTGCCCCGGACCCCCGGTGCGGGCTCCCCCCGCCGTGCTCCCATTGGCCGCGGGGCGGGACGTGCCGCCCCGCTCCAGGGCTTATAATAGGGCAATATTGCCCCGGCGGGGTGCGGTGTTGCCCCGTGGGTCATGGAGCTGGGGTACTTTGCTCTCGCCTTTCCGCCGGGGCTGTGCCGCGCGGCCCCGCACGCCCCGTACCCCCGACGAGGGGACGACGCCTTCCTGGAGCTGGGCATCACGGCCAGGGCCGCGACCCCGCCGCAGGCGCTGGGGTACGCGGCCGCTCCCCCCGCTGCGCTGGGCCCCGGCTACCGGCCGTCCCGGGGAGCCGGAGCGCCGGGCTACGCTACGTCCATGCTTCCCGG
>VZTX01026799.1:737-26845 GCA_013400915.1 Pardalotus punctatus | reverse complement strand
AGGAAATTTGCCAGGGTGCTGTCAATGTCGGTGGAATTGCTGCCGTTGGCATCGGCAGAACGGGCTGGCTTCTCTGGGGTCTCGCCCTCCTCATCATCGCTGTCAGCATAGGCACCCAGCAGGCACAAACCTCCTGCAGAAGGGAGAGTGAATCCTCAGGGAAATCCTCCTGCTGCTCCAGGGAAATCAGATCCTCCAACCCCTCACCCTCCACTCCAGTGGTGCCACTGTCATCCGAGGGAGAACAGCCCTGGTACAACTGGCAGGGTCAACTTGGGAGAAGTCAGTACAAGAATGAGTAAGAAAATGCATTTCAGGATGAGCAATTGCCTCTTGGGAAATAAGAGCACAATTAAAATAATTAAAATGGAGACAACTCCAGCCCGAAAGTTAATTATTTAGGAAAGGGTTAATTCTCTTCCTTTAAAAATAATAGTTAAAGGTAGTTAATCTGTATTAAGAACATGGGGTGATGGAGAAGAGAACAGACACAGTCCTACCTAAAAAAAAAACATGTTTAAGACAAAGAACTCCACACTTAGGACAAGAAAATGCATATTTAGCACCTCCAAAAACCACTTAGAACCGCAAAGCTTCCCACTTTTTAGGACCAAAACCCCAGATATAGATTCAGAAAAATCACACTAAGGACCAAAACCCTACACTTAAGACCCCAACCCCTCCACGTTTAAGATCAAAACCACTAAACTTAGAACAAAAAGCCACTTTTAGGATCAAACCCCCTATGTTTTGGACTTAAAAAAANCGTTTAAGATCAAAACCACTAAACTTAGAACAAAAAGCCACTTTTAGGATCAAACCCCCTATGTTTTGGACTTAAAAAAAAAAAAAAATCGCATTTTGGCCCCAAAAAATGACATTTGAAAATTAACGCCCCAAATTTATGACAAAAATTTACATAGAGGACCGAACCCCCCTCCGTTTAAGACCAAAAGCCCCATTTGGAAACAGAACTCCACCATTTTTTTGTCATTATTGTGCATCAGGAGCCGCTCCACCCTAAATCTTGAAATTCTTCCACTACTCTTTTTAGGAGGGATTTAATCGCCCGTCTCACTCCAGGGCTCTCCCTTACCTGTGGCCTTGACGGCGGCGGGAGCGGGAGGCGGCGGATTGGGCGGGTTGCGGGGCGGCTCCGCCACCGTCTCGGGCTCATCTGCAGGGCAGAAGCGTCGATTACGGGGGGCTCAGGCCGGGCGGACGGCGAAGGAGGGTGGATCGGGGCCCCCCGGTTCCGCTAGGCCCCGCTAGGCCGCACCAGGCCACGCCCCGCCAACAAAGCGCCCCCCGCTTCCACCCGCCTTCACCGCCTTACCCGGTTCGGAGCCCGAGTCGCCCCCCTCGCCCGCGGGTCCTGCCGCCTCGTCGCGGCGCGGCGCGGGCGGGGAGAGCTGCAGGATGGGCCGGCGCCCGGGCGCAGCCCGCACCTTCTTCCCCATGGCGGCGGCAGTGCCTCAGGGCTGCGGCCGCGCGCGCCGTGCGCAATGACATCACAACAGGGGGCGTGGCCGCGGGCTCCCAACGGATGGAGACGGGCGGGGGTTCCGGATCCTGCCCTCTAGCGTGGTCCTGTCCCTCGAGCCCGTGGCCCCATCCTATCCCAGAGCCTCTCCTGCACTGCGGGGTTGTGGTCCCATGCTATCCTATAGCACAATCCTACAGTTCTTCCTAGGGACTATGCCCCTTCTTATCCTATGCCCCCTTGCCTAGAGCCTCCCCTGAGCTATATCCACTGCATATACATATATAGTTCCATCCTTCCCTGGGCCCTACAGCTCCATCCTGCCCTATATATCCCAGCCCTAGAGCAAGGGCGGTATGGGGATGATCCCGGGACAGGAACCTCATAGTCCCCACGTTTCCCACCACATCATTACACACACCTGGAATAACATTTCCATTTTATTAAAGTTGATTCAAAAACATACAAATAAATAAAAGAAATTCCCAACATTTCCATGTCCAGAGCAGGTGGAGAGCGAGGGAGGGTCATGGCCACATCCCTCAGCTCTGCTGGTCACCCACTGCCCACAAAAGGGACAGTGAAGGGACATGCCCACACGGGGCACTCCACCTCCCAGAACCAGACCCTTATGGAAAAACATCGGATAAATCCAGACCGCAGGGTGGGATGGCGACACTCCTGGGGATGTCGCCTGGACTAGGGCCGGCAGTACAGGCGCTCCATGGTGGTCATGCTGACCTTCTGCTGGTAGTCCTCCATCCTGTCGTTCAGCTTCTCGTAGAGCTGGGAGAGGCAGGAGTCACAAAGGGTCCTAGTCCCCCTCCCACCGTTCCCCTCATCCCAGTGTTTGGGAGCTGGGTACCCACCACAACGCTGTTCTCGCTGGCGCTGCTCTCCCGCAGTGCCTGCAGCAGCTGGTCAATGGCAGTGTAGGGAAGCCACATCGTGCGGGACGTTGGGGACAGAGGGACCTGGAAGGAACAGAAACCCTCACATTGTGTCCCCAAGGAACATCCTGCCACATCCCAACTGCAGGTGAGCTCACCTCGATCCCAAAATACTGGTGCCCTTTGCCCAGCACAGCATCCACATACTCCAGGACCAAATCCACAGCCTCCTCCAACAGATCGTAGTTTAGGTAGAGGCGCAGCAGCTCGGCAGCATCCACTTCCTGCCAGAAAACGGGAAACTCAGCCAGGGAATGTGACCAGGACTGGGACCACGCCGAGGGGAACCTGCTCTGAACCTTGGTACCAGGCATGGAGCACCTGACACCAGCACCTGAAACTGGGAGCAGGGACGTGGGGTGAAGCTGGCAGGTGTCCATTGGAGCGAGAGTGATCCAGCAGCTCTGGGACAGATGGAATTTTGCGATTTTAGGGGACAGCTGCCTCCCTGTTCTCACCTTGTAGCTGTTAATGAGCCAGTTGGGCAGAGGTATCCCGTGTGCCAGGAGCTTGTTGATGACGCAGCGATGGTACAGGCTGTTCTGGGATGGGTAACGCTCCAAGTAGGATGATAGCAGCCTCCAGGCTTCATCTGTGGCACTGGAAGGAAACAATTCCCCATGGAAAATATGCCAGCAGCTCCTGCCCCGCCTGTGAGGACATGGTGTGCTCCAGGTGACATGGAGACAGTGTAGAAGCACAGCTCTCTCCATATCCCAGCCCACAGTTCTGCTTTTAGGTTTTTTTAAGGACCTGTGACCCTCTGGATGCCCACAGAGCTCCTGTCTCCAGATCCTCCCTCCTCCCAAACTGCAGACATGGACCTACCTGGACTCCTTGGTGGTGACCAGGGCCGAGAGCTGGTTGGCTGCCAGCCAGTCCCAGGCCTTTGCCTGCGCCGCTTCCCCTCCCAGCTGGAGCTTGATGCACCTGCACAACCAAAAGCCATGGGAAGGGGCTCCCAAGCCCCTCCAGAGCCCAGCCCCTTTCCCATTGGCATCAAAGCCACCCCTTGCAGGACTACTCCCAAGGAACAGCCCAGCTGGACAGACAGGAAAAGGCTCTTGGGCAAGGTCCATCCCCGAGCCCCTGAGTCCCTCCAGCCCTGTGTCCCCTGAGGTGGGAGGGCACCTGGACGTACTTGAAGGTGAGGCCCTCAAAGATGGGTGTCAAGGGCAGCTTGAAGGTTTGGCACAGGGTGATTGCCAAGTCGAAGAGCCCAGCCCGAACCAGCAGAGACACCATTTCCTCGGGTGTGGAGTTGCCTGAAGGCAAGGAAAAGTGGGTAAAGCCTCCCCCAGTAACACCCCAGTGCTCACTGGGGCCTCGCCCCATGTTACTCATCAAGAGTTGCAGAAGCAGGGTGCCAACAGCCTCCAACACCCCATATAGCAGCACTCCTCAATCTATGACTGGAGACTTTCCTGCCCTCCAGAGCATCCCATGAGCCCAGGAGTTATTCCTGGGGGGGCTGGACAGAGCAGCTGTGGCCCATGGAGCTGTCCCTAATGGGGCACCACCTGGAGAGGGACTTGAGAGGGACACAGGTAACAATACATGATGAGCAAATGCTGCCACTGTTTAGAATCATGGAATTGTCAAGGTTGGAAAAAGATCTCCAAGATCATTGAAGTTAGGGAGGTGGGGACAGCCTCATCCCAGGTCTGTACCCAAGCAAACATGGCACCAGCTCAGCTCTGCCAGCACAGCAACTGCAGCACTTGGCTCCCTGCATCACTACTCTGCCCTCAAAGCAGCTGTTCCATCCTTTCCCTGCAATCCCTCACTGGGAAGTCACCTCCTCCTGACATTCAGAGGGGAAAGATGTGGATATGTTGTGTAACTCATACCAGAGATACTAAAAGGCTCCAGGTGGGAGAGCTGCACCTTCCTGCTCCCCAAAAAGGAACAACTTTGACAACTTTTTAACACTGCTTCATGAAGCAGCATTGTCCAAGAAAATAACTTATTCATCACTTAAAAAGGTTGGATTTGATGATCATGGAGGTCTTTTTCAACTTAATGATTCTATGCTTTCATAATTTCCAAAATGCCTTTGTCCCAACTCAGGAGCTCATCCCACCCCCATTGCATACCACTACAGCTTGGAAAACCCAAAAAAAGATGGGAAAATTTAGCATTGGTTCTTTCAGAACTTGCTGAAGGTGGAAGCTGGATTTCACGGTAGGGATGGGAATCTGATGGTCCCTGGCAGCTTCTGGGTTTGCCTCTGGGGCAGGACAGAGTGCCCGAAACCCCCTCACCTGCCACAGCTGCTGCCGACACATCGTGCTCTACCAGGGTCAGCCGGATCCGTGCGAGCAGACATTCCCTCTCCAAATCCTCCAGCTCCAGGATCTCAATCTGGCGAGTGGCTGGAACAGATGGATATTGGGCTCTCAGCATTTCAAAAAGGGCTCTTTGGGCACTGTGCAGAATGTCGTGGAATCACAGAATGGTTTGGGTTGGAAGGCACCATAAAGCTCATTCAATTCCATGGGCAGAAACACATTCCACTATCCCAGGTTGCTCCAAGCCCCGTCCAACCTGGCCTGGAACACTTCCAGGGATGGGGCAGCCACAGCTTCTCTGAGCAACCTGTGCCAGGGCCTCCCCACCCTCATAGGGAAGAATTTCTTTCCAATATCCCATCTAAACCCACCCTCTGGCAGTGGGAAGCCATTCCCCCTTGTCCTGGCAATCCAAACCCCTGGCCAGAGCCCCTCTACCACTCTCTTAGAACCCCTTTAGCCACTGAAGAAGCTTGGAGGTCTCCCTGGATCCTCCACACCCTTTTAAAAGCATGTATCTACATCCCTCTCCCATCCTAAGAGGAGTTGTACCCCAAAAAGCACCAAAGGAATGATGAAGATTTGCTGATCCTTCCCTGCTCCCTTGACTGTGCTTATGCCCTTGATACCATCTTCCCAATCCTTCTCCTCCAGATGTTAGATAATATTTGGGAACATCTGCTGCTTTGCCTACCAGGCACATGCCACAAAAAAACTCCTCAGAAAGAGCAGGTTTAAAAATACCTGACCTTAAATATTCCTACTGGAACGCTCATGATAACCTGATGCCACATCCTGGGATGCGGCAGACACAGGCAGAGCTTATTTCTGACAGGACTTCCAAGGGCACAAAGACCCTTGAAAAACTAGGAACTGCCTCCAAGAGCTGGTTTTGTTTTAAATTGCAAGTTACTTCCACTGAAAAAAAAGTGCTGTCAAGGCATCAAACTGTTGGGAGCAGGCACAGGAGCAACTTGGGTAAAAGCTGTTCCCTTGGGGAAATTGCTTTATTCCTTGGGGAACAGTGTCAGCATGTTGCAACTGGGAGACACTGGGAAAGTTAACAACCTTACAATCCCCCAAATTATTGATCTGGCAGAGGCAGGAGCTGCCCTGAGCCATCTCCCAGCTCACATGGGAGCTGCAGAGAGGCTGTGGAAACTCCAGAGGCATGGGAAGGACCAGGACTGGGCACTTACTGGGAACAGCCATACACTCCCCATCGTGGCTCCTCTTCGGGGATGCTCCCGGGCGCTCATACTTGCAGGAAAAAGCAGAAAGAGGATTATACCCACCTCGTTTCTGCAGGATTTATCACCGATACAATAAATCCCAACAAGAGCTCTCCATTTCAAGCCTTGATTTGGACCAGGGAAGCTGAGCAGCCCCTTGGAAACTTAGGTTACTTTATCCCTGGCTATCAGGAACATCAGGATCAGGTGACCAGGCTGCAGCCAACACCTCCCCGAGTCCTGACTGGGATTTGAAACACAACCCCTGTTATACTAACTCTCCTCTGGACTGGTATTCCAGCTGTTCACACTCCTCAAATATTTGCTGTCTTCAATATAAGGTGATACATTCCCATATCAATCCACCAGCCCATCCCCAAAAATTATCCTACTTCCACGCTGCTCCAAAAATGGGGAATGGCACAAGGGTGATGGATAAAGTTGATGAGCAGGGCAAGACAGTTGGCCAAGAGCAGCAGATAAAGAAGCCCAACACCTCCATTCCCACTGGGAAAGAAGCTCCTTTGCAGGAAGCTCAGCATTCCTACCACAGCTCCAGAGGCTGGCTGCACTATCCAGGCATATTCTGGGCGGATCAACCGTAGGCAGTTGATGGCAGCCAGGAAACAATTTCCCTGTTTCTGGAGCCCTCGGAGCGTCCGCACCTCCCTGCCCAGCCGCATGCCATACTCAAACATTACTGTTCCAGCTGAAAACAGAGAAAAAATCAGCCAACAGCCTGAAGAGGCCACACACATGGCAGGGACAAGGAAGGAGTGTCCCAGGCGGATGGGCAGGTACAAGGTGCCATCCCAAGCTTTACCCTTCCGGTAGTTGTGCCGGTACACGTGGAAGGCGTAGAGCAGCTCGTAGTAATTGTGAGTCATCAGATCCACGGCCCGAGCATGGGACTCAATGATCCCAACGACCTGCAGCACACGGAGGCTCCAGTAGATCCAAAATCCCTTTACAGGGAGGGTTGGACCCCACCCCAAGCTGTGATCCCAGCACAGGATTACCTCATTGTGAAGGTTCACGTAAGGGAATTCCACCAGGTCCTGGAGCTGGGATCGCTCACAGAGAACGACCACTAGCTGGCGTAGGCAGTCCAGCTGCCTGCAGAGGGAAGCACAGCCCTTTGAAGGAGCAGGAATAAACCCAGGAGAGCAGGAATGAACCCAGGATTTAAGCCACGAATAACCACTTTGTGACAAGCTCCTGCTTCAGGATGAGCTCCACAGTTTTTTTTCCTGGCTTAGAGCCAAGTTTAAACCTTTAGGTTTCTCCTGTGCTGGAAACAGAGATTCTCTGGAATGGCTTCTCAGGAGGGCAGTCTCTCTCCCTCAATCAGTTAAAAAGTATTCCTATTTTTCTGCTGTTATTCCAGTATTTTTCTCTGCTAGGATAAAGCCTCCTCTACCCAGCTCACTTTCCAAACTGAAAACTCAATATGAAATCTTTTCTTTATTAAACTAAATTGACTTGGCTCCTAAAGCTTTCAAACATAGAATGCTACACATGATCCTTCAGCCTCTTCCCTGTTTTCTTCCTCCAATTCTCCTCTTTTGACAGGGTGCCAATCCAAGGTGTCCTTCAAACGAACATCCAAAAATGAACTCTACCTTTTTAAACCCACCTCTACAAATTAACTCTCAACACAGCAACCATGCCCTCCCCCAAAGTGTCATTTTCCTTTCAGTTTCACAGAAAAATGGGACCATGGACCTCCAACAACGGCATAATCCTGTCACCTACCTGCCTGGATCTGGGTTTTGTGTTAAGGCTACATAGGCTTCGCTGTTGTGTCCCAAATCCAAGTGATGTTTGAAGATGCAGGTCCTTAAAGTAGCCTGAAAACAGCACAAACCAGTTATAAACTCAGCAAGAAATTCCTGTGGAAGACGTTCCTGAAGAAACAGCTTGCTGGGAAAGAAGTGAGTGTACCTGGCTTCTCCAGTCATCTGCTGACTCCATGATGGCCAGGGTGGCCAGCTGGATGACCAGCTCTGGCAAACCCAGCATCTCCAACAAGCGGAGGACCTGGGGGGGAAAAATACTCCAGGAAAGAGTGGCAAGAAGGCTTTTCATTGGGTTTTTTTTAGGAACTGCTCCTGTCCCTAAAGATTTTTAGGGGATTAGACTTAAAATGGGAAGATTTGGGTAAACCACAGGGAGTTGGATGACATCCCAGCACAACAGGACCAGGTTACACCTTCACTGGAGGATTCACCTCTGAACATGGTGGATTTTTCAAGCATTTCAGCATTATTGATTAATTTTCTGGATCCTAAATCCAGGGAATCCCTTGCCAGGAGCCCAGCTCCAGGCTTACAGCCTGCCTGAACCACAGCATTATGCAGAAGGAAGATCTTATCTCAATTTAAACGTACACATTTTAATTTGCCTCAGAGCTTAATAACCTTTCCCTTAGGCAGCATCTTACATCGAGCCTGGACATGTCTGGCTTCTGCTTCCAGCAGCTGGATCTCATCCTGCCTTTTTCTGCTGGATAACAAAGCCCTTGGCGATTAGAAAACTAATAGGTGGAAAGTACCTAAATTTCACATACTCAGCTTGTAATTACCCCCAAAAGTAAACAAAGTACAGATGTTTCACATTCCAAAAATTAAGTTCTCTGAGGTTCAAGTCAGCTCCCCCAAAGCCAGGGATCGAGCAGGAATTCCTTCCTCTCCTCTGTGAAAGGACATGGTGCCAGTTTACTTGCTCAGGACCATACCTTGTTGTAGTACTGTAGGCGTGGTGTGGAGACAACCTCACCCTCCTCGGGCTGGATCAGCCTGTCCAGGAACTCCTCCCTTCCCACCTCAGAGGCAGCTTGGCAGAAGCAATCTAAAGCCTAGAAGCAGACCTGGAATCAGCTCATTGTCCCCTCAGGTGACTGATCCACCTGCTGTACAGGTGAGGTGACAGTGCTGCCTGTCCCAAGCTCATGAGATCTTCCCCAAAAGCAGATCCCACCACCCCGCTCCAATCCATCCTTTCCCAAAGGAGGCAGAGCTTGGGAAAGATGTTTCCTGCGCACCTCCTGCCTCCCAAGGGAAAAGGACCAGACCCCAAGCCACGGGAAGGAGATGAGGAAGGGCCTCACCTTGTGTCCCTCACCCATGACAAGGTAGCACCTGCCCATCATGAAGCAGCAGGAGCCCATGTTCATGTGGCACCATGGCTGCAGCAGGCGGATGTATTCCTGCGGGAGAGAAGGAATGGGAGTTTGGATTCAGGTCAGCGCTCGCTTGTGATCTGCAGGCACCCAGGACGAGTGAGTTTTTGGTGACCCCTTTAGCTGCTGTGCTCAGCCAAATCTTGCTTCTCAAGTTCCAGGACTGGTTTTCCCAGCCCCAAAGTCCCTTGAATGCACTGATCATAGAATTGTGGAATGGTTTGGGTTGGAAGGGACCCCTTAAAGCCCATCCAGACCCATGACCCTGTGAAAGGCCACCACCTTCCACTAGCCCAGGTTGCTCCAAGCCCTGTCCAGCCTGGCCTTGGACACTTCCAGGGATGGGGCACCACAGCTTCTCTGGGCACCCCGTGCCAGGGCCTCAGTATTCTCACAAGGAAGAATTTCTTCCCGATATCCCATCTAATCCTGCCCTTTGGCAGTGGGAAGCCATTCCCCCTTGTCCTGTCAGTCTAGGTCCTTGGCCAAAGCCCCTCTCCAACTCTTTTGGAGTCCCTTTAGACACTGGAAGAGGCTCACAGATCTTGGAGCATTCTCTTCTCCAGGCTGGACATTCCCAGCTCTCTCAGCTCTCCGGAGCAGAGCTGCTCCAGCCCTGTAAGGGGGAGATATCCCGCACACACTCCTGGGAAACAACTGCTCTGAACAGCTCCAGTGTCTGTATGAAGCACTTCAGAAACACCTCCCAACATGCCCACAAATCAGACAGGATTCTTTCTACATGCTGTTGCAGGGAATTGCAGAGGAAATATAAAGAATATGGAGGGCAGAGCAAAGGCTGCAAGACAACAGGGAAGGCAGATGCTAGAAGAGGAATACCTGTGCAGCAGAGGGCCAGCAGCCAAGGAAGCACATGGATTACAGCATGTGGGAGGGAGTGCTGATGGCACCAAGGGCACAGATAAAGGGAGATGACCCAGCCTGGCCCCATGCCAGCAAAGCATCCTCATTATCCTTGGAGAAACAGCCATGTCCCGCTAGCAGGGCTGCGGGACTCAGCGGGAATGGGGAGGAGAAACCAAGACTTGGAAGTCAAGTCACCTCTACAGGTGCACAAACCACCACCACCTCTTGCCTCACCTTTCCCGGCCATGAGTCCTCTCAAAACCATGTGGTGACGCATCCGGAGCATGGATTCACTGCCCGGATTAGCAGCTACAAGGGATAAATCCCACTCCAACTTGTCACACACAATGAGCAACATGGAGAAGCTTGGCCTGTGTCCCAGGCCTCCGCTTTGTCACCACACCATTCCCGTGCCCGCCTGCTCCTTGCAAGGAGCTTCCTGTACCACCACAATTTGGGTCACCGTGCTCACAGCAAAGCTGCTGTTATCTCCCCAGGGTCATGGTACTTAATCCAAGTTTCTGTGACCGACTGGGATCAGGGAGAGGAACAGAAGGCAGCAGGGAGGAGGAGGAGCCGGGCTCTGTGGAGATAAAAGCCTGCAGGACACCAGTGAGGTGAAAGCAATGCAAGGAGATTCAAAGCCTGCACATATGCCAGGAGGGAGAATGATGCTGCTCCAGTCTTGGCATTTCCTGGCTCAAAAGCTCTGAAGAATTGAAATTCTTCTCTCAATTCTTCTCAGCAGCAACACAAAAGGAAGCAATTCAGCCCCCAGGTACGAGGGGCTGGGAGGATGAAAGGTTCTGCTGAAAAACAGGTTGTCACTAACAGCCTGCCTGGCCCTGGTGCCTCCAGGAACGTCCAGACAGGGATGAACCATCACATGGAGCTGCAGACAAGGAATTGTGCAGGCCAAAACTCGAGCACAAGCAACTCCAGCAGCCAAGAGCAGAGGGAGAGAGGTGGAGGAACAGTGATCTGAAATACAGCTGTCTAAAACCCCTGGAAATCATCAGTTCACTGTCCCTGCTAATGGGATGTCAGGAGCAGCCAGATATGGAATGATGATGAGTGTTTCTTACACTGTTTTTTTACTAATAAGGACATTTAAGATATAGATGAACCCCTTCTGGGCTGAAGAAATCCTTCTGAACCCAAATCCCATAGGCAGTCATGGGCAAAGGCAGCACAAGAAAGGCTGTGGGCACAGCAGCAGCCAACAAGCTCTAGGATTGCTGGGATATTTAAACAGGCTCCACAAAGGTGTTTCAGGGGGGCAGCATCACACAGTCAGGCAAGCCCTGGGAGGCTGAGCTCCTCCACAGAAAGGAAATAGAATAAACCTGAGGATCTGGATGCTCTTGAAAACAGATGAAAGAGAAAATGCAGAAGATGATTCCCCCGTGGCAGGGGAGTGGAATGACATGAGCTTTAAGGTCCTTTCCAACCCAAACCATTCTGGGATTCCACGATCTTAAATCATTCCCCATCAAACATTCTGTAGCATTGTCTGAGCTCAGAAAGCAGTGATTAGGGGTGGTGGTTTTAAACTAAAACAGGGGAGATTTACATTAGATATTGGAAAGAAATTCTTCCCTGTGAGAGTGGGGAGGCCCTGGCACAGGTGGTCCAGAGAAGGCTGTGGCTGCCCTATCCCTTGAAGTGTCTAAGGCCAGGTTGGACAGGGCTTAGAGCAACCTGGGATAGCAAAAGGTGCCTCTCTCCATGGCAGGGGATGCACCTGAATGAGTTCTGAAGTCCCTTCCAACACAAACCATTCCAGGATTCCATGACTTAGGGAAAGCAGAACTCCAGCACTTGGAAAGAGGATGTTTTGGGGAGTTTTTCCAACACCTCTGAGAGGGCTGGCATAACACACTCACCTGGAGCTGGGTGTACTGACAGCTCCCCATCAGGCACTCCGGGAAGAGAAAGCTGGGATTACTGGGCCATCTGAGCAGAGGTTAAGGAACACAGGAGAATCCTGTCTGGAGAGCTTGGAGAACTAATCTGGAAGCCAACATGCCTCTCATGCTCCATTTGTAGGGGGAAAAGGAGAGAAGATTAAGCTGCTCTTTATACAAGTCATTATTCTGTAATAAGATTTAACCATATTAGAACAAAATCACTGTTACATCTAATCCCCAACTTCTGTTACCCTTCCAAATCTCCGAGCATCCCGCCTCATCAAGTCAAGTAGTGAGCTCAGGGGCTTAAAGTCAAAAACTCACATCCTTTATTGTGCACCTAAACAGGATGAAATCTGTGAAATCTTAAAATACCCACATATCCCATTAATGCCAACAACCCCACTCGTTCAGGAGGCTTGTCTTGGAAATTTGCGAGTGGAAAACTGATTTTGCAACAGCAGGAGGCTCAGTGGCAACCAATTCACAGCCAAGGATACAGGAGAGGCAGAAAATCAGCCACTATTGAGGTGATGAGGTGGGGCCAGTTCAAACTTGTCTCAGCCAAAGAGGTGTTTGGTTGCAGGAAGAGTCGGGATATGATGTGTTTTCTGGCCACTTCCTGGAAGAAGAGCTCCACAATTGTTTGAGGGCCAGATACTAAAAGTACAAATTTAAGGAACAGTGAGTAGAGGGCGTGCAGCAGAGATCCCAGGTTTTCCACCCTATCCTGTGCTCATCGGCTCAAACAGCACAGGTTAAGTCAGGGCAAACAAAAAGCACGTTCCACACTCCAACTTGTTGGTTTTGGATTACTCCTGCCATCTGGTTAAGTCAGACGGAGCAGCAGGAGATCAAAGTGCCCCATCCCACAGTGTTTATTAACCACAGCTCAATTAAAACACACAAAAAAATGGCTCTGCTCCCTCTCCACTTGTTATTCCCAACCCAGCTGCAGCTTTCCAGCACAACAGGGCTGGCGGAGTGCTGAGCTGGCTGTTCCAATCCCTCCCTCCTCATTCCAGCACCACAAAAATCCCCCCCTTACTATTCTTGATGCCTCTCCCTGAGCTGCCACCTCCTTCCCTACATTCACATATTTTTCCCCAAAAAGCAGTGGCCAAACAGGACTTTCCTCATGAGCCAGCCAAGAAATAACCCACGACACTGGCGCGCACAAAGGATGTTTTCAACTTCCCTGACATTTCCAGCTGCCTACTGCACTCAGACTCTCCATCAGGGAGAGCTTGGACTCTGAGGATGACCCATGTCAGAAAGTGGAGGAAGCTCTTTCCCAGCTCACACGTGGCACTGCCGCCTTTTTGTCCCAGATTTTCCCAGCTCCCTCTGAAGTATCTCAGCCTCCAAGTGCTGACTAGTCACAGCGGGTCCTTACCTGCATGTTTCCTTCCCATTGCTGCTCATCTCCTCCCTCTGGAACCACTTCAAGGCCCACATTTTCCTAATTAAGCTTCCTTATATCCTCCCAAAAAGCACTAACACAAAATTTACATCTTTGCAGCAAAACATTCAAAACATGAACCAACTATCAGCTGCAATGTTTTGGGTAGGTACTTCCACATTTTCAAACAGGTTTTGAGGAAGTACTTCTACATTTTCACACTTCCCTGAGCTGCTGCTCCTGGTTGCTGTAGGATAAAGGCTGGAGAGCAGGACAGGTTGGAAGGACCAGGTTCTCTGAGCAACTCCAGCCAGCGGAAGGTGTCCCTGCCATGGCACAGGGTTGGAACTGGATTGAGCTTTAAGGTCCTTCCAACACAAACCATTCCAGGATTGTGACAGACCTCGTCTGAGCCACTACAGCCACTGTAAAGTACACGAGGGGTAAGTTTAGCTGATGCTGCCAGGGTTAGAATGAATACTTTTTGGCTGAGTGAGACATTCCCATCCTCTGGCTGACAGGAAAATCTGAGTCCAACACTCCAAGATCCTTTGTTGTTGCTGTCTTTTTCTTTTGTGGACAGCCTGACAAACATCCCCACTTACACCAGGGTCATTCAACCACACAGTCCATTAGCTCCCTGCATAAAGCACTTCCCTCAGGTGGCAGAGACAGGCTTAAATAACAGAAAGGGAAAGTTGATGATCCGTGGACACCTTACCCAGTTGGTGTGGTGTCAGAGCCGTTGTGTCTGCTAACTCCAACACAGAGAGATGCTGCAGATTAGATTCCCTAGGGAAGAAAGGAGCCATCAGTGAAGAGACAACAAAACGCCTCCTGCTTTAATTGTGCTCATTGTTCAACTCCCACGGAGCACAGAACAGCAAGGCCTCACAGGGCAGATTTAGCATAAGGCAGAGTCAGCTCAGAACATGGAAGGGAAAAAAACCCTCCCCAGTGCTTCTGAAGTGATACTCCCACAGCAATCACCTGCTTGCCACATCAGGAAGGGCATTTCAGGTGGATTTAGGAGGAATCAAAGCCAGGCCAGGTAAAGACTTACAGCGTGTCCACAGGGACGTCAGAGGCCAGGCACTGGCTCGCCCACCGGACCAGGAAGTACGACAGCAGCAGAGGAGAGGTGCGATGCAGCAGGTCCTGCTGGGACTGGAAGAGCTGTCCCCCTCCCAAAACCATCTGCAAGGAAGGCACAGAGCTTGGCACACCAGGAGCAACAGCAGGACAAGAACAACCAGAGAGGGTTGCGTCAAGCCCAGCTCTCCCCTCCTGCGAACACCAAGGTGCTCCACAGCCTGGCAGAAATTCAGCCCTTGCCCCACCTCTGGAAGTGTTCAAGACCAGGTCAAGCAGGGCTTGGAGAAACCTGGTCTAGTGAAAAATGCCCCTGCCCATGTCAGGGGCTTG
This sequence comes from Pardalotus punctatus, assembly GCA_013400915.1. Classification (NCBI taxonomy): domain Eukaryota; kingdom Metazoa; phylum Chordata; class Aves; order Passeriformes; family Pardalotidae; genus Pardalotus; species Pardalotus punctatus. Next base: position 12,104 of record VZTX01026799.1, on the reverse strand, counting down.
GAATTAAACGGTCTTTAAGGTCCCTCCCAACACAAAGTATTCTAGGATTCTTGTCCCTGACAGTGAAATCATGGCTTTGCGGCACAGATCACCTCAGGGTCTCCATAATCTCCAACAAAGAGCAGGAGTCACAGGAGAAGAAACAATCTGAGCTTTTGAAGGACACAGATACGTCAAGGTGAGAAAGCAGCAGGTCACATACGTCGTCTGGGAGAGCCTGCTCCAGAGGGCACCTTGCAATGCACCTTAAATGCTACCAGGACAACCTTATCCAAGAAATGGGGATTTATTTTCAAACAGGAAACTCCTGCAGTGACATTTCTAAGTAAATAATATTGGTTTAAACAAGGCTGTCCTTGTCCGGGGACTTGCTCCGCATCCCTGCATCCATCCAAAGCAGCAGCACTGTGCCTTACGTGGCCTCAGGCCCGATGGGACAGACCCAGACCAATCCATCCCATCACTCCAAACACAGCTGCCATCATGGGGGCTGTTTGCTCCATCTGGAGCAGATTCCAAGGGGCTGAAACTGCAGCCTTGGAATGTGCTGCCAGAGAATGGAGCTACCATTGGTGCTGGGAGAGGGACAGGGATAGCTGGGAGAGCTGCAAGTGTTCTGATTTACACAGGAGGTTGGAATCCATGCCCTCCTCCCACAAATACAGCTTGGCTTCCTGCTTCCTGGACGCTCACTGTGGAATAAAGGGAATTGGGCTGCTTTGCTTAGGAAGACAAAAGCAGCCGGAGGAGAGAGCAGGACTGCCCAAGCCTCGGGCTATTCCAACAGCCTTGTGGGAAGACACAGCGCTCTGCCCTGCACCAGCAGAGCCTCACAGGATTCCCAAGTCCCAGGAGCGTGACAGTAGCTCCAGGGGCTGTACTCACGGGATCTCCCAGACGAAGCAGGAGCTGCTGGAGGATGAGCAGGTCTCGGCAGAGGAGGAAGCGCACCGTGCAGATCTTGGCCACCCCCCCGCACACCACGTGTGCCGCGGTGCAGCTGCCGAACAGCTGGGACAGGCCCATGCGCAGTGCCAGGTGAGAAGCTGCGGAGAAAACCACTCAGGTGAGGCAGAAGCTGCACAGGCAGGAACAATTCCCAGGAAAAGGACACTTCCCAGCATTTTCTAGAAGCGAGTGAACACCTTTCACCTCTTTCCATGTCGGCATCTGTCTCGTAGTCCATCTCTCGGATGAGCAATCCGATAGCATGGATGGGGTTCCTGATCTCCTGCAGTTTGCTGTGGATATCCTCCATCACATTTTCCCTGCAAAATCAAAAAGACCCTCATCATCATGAACGGCAACATGACATTCCAACTGAAGAGGGCTCTCTTCCACTCCCTTCCAGGGAGGATCAGTATCTGATCAGCCTGGACATTCCTGACTAGAATCCTTGGCTAGCCTGTGAGTTTTATTACAGCACCTGCAGGGACCAGTCTATTTATTCCACTCCCTCAGGCTACCAGGAAATAACAGACAGATAGTTGGCATTCCACGAGGGAATGACTCGGGTTAGCCCAGGAACCACACAGTTCTGACCTCTCCCCTACTGTCTCCAGGCACTTCTTTCCACACCTGGCAGGAATTTGTCCCTCTCCTGCTCTCTAGGTTCTGGATGGAAGACCCTGCTAACAATGATCCCCATCCCTGGAAAAGCGTCCTGCAGCACGGGGTGAGGAGCACACACATCTCAAATGCCCTTGGATGTCAAGCAAGGACAGCTCCGGACAACCCGAGCTCAGCCACCCTGAGAAGCTTCTGGAGAACACATCTCCTTACGTGTCATTAGCTATCAAGTCCTCCAGGATCTGCTCTGCAGCCTTTTCTGGAGGCTGGAGGCGGGAGCAAGCCATTTCCATGATGAATGCCATTTCCATGGAAATTGATTCTCCAATCAGGCGAAGGCACTGGACAAGACAGATAACATCACGAGACATCTCCAAATCTGCAATGAAAGAATCTAACTGTGTATTTTCCAAGAGATTTACAAGGGAAGGTGGGATGACCATGCAAAAACCATTTACTTCAGCTCCTATCACCAGTAACAGCAGACTGGTCCCAGTTCCCTGTGCCAAACCCTTCCCCAATAACAATGAAGCAAAACTGAAGCTCCAGAGTTGACAAGGGAAAGATTTGGGCTTTATTATTTAGAAAAGAAAAAAAGAATGCAACATTAAAAAAATAAAATTCCCTCCAAGGGATTTTTTCCAGCCACAGGTTGAAAGGAAATAATTAGTGCAAAAAATACATCCTGGAGAAAACAGCTCAGCTCGGCTCTGCAATCCTTTATGGATGAGATTTTAAATTAAATCCCATTTTTTGAGACTGTGACTGTTTAAAACAGCCAGGGCAGGAACTGCTGGGGCTCCCAAAACCAGCCGAAACCTCCAGCGTTCCTTCCCTCTGCTCCACAAAAAGCTCAACCAAACAGATGATGATCCTGCCTTATAAAAATATATTAAAATCACTCGAGTATGAAAGTGGAGCTTAGGTAACATTTTCCATTGCCTTTTTCCTAGTGAAACGGCATTCCAGGGCCAGCAAAGCACAGAGGGCACTTAGGCAACAATATTAATGACATGTTTTCCATGCTCTGGCATTTACTTCCCGAAAACAAGGAATGAACGACATGGCCCCTCTCCACAACTGATGTGAAAATATTCCATAAATCCTGGAATGGTTTGGGTGGGAAGGAACCTTAAAGCCCCTCCAGTCCCACCCCCTGCCATGTGCAGGGACACATTCCACTATCCCAGGTTGCTCCAAGCCCTGTCCAACCTGGCACTGGACACTTCCAGGGATGGGGCAGCCACAGCTTCTCTGGGCAGCCTGTGCAAGGGCCTCCCCACCCTCACAGGGAAGAATTTCAACCCAAACCATTCCATTATTCCATGATTCTATCTGCAGCCTTGACACCATTTTCTAATTGCTGGTGTGAGCACAATGGCAAGTTTAACAAAATAAATCTCCCTACAAAGCCAAAATAAAACTATTTCCATGCAACTGTGGATCAGGAGCTTTTCAAGAGATCTCTATGGAAGCTCCCACATCCCTGACAGGAGGGAAAAAGCTCCATGTCTCCTCACCTTCAAAGATGGCAGCGTCGTCCTCGGTCAGGAGATGCTCATTGGAGAGGAGATAGAGATGATCCACCAAGGAGCAGGGCACGAGGAAGGACATGGAGCCCTGAAAGGTGAGGACAAAGTCCTTGAGCTTCCCAAACCCGCTGGAGAAACCTTTCCAGGGAATCTCACCACCACCCACAGCCTCACCTTCTTCAGCAGGGACACCATGCTGGTGTAGGGGTTCAGGTGCAAGGCCAGTGGCCGGGAAAGAGCTTCCTGGTACTGCAGGCAGCAGGCATAGAACTTGGACCAGAATTCCACCTGCAGCTGCCAAAACTCCTCTGGAGAGCACTCGTATTCCGTCACACTGCCCTGGAACTAGCAGGGGGCAAAACAAGGGAATCAGGAATAGCCAAATAAAATAAGGACAAACAGGATAAATGGGGTAAATTCAGACCCCAAATAGCATGGGGATCTTTCAGGGATCCCCTAAAAATTATTATTTGGATTCTTTGGAAGATAATCCCTCTATTTTGGATTCTCTTCCAAAAGATGAGCAACAGCTCTGCATGGTGGTAGGTGGCCTGGGCACTGTGTGATGCGTGACCAAAGTGCAGGCAGGGAGCAGACATATAACACCCAGAAAGATTCCAAAAACCCAAGAGGGAATGGAAAACCCAGGCAGGAAGGATGGAGATTTGTACTTTTTAAAACATCTCCCTTTGGAGAAATAAAGGATAAACCAAGACTCCAGGTTTATCTTTATTTCTCCCTTTATCCTTTAGGTCCTTAACTTGTCACCTAAAACATCATGACACTGTGTACAACAAAATATCCTGGAAGGAAAATCCATCTCACCTCACTTTCCACAGCTAAGGTGACCTCTTTCCTTAACTCATCCCACGTCAGATCCATGTGCCTCTCAGTTCCTTGAGAAAAGATCTGCAAAGTAGCACAGGAAATGTGGATTTTAAGGCAAAATAAAAGTGTCACCAAGGGTTCATTCAAGCAGCATTGAGATAAAGCAGCACAAGAGCATCAGCCAGCACTTTGTGGGACGGAAGTGTCAAAAGAAAGGTCTGGATGCTAAATTTGGGATACATGGCAGTGTGCAGACACCACACCTCGAGATTTAAAAGCCATGTGATATGGCACTTGGGGACATGGGTTAGTGGTGGCCTTGGCAGTGCTGCAGGGAATGCTGCTATTCCACCATCTCAGAAGGCTTTTCTAACCTTAATAATTCCATGATTCCATGACATATCCTGACAAACAGCACCACAAGGGGCTGAGTCCCCATTCACCTGACTAATGCAGGAGGAATGAAAAACGAGCTCAGCAACTTGTTGAGTGCTATCCAAGGGGAAAAAACCAATCACCTGGAATCCAGGTTCTGCTGCTGGCCATGGGCACACAGAGACTGCAGCATGGCACAGCAGCTACCAACTCACTCCGGGGGCTCCCCATGAAAACGTGCCTGGCAAGAGCTCCAAGAAATCCTGCTGCATCGCATCAAAAGAGCCAGGAAGAAGCTGGACAGAGAGCGTCCCAAATTCCCTCTCACTTACCTGCAAAGCCTTCTGGATCGCTGCATTAGTGAACCGGCCAGGCATGAAGAGATATTCCAGGTACGTTTCCTGCAAAAAGATCACGATTTAAGGAAGCTCAAGGATGAGGAGAGCATTTAAGCTGCTGTTTCCTTCCTCCCATTCTCCACCTCATCCTCTGGATCTGTGTTTCTATCCACACCCTGCTCCAGCCTCAGATCAAAGCTGCCTCCTGCACACTCCAGACTTTGTTTATTCCCATTTTCTCTCCTGAGTGACCTTGTTATTCTTTGGTGCTGTTTTACAGCTGGCTCACCCTGGGGTCCTGATCCTGTCGGACTGCCACCTCCTCCTCAGGGAGCGGCTGCACAAACACCTGGTTCCACTGGCCTGCAACATTCCTGGAGAGAAACAAACCTGGAATCAGCTTGGCATCCACATGAACCAAACCAGTGGCTTTCACCAGCAAAAACAGCCCACTGGGTCTGGAAACAGGAGGTTTGAGGAGTGACAAGGGACAGATTTTGCAGGAGAGCTAGTGGTATTCCCAGCCCCAAGCTGATGGAACAAGTTGGAATCCTTCATTTAAATCAATGTTCTCCCCATCCCACGAGCTCACAAGCAACTCTCAGACTAACTAGAAGCTTCTTCTCCCAAAATTTGTACACTCACAGCATTTTCCACCCACTGTTTAACTCCCTGGCTCTGCACCAACCCACCCTCTCAGCTTCATATTCATGGATAATCCTTTCCCATCACTATCTCCCCAAAACATGTTTTTTCCTGGAAGGGACCACCTGGTTGTTTTGAAGGAGCTGTGGGGAAGCACAACCCTCCCTCTGCCACATTCAAAGTCCACTTTCAGCAACCCTGCCGCCTGATTTTCCATGTTCTGGCAGCTTGAGTATAAACCTCTAAGTGGAGGACCTCTGTCAGGGTTTTAAGGGGCTGTTCCTGCAGTCATCCCAGTGATCCAGTCCCAAAACTCACTGCTCAAAGTTGATGTATTTCACAACAGTTTGGTTCTCCTCATTGTGCCACAGTGCCCAGATCTCGGCTGAGGTTAAGGCAAAGTCAACCAGAGTCTCCTACGAAAGAGGGAAAGAGCCGATTTCCTTTCTTATCCTCAAATCAGAGTACAGCGGAGGAAGGTGGATACTTAACAACAGCTAAACATTCCCTTGTGTCATTTAACAGGCTTTGGGAATTGTTCAGCCTGGAGAAGAGAAGGCTTTGGGGTGATCACATTGCCCCTTCCAGTACCTGAGGGGAGCTACAAGAAAGATGGAGAGGGACTTTGGAGAAGGGCTTGGAGTGATGGGACAAGGGGGAATGGCTCTAAACTGGAAAGCAGGAGATTCAGATGGGATATTAGAAAAAAATTGTCCCCTGTGGGGGTGATGAGGCCCTGGCACAGGTTGCCCAGAGACGCTGCGGCTGCCCCATCCCTGGAAGTGTCCAAGGCTGGACAGGGCTTGGAGCAACCTGAGATTGTGGAAGGTGTCCCCACATATGGTAGGAGATTGGAATAAGATGAGCTCTAAGGGGTCACTTCCAACCCAACTATTCCATGATTCTGTGACTTAAATCCCAAAGTCCAGGCCTCTCCCTGCTGGGGGCCAGGCCCCAGCTCTCACCTGTGAGGAGAACAGGGAGGAGATGTGGTCAAGGCTGTAGCGGTTGCTCTCAGTGCTCACCAGCTGGAACACACAAAACTACAAACATACCTCATCAATCACTTCCTGAAGGACTAAACCAACATATCCCAAGGAATCTCATCATTCCAGTCCCTCTCCCTGCCTGGTGCTACAGGTAACAGAGCCCAGAGGGCAGGAGGGGTGAGCTGAGCACGCCACTGGACCCTCTGCACCAGCATCCTGGCTTCACCCTTCTCCCCAAGGACACTCATTCCTGCCTCGACCTGAAGGACTCCCAGCTCTTTCCAAAGACCAAGCCAGAAAACTGTAAGACCACCACACCTGGCATGAGTGGTGACCACAAGACGTGGGAAAAAAAGGAGACTAAGGTGGGAAAGCCCAAAATCCTCATCTGCAGGCCCAGCTCTGCGTGTTCTTCCCAGAGCAGAGCACTCCTGGGACAACAGGACTCATATTACACACTCCTGCTCTGTGTGGGAATTCCCTGAAGAATGGGATAAGCTGTCCAACAGATTAGTCCGGTCTGTGCTGTCATTCCCCTCCTGCTAAATTTATCCTTCTCCACAAAAAGTTCTCCACAAGTTGCAGAAGCATCCGCACACTCCCAAGAGCCCAGAGCAACACATCATCAGCATTTCCATGCTTTTAGTTTCTTTTGGACCTTTCCTTTTCCCACAGCACATCTGTGTTTTCAGAGCAGGAGGTAAACAAGTGAACTAGCCCTCATGGATCAGCTTAGTCACACAGGGAATTCCACTCCCAGGGCTTGGGAACACATATCCCACAGTACTGTGAGGGGAAAAATGTTTATTTGGAAAGCACTGATCCCTCCAGAGGGTCACACATGAAACTTTTCCCTATTTCTTGCCTTCCAGACCCAAAGCCTAGGGGAATGCTGCCCCTTCCTGCAGCCTGAAGAACACGTGGCTCCATACCTGCCCTCGCTTGGGAGCATGCATGTAGACCCCCAGGTAAAGGCCCAGGGACTGGGAGAAGGCCAGGCGTAGGCGGTGCCCGGTGCCAGCTGCCAGCCGCAGGTCCCTGCTGACCGGCATGAATTCCAGCAGATCTGCCACCATCAGGCACATCTGGTCCTACAAACAACAGAAGTATCAGGACAGCAGCTTACGAAAGACAGCATTGAGAAACCGCTCTTCTTCCTCCTCTCCTTCTTCTTCCAGCCAACATCTGCCCCGAGCTTTCCACAAAGGGGGTAAATTAAGGCTCCATACATTTACCTGAACCACTCCTCAGCTTCTCCCAGCTCACCTGGGCCCCCTTCCCACCAATCCCATGGGCTGCCAGAGCCCAGGCATGTAGGATAAAACTCCCCCTCCCTCCCACAGCACATTCCAGCACTACTGAGCCGTGAAAGTGCCGTGCTGCTCCATTAGCTCTGGCACTCAATATCTGGACCAAGAGGCTTTTATTAATTTCTTGTTGACAAAGACACTTTCATTACTGCTGAAAGCAGGAGAAAATCCATTTGGAATGGCTCCTTGGGCCTCAAAGCACTCCTGCCTGCCTTCCCAAATGCTCCAGTAGGTCTGGAAATAACCCTTAGCCTAGGAATGAGGCTGGGCAGGAAACTCCTCACTTCCCAGATACTACTACAAATACACCCCATGACTGTTCTTGCACACTGTCCCAAATTCCAGCATGGAGAAGCCACAGTGACAATTTAATGGGAGACAAATCCATGTCAAGCACTCACCTGTGATTCTTTGGGCTTCACTTTACCCCCCCCAAACCCAGGCTCTACTCACTTTGTAGGACCACATCCGGAGCTTATGGTCCTGGCAGAGGGCGAAGAGGAAGGCGTCGTGATCCAAGCAGTGCACGGAGAGGCTGACAGGCACATCTGAGGGGCCACCATCGCCTCTGGAAAACCAGAGGTTACATCAACACCTTCAAAGAAAATTCCCTATCCCTGAAGTGTCCAAACCCAGCCTGGACAGGGCTTGGAGCAACCTGGTCTAGTGGAAGGTGTCCCTGCCCTAGGCAAGGAGTGGAACCGGATGAGCTTTAAGGCTCAAACCATCCAATTCAAACCATTCCAAGATTCCATGATTCTAAAATCAAGGCAGGTGCACAGATACAAGGCACTGGGATTCCACTGTTGTGTTTAAATCCAAATAAACCAGTGGGGTGAGACCAGGAGGAGGGAGTATTTCAGCATCCATGGAGCATAGGATCCCATCACACCAGTGACACCCAGTTCTTCCCTTGCCTTGGTGGAGCTGAAGCACTTCCCCATCCCCAGCCTGATACTTGCAGAATGCAGGTGAAGGATCCAGAGGGAAAAACACATCCGAGCAGCCCCAAATATGGACCCAAGCAACCCCCAGCAGGGATCCTGCCAGCCCCTGACAAGGACCCAAGAAGTCATGAGCAAGGATCCCAACAGCCCCCAGCATGGATCCTGCCAGCCCCAAGATATACTCCCTCATGGTCAGAGTCAATTCAGGCATCAAGGGACTCACTCCCACTTCCACGGAAAAGGCCCTAGGATTTGGCTGTGCGCTCTCAGCCACCCTAACAATTCCGATCCACCGTGGCACATCCATGTGATCCCCATGTAACCTCTGCCAGTCAGAAACGTGCCTGGCTCCTCAGCACAAGGGAAGAGTAATCCCTAATCTGTGCTGGCTGTGAGCCGAATCCTGAGTAAAGCCTTGGAGGCCAATTACTAGAGAACACATTCATGGACACATGGAATGGGCAAGACCCTGCTAATTCAGCATTCCACCCCCAACTTCCATACTCCGATAGCTCCTGTGACCACGTCAACATTTTTGGGTGGTGTATTTATAGATGCCTCTGTGACTCGAGCTAAAAATTCCAGGTGAGGGGATCCAAAAGCCAAAATTAGCCCAGTTTATCCATCTCCAGGCATTCACCTGATGGCAGTCGGCATCCAGCCTGTGAGGAAACGCTGCACCACCGAGCTCTGCTTCAATTCTACCACGGAAACACTTCCTTCAAAAACAACAGGAAAATCAAAAATTAAGATTAAATTAAATTCCAAACTGGGAGAGGGGTTGTAGTTCCCAATCCTTACCTGGAGCATCAGGAGGAGGCAGCTTAAGCACAAAGATCCCTCCCAAGGCAGAGGGAAGGGCGAAGAGAGCCTCCCCCTCACTGCTCAGCCAGGCTGCAGAGGCCACGGAGTTGGGAGCCAGCCCCGGCACGCTGGGGATCACATAGTAATTGGAAGGATCCCTGATGTGGATTTTGCTGATATCCGTAAACACAGACTGCACTTGGCTCTCCGTTATCAGCTCCTGGAGGAGAACAGGAGGAAACAGCCTCAAGTTGTGCTAGGGGAGGTTCAGGTTGGATACCAGGGAAAATTCCTTCATGGAGAGGGTCATCAGGCATTGGAACAGGCTCCAGTGGTAGAGTTCCCATCCCATGTGGATGTGGCACTCAGGAACATGGGTGGCCTTGGCAGTGCTGGGGAACTGGCTGCACTCCATGATTCTAGAGGACTCCATAAAACAGTAAATCCTGAACACACATATCTAAGGCACAGAAAAGCAACAGCAGACACCAACAGAATGGCAACCATCTCCTTGATAAAAAGGATTTTTCCAGTAAAAAATCTTTGAGACAGGTCAGAGAAAAGCACTGGTGACAAATCCCAGGAAGAGCAGTTCTGCCACACCATAGGGTCGTCCCTTGGGAAAGCTCTCTGGAGCTCTAAAAGCAGGAGAGAAGCTCTCCCAGAGACAAGAGGGTCCTGGCAAGAAGCAGGTACAAGAGAAAAAGTCAGAGCAAATAGGGAGAATCATGGAATCCTGGAACAGTTTCAGTCAGAAGGGTCCTTAAAAACTATCCAGTTCCAACCCACATCCATAGAAAGATGGTAAATGTGATATAAACTTGGCCTAGGATCCATCTTCCACATGATTCTAACCCAGACAAAACCAGCCTGCAGCCTTCTCAGCTAAGGAAAAAAAAAGACAATCCAACTGGGAAGGGCTCTGGAAAAGCCGAGGCTCATTCCCAGCAGCAGCTCAACTCCAGCATCACCACAGTCTACATGAGACGGGCTGGACATCCAACCAGTTCCTGAGCAAAAGACGGCTAAATTCCCCAAAACCCTCTTTTCTCTCTTGCTCCCAATGTATTTTGAGTCACCTGCCCCCTCTCAAGCCTTCCCTGTGGTGACAGGGTCGCCGGCCCTGGCCCCCGACGGCATTCCCGGCACTCACGCTGCGGTAGAGGCGGGCGGGGTGCGGCAGCAGCAGCCGGTGCACGGTCTGCGCCGTGAGCACCAGCACCACCAGGTGACTCTGCACCTCGCACAGGTGGATCCCGCCGGGCAGCAACGGGCAGCCCTGGATCCGCAGCCGCACCGCGTTGTTCAGCAGGTTCACGTCCAGGGACTCCTCCACCAGCTCCACAGTGTCCCCCGACGTGCTCCTGGGGAACAGAGGGGTAGACGTGAGGATGAGGAGGGTCTGAGAGGGGAGAGAAGGGCAGAGATGAGGATGAGTAGAGTCTGAAGGGGGAGAGAAGAGGATGAGGAGGATCTGAGGGACAGGAGGGTCTCAGGTGAGAAAGCAAGAGCTGAGGAAAAGGTGAAGATGAGGAGGACTGAGGGAAAGAAGAGTCTGAGGGGGATGAGAAGGGGAGAGGTGAGGACGAGGAGAGTCTAAAGGAGAGGCGGGCGGGGACGTGCACTCACCATCGCACCCAGCGATTCCTGGTGGCAGCCCCGAGCTGCGCGCTCTCTTGGTAGCAGAAGCCGCCGGCGCTGTCGCTGTAGCGGCCGGCGGGGAGCGGGGCGATGCCGGGAGGCACGAAGACCAGCTCCTGCTGGGGTCGCGGCGGGGCCCGGCCGGCCGCGCTCAGCTCCAGGCAGCTCCGCGCCGCCAGAGCCGCCGCCATCTTGGGCCGCCGCGGAGCAGCGGGTTCCCGCCTCCGCCATCTTGGGGCGCCGCATCGGGGCTGTCCCAGAGGGGGGACGCGGGAAGGGGGCGGCGGGGCCCGAGCGGAGAGCGCGGGGGGCGCCCAAAGCTCCGCTCCCGTCCCGGGCAGGCGCCGCCATCTTGTGCGCGCGTCGAGGAGGAGGAAGAGGAGGGAGGG
>VZTX01026795.1:7672-19612 GCA_013400915.1 Pardalotus punctatus | reverse complement strand
GAGCGGGGGACACGGGGCTGGCCGTCGCTGTGCTGATGCTTCGGTGCTGAGAACTAAGCCTGCCGAGCCGCCCGTGCCCGAAGAGTTCTCCTGGAAACAGGAATTCCCTGTTACCCTTCAGAAATGTATTGCCACAGCCAAATGATAGCGGGATGGCCGTGCCAGGAGATAGCAAAGCTCCGCAGAATTAAAATACATCAGCACATGGCTCTGAAGCGCACAAGGCAGAGTCAGAGGTTAAGAAAGCTACAGGGACAAAAAGTCCATCTACCGATCCTGCGTTATTTCCTCACCCAAATGAAATAAAAAATTGGGAGGGGTGAGCCGACACTCAGAACTAAATATCCCCATTTCTTTCTAGATATTAAACAGCAACAAATTATATTTCATCATTAATCTATTACTTCAATTTCTCTAAAGCAAGTCTCCTTCCACTGTGCCATAGGATATACTTTTCAGCCCCGCATCCTGAGCTACTTACTTTGACAAAACTCATAGTATCTGATCTCTACACACACAGCTCGCAATAATTAGCTGGGAAATCCAAACGCCCTCTATTGCAACTGGCAGGCTACTGCTCTAGCTCGAAGTGACAAACAGGAATTAGTTTACATGATCCCATCTTAAGATTGACATCTGCATTTTCTACGTATGTCAATAGTGAGAGGAGGAGAGATCAGAGTAAGTCCTTATCCCCTTTTAGGAAGGTACAGGGACAGGGCTGTGAGGCCCCACACTTACAACTACTCTGAAAGACATCAGCTCCAGCACAGGACCGGTTTTGTTTCAGCACAATTTCAGGAGACACAGAGGAACACAGACTTTGCAAAGATCATTACATATGGCTGTTATACAAGAAATACAGACACACAGCAGCACAGCCTTCAGCCACGCACATATCTTACATATCCAGCTTTGACACCCACCCAAAGCTCCCCAGTTTGACATGGATTAGTTGGCTCTGACCAGCTAACATGCAGCCTGCTACACTGCATCACAGTGTTTGTATAAAGCAGACAGGGTAATTCCTACTGAACTTATAACTGGTTTTCTCTTTTAGTGAGGGGGGGGGGTAAAAAAAAAGTCAAATATACCTTCAGCAGGCTGGTAGCAGTCCTTCATTGGCCAAAATCGATGCAGCTGGAAGCATCACCCCAGGACAGCAGCTATCTAATATATGCAAGGCTGTTACAACACTGCAAGCCAATGAGAGGAGTCAGTGACCAAACACACAACTATGCTTCACCCTTTCTGCTCACAAGTTACAACGCTCCAGCATTTCAAAACTGCTCACCATTCAGGTGGAATGGGAGAGATTTCTCCCCACACAGCTGATGTGAGGCACAGTGCTGATGAGTTTTTGGGATCAAGATTTCCTTGGGGTGTTTTTCAATGGTGAAAGGACTTGCAGCTGCACCCAATTTCTGGATAAAGTCCAAAGCTACCGCAGAGTAGCTGGGACACTTGGCGTGTTCTGTCCCATCCCTTGTTACACCAAGGCCTCAGCAGGGAACAGACTGCTCTCTCCCTCGGGTAATTCCCATATTCCTGAAGTGCAGATCAAGCCCGGCAGGTTTTTCCTCCTTGTGGAGGAGAAGTCCCGATCAGCCTGCCTAAAACACAATGCCCTTCTGCTCAGTATGTTGTGACCTCTGTAAGGCAGGTACCAACCCAGCCTTGCTATCCAGTTAACAAGGAAATCCAGAGATAAATTAAGCTGCACCAAAAAAAGCACCTCTGTTCCTCGCTGGGCTGCTCCTGAACTCCTGGATGATGACACAGAGTATGCCTTGGGAACAGTCATCCTGCACAAGAGATCCCTGAGGAGCCAAAAACTTCTCACAGAGCTTCCCACAGAGAACAGAGCTCTTTGCCATTCAGAGCGCAGCAAGCACAATGAGCAATCAAGGCAGAGCTGCAACACTGTGAGCAGTGACATACACTGATTCATTCACACCTTCTCAGCTCAGCCTCTCAGGACATTTTGTGGCATCAGCTTCTTAAACAAAAGCTTCCCATCTCATCAAGACTGCCTATGGTTCCTCTCAACCCGAAGTGCCACGCTTTTTGTTTTCCCAGAGTCTAATGTTCTAGGAGTCAACCCAGAAAAATGGCAAATAGCCCACTAAGTCCCCAAAAATTTCAAGTATCCCACATGACAGGTTCAGCAGGTTCCCCACACCATCTCCACAGGTCCTTCCATCTGGGACTTGATTCCAAACCAACTGAAATCACAAGGTCCAGGCCTTGTGATACACGGCCCTAGCACTTCCTTCATTTCTTCTGAGCAACAAGTAAGTTTTATCACTGGCACCACTCACTCCATATCTTATTTCCTATCATTGCCCAAAGGGAAAACATTCCTGTTGTCTTGAAGTAGACTGTTACCCCAAAGACAAGAAAAAGCCATTAAGAATTCAGAAGTAAAACAAGAATCTGCCCTCAGCAAGACACACCTTCAGAAATTATTTTGTAAGAGCTCATTTTATTGCTAGACTTCCTGGCTACAGATCAATCTATCAAAGAGTTTGATAAAAAAAATCATGCTTTACATGGGAATGAGCTACTGCTAAGGACAAGAAAATTCTTCACTGCTAACTGGGGAATAGATTTAAACAACACCCAAGATCTTACACAGACAAAGCTGTATGAACTCAGGTACTAAAAAAATCCTAAGCTAAAACAAAATATTCCTTAACACAGATAAGGAAAATAACTCATACAAAAAGAAAATGTTCGTGTCAGATAAATTAGCAAGAAAACAAGCTCCTATCTCTTCCAACAATCATCAACACATCTGACACAAGATCTGACAAGGGTCTGGGCACTCAGGAGCCTCAGACCACACTTATTTAGCTGGAGAGACAGATAATTCCCACAATAATTTGCATTTATGGTATTTTCCTCATTGTCTACTGAAACATCATCAGAGTTATGCATGCAAAGCAATGAGGTATCCCTTACAGCAGTGTTGTGGCTGGATTCCAGCATGGTTGTGTTTTGCAAACCATGACGACCTAACGATCAGGAAACAAGCACCAGCCATACAAAGGTTTTATTGTAAGAATTGTACCAATAAAGTCTTGGATCGCTTTCTGCAGAACTCGCTCATTGCATTGCAGGCATATAAAATCGATCAGGCAACCTAAGATTATTTGGGGAGATACAGATTATCATCAGAACATCACCTCACCAACACGTGGATTGCAGGAGAACCCCAGAGCAAACACTGAGACTCACAGACTCAGCGGAATCAACTATAAAAAAAATACACCTTGCTACACTGTCACTCTGTCCTTTGTTGTCTTTACGTGAGCCATTCCTCAAAGTGTGGTCACTCAGAGTATTTTCATTAATTCTAAGTATATAAATATATTAGTTTCGATGTTTATAACATTTCAGAAGAAATAATTGCTCTTTTAAATGTGGAAAAATTTAATGTCTGGAGATAAACCCTTTTGATGAAACGCCATTGTTTTCACGCAAGGAAGTTTTCTGTGTTAAATCTGGCATGAGGGGTTAGATTTAAGGCTATGCTGCATTAACTCTGTTAAATCTGAAGGACAAATCACTAAATCTTTACACAAGTAACACAGCAGTCACTTCCCATCTTTACCTCTGAGAGAACACTGAAATTATTTCCCTGAAAAACAGGCAAGATCCATAAGTGGTGCTTCCAGGTATTGCTTAAAACTATTCCCATCATCACGAAGTTGAGCAACGTTTTAAATCTTCCTGTTATGATGCAACATAAAGGAAAGATGGCATCCATTATTCATGTCTTCTGAGTGCAACCCCGTGTTTAAAACCCCTTTGTAGATAAACCCCCTTGCTGTACATCAGGGACTCCACGCTATTTACATGAGGGGGCTTGTGCTTCTAAGAAGTGCAGAAAGAGGACATCAAAACACATGGCATTTGCACAGATTGCCTATTTGCATTCACACGTCCAGAGGTTCAGTGAAAATTCCGAGTTTCCAAGATGGCAAGCCCGCTGAGGGCACTCATTCCTGCACACTGTTCTGGCAGCACCTGATGTTCCTACAGCAACAGCTCTGCGGGGCTGCTGGGGACACCCCCGGACACTCCCCACCTCCTGGGAAGTGGGAGACAGCAGCAAGTCCCCTGCAGTTACCTGACACCCCTGATTTAACCATGAGAAACAAAGCTCAATTAATCTGTAGTGTTTGAAAGAGAAGGCAAAATGAAAACACACCTGCACCCACTGGGATGGCTGTCTTTGTGCCTCTTGAGCCTGCTTAAGCAACCCCTGCTAAGCAGTCTGAAAGTGCCTCTGTCACCTCAAAGCTCTCTATTCCTTTTCAATCACACAGGCATATTAGAAAACCTCCCCAATTCTGAGTTTGAGTTTGCAGTTATGAGTGGTAATGTAATTAAAAGGAGCACAGGGAAAGGACTGACAGTTTTAAGTACAACAGACAGCCCTTATCTGGGCTGACAGGCTCATGAATTATGCTCAGCGACTTTTATATTAGATGTTTGAACATTTCTGGTGTACACACATCCTTTCTCCTGTCACTCAGCTAGGATCCTATGAATCCCACTTGCTCATAACAGTAGGTCTAGGCTGCTAAATAAAAAAAATATTATAAAACAAGGGCAGCTGCCTTCTCAGAGTGGAACTAAAACACTTCACGCCATCTTTAAAACCAAATGCTATCAACTGACTTCAGAAGTACAATTCCACGAGCTGTCACTTCAAAGAAAAACATCTGTAAAAACTTACTACATGCGTTTGGGAAGTTGTCTGATGAGATGAAAAAGGAGAAATGACAAGAAAGAGTACACAAAATTTGCATGCGATTCAAATGCATGAAGTACACCAAATTAATTTTTAAAAATTCTTGAAGGCTTTGGGACAGAGCTACCTATCAGATGGCAGCACTTTAAAAGACAAGAGATAGGAGAGCTTGAGAAGCACCACCCGGGGTGTGGGGTGTGAAATATTGAATGACAGACGGGGGAATCAAAGGGAAAAAGGCAAGCAGGAAAACAGCCACTGGGCTGGGTGACAAACCCTCGGAGGTGTAGAGTGAATCTGTGAGTCATCAGCACTTAATAGAGGTTGAAGCCATGTGAACGCCTGGAAAAGGGCACAGGGAGACAAGAGCAAGACAAGGTCAAACCGTGGGAGGAAGAGGAGGAGGAAATGCTGGACCAGGAGAGGGGAAGAACATCACCAAAGAAAGAACAGCAGTTCGCTGGAAGCAGCAGTGACTGCAGAGAGGTCATGGAGAGCAGGAACAAAACAGGGGTCTGCAAACACGGCAGTGACATAAACAAGATGTGAATAGAGAGAAGCACCCAAACCAACCCTGGGACAGGAGACACCGAGGGAGAAGTGCTACAGCCTCCCCTTGTAAGAGGGACTAGACTTTACTGAGAGCCAGAGCAAATTAAAAAAGGAGGACAGAAATCAGAGGTCCCCCAGAGGATAGTGCAGCCTGCCTTAACATATGGGACACGTAGGTCACTAAGGGAAAAGCCCATGGCAATGGAAGCAAGAGCAAAGAGTAAGGGGCCCAAAGTCCTCTCAGTTACACTTGGGTTCATGTGTGTCCCGCAGGCAACGGCAACAGGACAGCAGGTTTTGTGAAAGTAAAGAATAAATCCCTCTGGAAAGCCAGCATGGAAAACTGACACTGACACAAGGAGGAAAACAACTCACAGCATATGTGACGCCAGCTGCCGCTGGAAATATTCTTAAGCTCTGTGAAAAAGGAGGGTATTCATCCAAATAAAAATACAGGCAAACTAGAGCAAAGCTCCTCAGAAGCTACCAATGATAGAATTTATAATAAAAGCAAAAATTCATCTTAGTTTGGCAAGCTGCAACGAAGTCAGGTAGTCTAAAACAGCACCGAAGGGGAAAAAATGGAGATCAGACACACAGAGATCTAAATCACAGCGAATCTCAGTAATCAGAGCCTCCAGGGCAGATTTCTCATTTTCTGTGCATTTTGCAAGTAGAGCTAGATGGCTTATCAGCTTCCTGAGACTAACAGGATCAATGTGCAAATGAGGAAGCTTAATAAGAATAATAAAATTACAACACCCAGAATAATCAAATTTACAGAGTGCAGACAGTCTAAACAGCACAAATGCTAAAAATTAAACTCTTGCAAGGGGAAACGTTCACCAAGTGAGTCTCCACCATAACATTAGTAAAGAAGCCTACTCTTTAAAGCAAAAAAAAAAAAGAAAAAAACACAGCCCACCTGAGTTCTCTTTATATTTTGAAAAAAATAACTTTGTTTCAGCACAAGTGAGAGAAAATGCAAAAAATTATTCAGGTACACAGAAGCCCATACTCCATCACACATGGCATAAGGGACAGCCTTTGGCACCAGAATGTGTAAAAACACATTTCAAAATTCAAATATAAATTGAAAGCCAAACAGGATACAGAAATAGAAAACAAAGCAAGGGAATCAGAAGCAAATGAGCGCACCAGCCCTCACACCCACCACCTCCAGTGAAACACCAGCTGTCCAGGCTCGCTGGCTCCAGCCACCCCAGCCTGGGCTGGTCTGTGCCTGCTCAGGGCCCCCCTCAGCACCAGGGACATCTGAACATTCTTTCACACAGGACAGAGGTCTCAGAAATATTTGAGTAAAATCTGGCGACCAGGAGTGAAGAGGTGCCCTCCCAATGCTCCCCGTACACAACACACAGTGCTTTGACCTGTCCCATCAGACCTCAGACTGACACCAGACGAGCTGAAATCCCTGGAACTGGCCCAGCCTGGGCAAGAAAAAGCAGTTAAAATCCCAAGATATAAATCTGTGGGAGGTATCTCTTCCAGAGCTGCTTGGATTTTTCAGCTCCTCTAATCCCCAAATGGAGCATTTCTCAGGGAAAAAAAGGAAGCTGCTAGATCAATCTCCCACCAAAAATGAGTAATGACTTCAGCTGTAACAGGGCTGTTCCCCCTCCTCCTTCGCCCCATCAGTCCACCTCTCACAAGCCATCTGACATTTTTTAATTGCAAGAGGTCATGAACCCCTGAAATCTCCTCATTGTTTTGGAGAAACCAGTTTCACATGGGTAGCAGGAAAAAAAATACAAAGCTCTTTTCTCCCCCCTCCTTAATGCAGAAGGTAAATGCTGCACAGCTCAAAGATATCAACAGGGTTCCCATGAACAACAAATGTTGCTTGTTATTAATCAACAACATCAATTAGATTTGCAGAGCCATAAAAGGGAATCTAAAGGGAAGGAAAAGCCAGCCTTAAATCCAAATACTCCCGTGGCAGTGATCATTGGTCAGAAGCAGTTTCAGATGCACTAAAACACCTCATGGTTGTTGTGTTCCTCATGTGAAAAGGAGGGATGGAGTCATATAGAAGCTTTTAGTTATAAATAAATCACCACAAATATTTTGTCTTTGCATCTTTGTTTTAAACTATCCACTGGCAAACTGCACCTAACCCAGACACAAGGATTTCTTGCTGCTTAGGGAAACCTTCCTCTTTAGGCACCTAAAGCATGCAGGTTAAACGGAGCCTCTGCAGCGCCAGCTCAGACTGAGCCAGCTCCCCAGGTCTGCTGCTGGCTGCTCGTGGAGAGATCTCTCACGTGGGAATCTGCTTCCAAAGAAGCAGCAGCACGAGTGGCTGTTCGAGCAAGGCAGGAATAGCACGTCCGAGCCATTTTTAGGTGTCACTCGAGTGACAAGCACCAAGCCCGCGGCAGATCCAGGGCTGGCGGGGGCTGCTGTAACTCTGGTTCAGCGGGAACAGCTGCCAGGGAGCCTGGATCACACCGCTCTCCTGGCAATTCCCAGGGCCAAGGCACCACATGTGTGAGGCCAGCTCCACACAAAGACAGGGCACAATGCAGAAATAGAAGAAAATGTTAAAAAAATAAACCGTTGAGGAATGAGTTTGGTCAACTTTCACTCAACCCTTTATTCAGCCTTTTTTTTTTTTTTGTTAATCCTTTCCTACATTTTTCTACTCATGCATGGCCTGTAAACAATATAGTAACATACTGAATCATCTGGAAACTAATGCCATACAGGCATTTCAGATATCCAGGTGCTGAAATTACACTGAAATATGGGACCTAAAGCTGTAACAGGCACGTTATTTCCACAAGGGCACTCATGACTAATTCATCCCACTTTATTAATAAAACATTTGCAAAACATCCTTTTTATCCATCAGATGGATACAAGTCAGTTGCAATTAAGACACTCATCATTTGTACTCATGGCAGCTCCATGCTTAAAGGCTTCAGGATTAATTCCAGTGCATTACTTCAGACCCTCAAATGTTGCAGACACCAACATCCAGGACAGCCCCCCATTCATCAGCTTCTCAAATGAGAGGTAAATTTGACAGAATCAAAACATGACCCTAAATGCACTTAAAACTGCGCTGTTACAATAGCATGGTAAGGTGACACATTTTACACAAAAAAACATTTCCTCTCTTTGCATGGACACAAATTCACAGGCTCACCACGTCAGAGCGATTTTAGAGAAGGCTCTGAGAGACATTATAGCACCTTCCAGTGCCTAAAGGGGCTCCAAAAGAGCTGGAGAGGGACTTTGGACAAGAGCATGGAGTGGCAGGACAAGGGGGAATGGCTTCACACTGCCAGAGGACAGCATTAGATGGGATATTAGGAATAAATTCTTCCTGTGAAGGTAGTGAAGCCCTGGTACAGAGACGCTGTGGCTGCCCCATCCCTGGAAGTGTCCAAGGCCAGGTTGGACAGGGCTTGGAGCAACCTGGGATAGTGGAAGGTGTCCCTGGCCATGGCAGGGGGTGGGATGGGATGAGCTTTAAGGTCCCTTCCAACCCGAAGCATCCTGTGGTTTTGCTTCCCACAGCCCCACCCCACAGCCAGCGGGTCAGTCCCTCAGCAGGTAACAGCTTCAGTCTGGAGATTAGGATTCATAATTAGTGTGTGATTACAATCCTTAGGGCCAGGTTTTGGCAGGCACCCAGGAACAAGCCTGGTTTATAAGCCACCCTGGCCCCACAGCACAGCACCCTTGCCAGAGCACACCAGGCCAGTGCTGCCCCTCTGCACGACCAAACCGTGCCCAAAATCAATCCAGCGCTGCAGGAAATCACAACCTGAGTGAGGCAACATGGGACTCTCTCCTGCAGCCCCACTTGGAGTGCCTGGTAAAAACCTAGTTAAGTTAGGAATCAACTTAAATTACTTAATTTTAGCCGTTGGAGAACCCAACTAGACAGGCTAGGGAGTTTGGAGTTGATTATTCTCTTTTACTCCCTTTTACAATTTAATTACTTAACCTCTTACGAACTCACAGACCGCAAACCAAATGCTTTGCCTGTGAGAAAAGGTTAACAGACTAATTATTTCTCTTAAAATGGGAAAAAATGGCTTCTGGGGAAAACCAGAGCAGACCCAAGGAACTCTGTATTTCTCAGGCTCACGGCTGGTGCTTCCTCACTTGTGTTTGGAGAATTTCTACCCTTTCTACTACACTGGCCTTGTGACTCTTCCCAAGAAGCTGCCCCACCCAGGGTGTGGGGCCACAAGCTTACACCATATTCAATAAATTAAAGAAAACAAATAAAAAAGGAGAAACGAAACAAAACATAGTAAGTGGGAAGGTGGGAATACTCCACCAAGTCATTTATTTCAGAAGAAAGCTGAAGCATTCCCCAAATACAGGATTTTTTCCAGCACTTCAAGTCTAATATTTATAGTTATCTCAAGGCAAAATCTGTGGGCATCATACACAGAGGTTAAGCCCCAAGGAAGCCATGCAAGTCCAGTGAGCAATCCAGAACACATCCGTAGCGCTTCACCAGCAATTAAAGACCGTCTACAACTTGGATTTACCAAATCTCTTACTCATAAGAGCAGAAGCAACATTGACGCAATCAAATTGAGAAAAATACTGGTGCAATCAGGCTGTTTTTTTTTTTTTTAATTGGATGGATGATACATTAAGAAAATAAAGTGTTACAATCACTCAATTCAACAACATCCTACTACTGGTAAGGGTTATATTTATAAATCAGAACATTTTCATAACAAAATGTCCTATTTCATAGCAGATCCTTCCTTCAAATGACCTCAATAAAGTTCTGAAACAAAATCCTCCCCAAAATGCTCTCAGCTTTGGGTCCTCATCCTGCACAGCTATCCCTACATGAATGCTCTCATTAGATGATGCACCGATATAAAAGGACTGGCATCTCATGTAAATGGATGTTATTGCTTTTAATTGCAGCCATAATTATGGGAGTGCCTCGCAACTGAGTAAGGTCACATTAAGCAAACTTACTGGAAACTTTGCAAACTGCTCTGCAACACACTGGTCAAGCACTAGGAGCCCCACAACAGGCATTTTACTCAGTCCCATCTTCACTTCAGCTCTCTGCAGAGCACTACAAAATCAACCAACCCTATATGGGATTTCTCCAAGTTACAGTTGGTTTAGTATGTTTTTGCCTCATATGAACTAGTTTCTCTGACGTTTGCCAATATAAAACGTTTAATTCAGAAATTACGTCTTTAAAGATTCAAAAATCTCAAAGAGTCTTCAAGTTTCTTTGGTATTAACGTTGTTTTCCTCCTCGCATTTTAAAGAGCCCCAGGAGCACCGTGGGACCTGCTGCAGGGCCAACAAGGAGCCAGGTATTGACAAGAGCAGCGAGGGCACTATCCAACGCCCCAGCACAGCCAACAAATCCCTGCTCATGGAAGACACCAGCACAAGCATCGGGGGAATGACCCAAGGAGCAGTGAAGCGGTTTTAGTTCAGCCACAAAGCAATGGCCATCACTGTGTTTCAACAGCTGAATTGGGGTCCCACTCAGTCCGAGAGGCTCTAAAACACCAGCCTCACTGAAATCCCTCTCCATGCCCTGGTGGGAGTCAGGTATGAAGGAAGCAGGCAGCTGCAGACTTACAAGGCCGGCGGAAGCAAAGGGATGGCTGTAAACAAGAGCAATCCTGTGACTCACCAGGCAGCAGGCACTGCCACCCTACACCCGGTGACACCCAGTGTTCTGTGGCACCAGGCAGTGCAGGGAGCCCGGCCAAGGCTCCCTGGTCCCGTTAACAAACCCGAGTACAACACCCCTCTGCTGCATCCATCTCTGCCTCCCATCCTGCCCCACAGCAGCAGGAGTGCCTAGTTTATCTTCCAGCCTACATAATACAATTTTCCTAGAAAGCGGGGAAATTATAGCCAAACATAACCACGACCGAGCCTATGTTCAAAAGTTTTGGTGCACTTGCGTCACAGCTGTCATCCCAGATTACACAAAGTGCCTCACAAACACACCAGACCCCAGTCCCCAGGGAGAGAGAGCCCTTTCCAAGGAAGGCCCCAACGAGCCAGCAGCCAAATCTCGCAAAGGAAGATAAAAAAGGTGCAGATTATGTGCTTTTTATGGAGCTGCCCTTAGAAATATGGGAAGAAGAGCTAACCAGCTGGACCAGTATTTGCCAAAGCACTGGTTTTACACCCTTCCTCAGCCAATGGAGAGCACCAAGGCTTGGAGGAGTGAGATGTAAACCCGCCTTCCTACAGACAGTTAAAAAAAAAAAAATCCATCACAGCAAAGCGATCTCCAAAAATAACTCGGCAAGCAAACAGCTGCTGGTACACTACGACTCCCTCGTTCCACGCCACATCTCCCAAACCTTCCTTAGCCTTGGGCTGTTCCAGCAGAAGCCGCAATTCCCATTTCCCACCGCCCGAGCTTTCTGAGATGCCGGGCACCCTGACTCCTCGGTGGAGCTGGGAGGGAAAATTCCGACCAGGGGGTCCAGGAAAACACCACCTTCCCCCTCCAGCCTGGCCCTGAACGCGCGTGGGTCTGCCCGGGGCTCGGGGGCTGCCCCGCGGGTGGGGAGCCGGGGGCGGGAAGGGGAGCAGCGGCAGCGCAGCCCCGCTCCGGGGGCCCGGGGGTCCTACCT
>VZTX01026785.1:0-21629 GCA_013400915.1 Pardalotus punctatus | reverse complement strand
CAGGAACAGGAGCAGGAACAGGAGCAGGAGCAGGAGCTGGAGCAGGAGCTGGAGCAGGAGCAGGAGCAGGAGCACACATGCTGTCTCTGGCACACAAAATGAAACAACCACTTCAGGGGGGCAGCTTCTTTTGGGAGCAGCGCTGCCTTAAAATGCTTGTGAAGCGACCGCCTCAGGCATTCTTGGGCTTTCTGGCTCACCATCTGAAGGGATGCCATCAACACATCTTTTTAAAGCTTCTGCAGAGCTTAGTCTGTTCTACGAGGAATGTGTTATGAACCTTAGATATTTATGTAATTATCCTAATGAAGTGGTTTTATTTATTGTTTTCTGAGGAAATGCTCGGTATTTTTGGATTCATGTTCTTCAAACAGAGGAGATGAATTTCCTGTTAAGGAATTGAATATGATTTTTTCAAATGTCTTCAGAGAAAAAAGTAAACTAGAAGAGTGATTACAGAATATTGGCTAATTAGCTGTAGTGTAACTGCTTTAATTACTTTTATCCCCGAAGCCACATGACTGTGCAGATGACTAGCAGATGACTTATTTAAAAAAAAAAAAAGACGTGTTCACACTGCAAGGTTAATGAGCCTAATTAAATATAGTTTTCCTTAGCCAGATACTAAATCATAAAGCTTGGGGGAGTGAGGGAGGGGGAGAATCCAAAGGCAGTCAGTTCTATTTCAAAAAATGGCTTTATTCTGATTTTTAATGAAAAAAAAAAAATAAAGAAAAGCTGGAATTGTAGTGATTTTTCTCAATAAAGAACCTTAGATCTAAAGATTTGGTGAGACCTCATATGGCAAACTTTGAAAGTCTATTTAGAGACGATTGTGCTGAGACATATTTGTTTTCACTTACCCATTGCTTTAATTAATGTAGGAATGGGCTTGAGTAAAAGGTCTGTGTTATATGGAAGTCTCCATCTGCTGCTGCATATTACCAGAACCTTTGTCCTTCCTTGCTGTGCAATTTTTATTGCACCATTTTATTTCCTGTAGTAAGCTGCATATTTCTCACATTAAGTCGTACAGAAAGGATAGAGTTCTGATTTTTTGTTAAATTATTTCAATTTTTAAAAAAATTTTCTGCCTGTGCTGTGAACGGTGCTTTGCGTTCCCACACTCAAAAAAATTCTTGGGCATCCAGATTCTATGGTCTTTCAGGGAATCTTGCATCCCAAGCACAAAAATTCGATCTTAGACATGAGTGAGTTGCCGACGTCGGCTCCCTTTGTGACTCACTGAAACCAGGAGGTGAAATGTGGCAGTGCCAGGGCTCAGACCAGGGGGTTTTGTCGTGTTTGCAGAGAACCCGCAGTCAGCTCTCGCTGATGGATGGATGGTGACTTTCACACGTGACTTTGGCTCATTTCACTTCCACTCTTCGTCCGTGCCTTCTCTCCCGTTATGAATTTTATTTTTTCTTTTTTTTTTTCTTTTCTCCAGATAGCTTTAAAGTTCACAGTTTCTTTTAAGCTGATCTGGTGTGCAGGGCTCTACATCCTAAAAAAATTGCTTAGGCCTTCTGAGGGAGGATGCTCAGGAGCCAGGTGGGGTGGATAAAACAGCTGTGCGTGTGTTTCTACCCCATCCAGCACGAGAGGGATTGGATGGAATCCTCTACAAACAGTGAGCAATGAAGAATTAACCTACTCAAGGGCAAAATGGATGTCCTTTCATTTAAATTTTCATCTGTTATATAGTTGTTCTCCATCTGCCTTCATATTCTCCCAAAGAATAGTTTTTATAAATCAATTATTAGTTGGTTTTGGTGGTTGTGTTCAAAAACATAGGAAGAATAGGTTAGAGTAGACTGAGTGAAGGGATCCTTATTAGAGAGGGAGAATCTGCATTCCTCATCTAAACTGCTTCCTTTGGTTTTATCACATTTTCCAGAGGGGTTGAAAGGTCACTGTGCACCCAGCAGGGTCCAAAAGTTATTATAATAAATGGGATTAGGATTAAATGCTGCTACCTCAGCACTTGGTGCAGAGTACAAGAATCATAACACAGTTTGTGTGTCCTTCCTCTATTTATTTATTCATTTATTTATTTATTTATTTATTCATGTTTTCCTGCCCCGTGGACTTTGGCAGGCGTATCCAGTGATGCCTGCTGATGGGCAAAAGGAGCCATCCAGTGAGTCTGATGCTAAATTCCTAAAGAAATCCATGCGTTCCATAGGATCCCTACGACATTCCTTCACTGCTTTATGTTTTCTGCTTTTAGCCAACACTTTGACCTTGTGGTCACTAAATAATGATCACTCATGAATAACTTGTATGCGGTAACAGGAAAGTGGTAGCGCAGGAGCTTGGTGTGCTCAGAACAAAATTTTGTCCAGCTCTTTTGTGTTGTCCTGCATTTCCACGGAGTCACCTTTACCCTAAATTGGTTTTTGTAAATCTAGGAAAACAAGTGTTTATTTACACATACTTTGGCTAGTATATTAGGTTGGTTGTTTTTTGGTTTGTTGTTGTTGTTGTTGTTGTTGTTATTGTTGTTTTTTGCTATTAAAACTATCCAGTAGGAAGAAAAAAAAAGTATAATATTACTGTACAAAATTAGTGATTCTGTCTATCAGCTTTTTTTTTTTTTTTAAAGTTTTAAACCTTTCTTTTAATCAATGTGCTTAAGGGAAATGCAATTTAATACCGTAGTAAAGAAGATTCATAGAGTGACATGCTCTTAATAAATGCAGTCACCCAGAATTATTATCTCCTAGTATCTATCTATGGCCATGTCCATATTCTGACCTTAACTGGTGATGATATTTGATGATTGATGGTGGTGATTTGCTGATGATTGGTGGTTAATGATAGTTGATGTTATTTTCAGAGTATTTTCACGGAACGCTCATACAATCTGTATTTTGAAGAATTATTTATGTTTTGGGATATGAGAGATGTTAAAGGTGTTCCGGTTTGTTTTTCCTGTGTGCTCTCGTGAGGCATTTGTGTACAGTGATATTAAAAATGACACTCTAGGTTTATCATACGAAGCACAAATGTAAAGATTCGAGAACCTGGACCCTCAGTTCTCCTTTCTCAGTCAGCCTTTGTTAAGCAGTGTCCAATATTTGGTTCTTCTGGCTCCATTATTTTCATTATTTTAGTGCATGTTGAGAATCTGCTGCTCTGTGGGAATTCTGGAATTTAGAAAGAAGTCACCAAGCAGGGGCAGAAGGCTGTTTTGTGGGTGGGTTTGGTTTTTTTTCATGCTACATGTATAATAAACATCTCAGTCCAGGGCTGGCCAAGTGGTGTCAATTCTGGAATTTCGAAAGAAGTCACCAAGCAGGGGCAGAAGGCTGTTTTGTGGGTGGGTTTGGTTTTTTTTCATGCTACATGTATAATAAACATCTCAGTCCGGGGCTGGCCAAGTGGTGTCTGTCATCAGCACTGAGTTAATTCACCAGGAATGGCAGGCAGAAGGTGCAGTGTGAAATACCAGTTCACACACCGTCCCCTGGCAGAAATGAATGCTTTTTGGACTGGTGAAAAGGCCACAAGCCCTTGGAAGGACGTGAAAGCACAACGTGCTCTTCAGAGGTTCCAAACTTTCTCCAACTTTTTTCTGAAGTACCACACCATGTATTAAAAGAGCACAGAAATAGATGAGCCTTTTTTTTTTTTTTCTTTCTCCCCCCAGAACTTGGCTGGATCTCAAAAGTGTATGTGAATCGACCTGCAGTGGTGAGGCATGCAGAACAAATTAAAAAATGGAAAACTGTGAAAGGTAATTGGCAAGTAAGTGCTCTCCTTATGCATTCTGTTCCTGTATTTTTAAAGCAGTCACTCTCCCTCTCCAGGCTGTAATATTGAATTTTTTTCAAGATACATGTAAACTTAAAAGATGTGCTTGTCCATGTCTTATTTTAGTAATTTGTATTTGATGGTGATGGGAGGGAATAAGGTGACGCATTTATCCAAACAAGTTAAAAACCTTATAACTCATGAGTGG
The DNA here is from genome assembly GCA_013400915.1 of Pardalotus punctatus. Classification (NCBI taxonomy): domain Eukaryota; kingdom Metazoa; phylum Chordata; class Aves; order Passeriformes; family Pardalotidae; genus Pardalotus; species Pardalotus punctatus. The sequence continues at coordinate 17,662 of VZTX01026785.1, read as the reverse complement.
CAAAACCGCAAATGGGTTTAAGTCATCTTTATTCATGAGTGGATTAAATTGTATATTACTATCCCACCACATTTATTCTCATTCCCAGACAGACTTCTCTGCATGCTGCCTTCTTATTTTTTAATTTTAAAGCTGTAAGATATGATCATGCTCCCTGTCAAGTTTGACCTACCTGGATGATTTTTCTTTACTAAAACATTCTTGCTTTTGGGGTTTTTTTTGCACCAAAATTACAGATGTTTTTTATTCCTGATGCACACAAAAGTGGATCTTTTCTGTATCATTAGATACTGCTGAAGACATAAACAAATACCTGCCAACCCTGCCTGTCCTAAGCCATTATTTGCTTGTTCTCTGTGTTTCATCCTGTGCGTTTCCTCATTGTCAGAGTGAGAGCCAGGTTTCTGATTCCTGCACCTTCCAAGGCAGTTTGGCTTTGGAGCTGTGACCAGCCGTGCTCCATTCCTTGCTTTGTCCCCTCTGCAGGCGGCTTGGCTGCTGAAAGCTGTCACCTGCATCGACCTCACCACGCTGGCGGGCGATGACACTCCCTCCAATGTGCACAGACTGTGCTTTAAAGCAAAGCACCCTGTCAGGGAGGACCTGCTCAAAGCCTTGGACATGCACGATAAAGGTATGGTGGCTTTTGGGCTGTGCATTTTGTAGAGAAAATGGCTGCATTTCCTCATTATTTTTTCGGTTTTTGGAAAGGGCATTGGTCCACTGATTGAAGTCATACGGACCAAAGGGGAATCAGGCCTCTGATTTAAGCCATGTACATAAAATATCAAAGATGAATCTTTTTATAAAACTTGGGTTTATGGACTCTTCAGACAGCTGAAGTATAAAATATGAGGTCAATTATCTGAGAGTTTGAGAGGAGAGCATTTTAACTAGAAATGCAGGAGGGCTGCGTTAACATAAAGACCGCTCAGTTGCTGCTGGGCTCAGTCTGGCTCAACAAGTAAGAACAGAGCTTGGCAGTGCAGTTTCTCTCGCAGTAATTTGCTGATTAAGCGTTTCTTTATGCCTTGGAATTAAACTGAGTCTGTCGATAAAAATCTTGGAGTTTAACTCGTGCTAAAGCAGAGCTGCTCCCAGGGTCAGGTGAAGGAGCATTGAGGGATGAGACAACACGAGAATTACTGGAACTGTTTGAACACAGTGACAGACACCCCTTTAGATCCTTGTGAGAGCACAGGGGGGCGAGGTGAAGACAATTCCCTGTGCTCGTGGTGTGGATGGCCCTGCAAAGGTGGGAGTCTGGGTGACAAAGGCAGCTGTGGCTTTTGCAGGTATCACTGTGGCAGCCGTGTGTGTGTACCCTGCAAGAGTCCCCGATGCTGTGAACGCCCTCAAGGCTGCTGGGTGCAACATTCCGGTAGCTTCAGGTGAGCTGGATTCAAAAACACCCTGTTAAATAATTCCATGTAATCAAATACATAGGGAAATCCAGAAGTTTGGAGTTACTTTTGTGTCAGGGAGTGAGAAGGTAACAGCTGGAAGGGAGGGAATGGAAGGAGGATTTTCTTCTGGTGTAGTCTTTTGTTGTCTTCAACTTGAAGCTTATCAGGAATGCCAAGTTTGTTTGCTGGAAGCTCGTCAAAGAGGTCTTTAAAATACATCCGTGTTTTCCTCACCTGGCTAAAAGAAATTGAAACAGAGCATTGGACAAGTGTCAGTAGACACTAAGCAGATGACAATGATGATAGGAATTCTAACAAAGGTTTATTTTCCCTATCATGTTTGGCTTTTAAGTGTAATCCTGTGTCAAGGTTTAGCCCAAGCCAGCGGCTCTGTGGCACAGAGGAACTGGCTCATCAGCACTGCCACCATGGGCGGGAAGGGGAATGGGGAGAGTAAAAGGGAGAGCATTTGTGGTTTCAGGCAAGAGCTGCTTTTTTGTGCACTCCCAGCCCACTCACTGGGGAGGGGGTGAGAGGCAGAAAAGGCCCTGACTCCGCTCTTACCAAACACCCCTGGAGTGCCAGCGCTGTTTCCTGCACAAATCCAGAGCACAGCCCTACAGCAGCTGCTGGGAGGACAACTCCGTCCCATCCCATCCCATCCCATCCCATGGATCCCATCCCATCCCATCCCATGGATCCCATCCCATTGATCCCATCCCATCCCATCCCATCCCATCCCATCCCATCCCATCCCATCCCATCCCATCCCATCCCACCCTATCCCATCCCATCCCATGGATCCCATCCCATCCCATCCCATGGATCCCATCCCACCCCACCCCACCCCACCCATCCCAGGGGCACTGAGTGCAGAGCCAGGGCTTGCTGCCTGCTCAGCAGCCCCAGGGTCAGGGCTTGCACACCCAAACCCAGCGGTGCTGGCTCTGCTCGGTCCCACACACGAGGGACAATCCTGGTGTGCGATGAGCAGGGAGCAGAATCAAAGAACTGCTCTGGCTGGAAGGGAGCTCTGGATGCCCCCTGGTCCAACCTCCTGCTCCCAGCAGGGGCTGGCTTTGAAGTTGGATCAGGTGTTTAATGCTAAGATATGTGTGAGATTTTTTGTTCCCATTTCATTGTTGTGTGGGGGAAAAATACATACTAAATGTATTTATATATCAGAGAGAAAGAGTGTTTCTGACAAAGCCATTACTTTTTCCATTTCCAAAATTACCTTTGGGTTTTGTACTTAAACATCATAAACATAATCTTAAATAGAACTCATTAGAAGTAATTTTTGCTATATTGTGATTTAACTGTTAAACATTATTATTATGCTTTAACTAGAGATACTACTTAAAGAAATTGGAGAAAATTCCAAGTGTATGTATTGCTTCATATCTGTGTTCACTGTTGTTTGCTCAGTCCTGCTGGAAGCAGTAGATACTATGTTTTTATGTGGCTGTTCTGGAAAATTTTAAGGCATGTGAGAGGTCTTTCCGTAAGATGCGCTTGCTGGCCATTGGCTTCTGAGGGTAGAGCTAATGCTTCTTGTGGATGAAGAGAGGGTAGGATGAGATGCCTTTAGATTTTTTGAATTATGGCAGGGACTAAAAAAATCCAAAAACCTTTCAAGCTTTTTGGTGAATTAGAGGTATTTTCAATGTTACGGTTAATTTATAAAACTTTAACACATTTATAAAACTTCTTCCTTCTACCTGCACCCCTTTCATGCTAGTGGCTGCTGGGTTTCCATCTGGACAAACTCCCCTGAAGGCCAAACTGACTGAAATCAGGCTGGCAGTGGAGTATGGTGCCCGAGAGATTGACATTGTCATCAGCAGGAGCCTGGTGCTGACGGGCCAGTGGGAAGGTGAGTGCCCAAATTTCTCTGTCTGCACGTGCTGGGTCTGGCTTTGTCTCTTCCCCAGAAATCTCCACCAGTCTTTGAAGAATTTGGTCCCTCCCCTAAGAGTAACTGGCAATTTGGGGCTCTGGGATAAATAAAAACTCTTTCACTAATTTATGACAAAGGGTTCATTTTTTTTGAGGAATGCTGTCGTGTCAGGCTGGGCAAGCAGAAGGACTTTGTGGTTTGAAAATTCAGGTCTGTTCCCTCTGTGCTTTTAGAGGATTTTGTGTACAGCATTAAAAAAAAAAAAGCAAGCAAGTAAAAGCCTAATTATTTGAACAGTTTTGTTAGAAAGCCCAAGGGGCTGCTACTGTAGATGATACCTTGTTAAATATACATGTTTCAATTCTTGACGAAAATAGATATTTTAGTTGTTTTCTTTTTCCTGAAAATTGAGGCTACAAATTGACTGTTCATATTATTATTGATGTTCTGGTGTCTGTAGACTACTACTAATTAGTAAGAACAATAATGCTGAAGATGGGTTTTGCTCTAATTGCCTCCTTAATGTGCTGTGAATGGTTTGCCTTAAGTGCTGACGGTGCTCCTGTAACTAATCTCCATGTGAAGGTAGACACTCATTGTTGGAGTGAATTTTCCATGTGGCTGGATAACCCCTGATATCCTGTTTGCTTGGAAGAGTTTATAACAGACCCCCAGTACCTGACTTTATTTAAGGAAACACAGTCATCGTGGTAATAGATCATGTTTTCTGATTTTGGTCTTCTTTCGATTAGCAGTTAGAATTGAACAAAAAACCCCACGTTCTGCGTCTGTGTCTTCAGGGTGGATATCCTGGTTTCCGTTTCTGTAATATTTTGACCTCTTTTGTAGGATTTACCATCTCCATCCTTTTGCTCATGGTTTTACTGCTCTTAGTTACAGTGCTTGAAGGATTGTGTGAAGGAGAGCTCAGAGGAGAAATACAGGGCTTGGATTTGGAGAGTTTGTGTCGTGACCGAAATGAGCTGGACATACTCTGCTGGCTTTCCCTGCGTGGGAGATGAATTACTTTTTGTGGTCACAAATTACAAGGGAGGGGTACACAGACATAGCCATGATGGATGTGATATAAAGCTGTCAGTTTACCAAATAAGTAAATTAGGGATGGCTTTTAATTTGTTATGCATAGTCTTTTAGGCAGAGCTGGAATCATGACAAGGTTGAAAGCCATTCTTATTTTGGCATGGGTTATATATATTTTTTTACCGATGGCAGAATTCAGATTATTTCCAAATGATTTCTCTAAGTTTATTCATGAATGTGAATCTGTTTGTGACACACATTTACGTGATCATGGAAAAAAGCTACTTCAGGAACAGAATTTACTTGCCACAAGGTGACAAGTTTCAATATTTAACCTGCATATAAAAAAAGAAAAAAAGAACTTCATTAGGTGATCGGAATATTTTGATGAAAACCTAGTGTTCTGTCTTCCTGTTTAGGTTTCAGTAGAGATGTTACCTGTGTGAACATGCAGATTTTCACCTCTGTCTAATGATTACGGTTGGTACAGAATAATCTATAAAGTATTTTCAGGAATCTAGAAGAAGGGATGAAGAAGTGTTTTTTAGGCTAAATCCCTATATTACATAAAATTAAGAAGTCTGGTGCAGTACCTGTGTTCAAGGTATTTCATCAACTAAAGCTGCCATGCCTATTACAGCTTATGCTAATAGTAGTAGTAGTAATAATAATAATAGTAAACATAAACTTTGATGGTATTTTCATATGCTGTCCGTCTTCACAACTTGAGAAATTACTGAAAAAAATGTCTGTGGTCCAGTGGTTTATCTTCCTGTTCGTTTTTAGCTTTTCCTCTAGCCTGTGCAATAATTGGGGTCACCACGATAGAATAGCATTGCTTTGTGATTTGCTTCAAAGGCTTGTTTGGTTGTTAAATATTTTAGTGTATGTCCAATTATGTCAAGTCATTTTAAAGTAGTTCTTGAACGTTGCTGGAGCTCTTTATGGCACTCAGAATGTATTTTCTTGATCTTTGTGAAGTAATTGTTAAGATCTTTTAAAAAATGCTGAATATGAAAGCGGCTTTATTGGACAGCTAAATTACATCAAAAAATAATATTAAATGAGATGTAAGTTTATGAATTTGCATACCTTTTATAACCTTTCAGGTTTTAAAGCAATACTACCTTAAAGTAGTTTTCTCAGCCATTGTCTTGTATTACTTGACAAAGTGTGGGTTAAGCTAAAATTACCAGTTTGGACACTTCCTTTAGACACAGAATGTGCAGTCTTTATGTGAGGAGTGATCAAGCTGAGCAACAAATTTTTGAGGGAGACTGATCTCTTTATTATTCTTTTTTCCCTGGTTATCAGTATTCTCTGCTGAAGTTGTCTGGGGTGCAGCAATGCCAGTGCTCATTCCAGATTTCAGCAAACACCCGGCCGTGCTGCACTGCCCGTGGCTTCAGGAGCTTTGCTAATCCATCATTTGCTCTATGGCCCTTGACTTTTCCTGTGAGAAAAGGGAAACCCAGCTACACTGTGAGAGGTTTGAGCATGGCTGCATGCATGGCATGCATTAGGTATAACCTCAACATGGAAGCTGCTTTTCAGTTCTGTGATTAATCAGCTGTGAGTTTCGAGGCTTGGGTCAGGGATTGGGACCTCTTTTGTGCTCCACACTTCAAAAAGAGCGCAGGGAGAGCGCCCTCGCTGCTCCAGAGACCTGGAAAAGGCTCCGTGTGATGCTGGAAATGTTGTCCTTGCATTTCCCATTTCTAGCTGGGCAGACTGCCCTGGATCAGAAACCTGGTGCCCAATCTCTGCTGTGCTGGCAGCAGCAGCTCAGACTGCTGAGCTCTGTTCCCAGCTCTGTGCCCAGCTCTGTTCTCCATTCCCAGCTCCATTCCCAGCTCCATTCCCCGCTCCATTCCCAGCTCTGTGCTCCATTCCCAGCTCCATTCCCCGCTCCATTCCCAGCTCTGTGCTCCATTCCCAGCTCCATTCCCCGCTCCATTCCCAGCTCTGTGCTCCATTCCCAGCTCCATTCCCCGCTCCATTCCCAGCTCTGTGCTCCATTCCCAGCTCCATTCCCCGCTCCATTCCCAGCTCTGTGCTCCATTCCCAGCTCCATTCCCCGCTCCATTCCCAGCTCTGTGCTCCATTCCCAGCTCCATTCCCCGCTCCATTCCCAGCTCTGTGCTCCATTCCCAGCTCCATTCCCCGCTCCATTCCCAGCTCTGTGCTCCATTCCCAGCTCCATTCCCCGCTCCATTCCCAGCTCTGTGCTCCATTCCCAGCTCCATTCCCCGCTCCATTCCCAGCTCTGTGCTCCATTCCCAGCTCCATTCCCCGCTCCATTCCCAGCTCTGTGCTCCATTCCCAGCTCCATTCCCCGCTCCATTCCCAGCTCTGTGCTCCATTCCCAGCTCCATTCCCCGCTCCATTCCCAGCTCTGTGCTCCATTCCCAGCTCCATTCCCCGCTCCATTCCCAGCTCTGTGCTCCATTCCCAGCTCCATTCCCCGCTCCATTCCCAGCTCTGTTCTCTGTTCCCAGCTCCAGTCCCAGCTCCATGCCCAGCTCCATGTGAATCCCCGAGCCTGGGGCTGCACAGATGTGGCTGGAGCAGAGCTCAGGGGGTTGTGTTGTGCTGGTGGCCCCGTGCTTCTCATTTTGTTCACAAACCTGCCATTAACATGCCAGACAGAAGGGGCCCCAGCTCATTTTCCAGTTTCCCATCACAATTACCTTGATCTTTTGGGCTAACAGAAATCAAACATCTCATCTCAATTTCTACCCTTAACATCAGTCATTGTGACTGACTAGATTAAAAACACCAAATAAATTGTATTTAAAAAGAAAAAACAATTCTATCACCACATTTTTGAAGAATAGCTATTTCATAAAAAATTAAGCAGTGTGGGATTTTTCCCCCTTTAGTATTTTTATTTCCTTTGTAGGAGATATGGATTATCCCCTTTTTTTTGTGATTTTTAGGGCTAATGTGTTACAGCAGAGTAACAGACCATCTAGACAATCTGGTGCAGATTATAGCCAGCAGAAATTGTCAGGGAAGTTTGCTTGAGAAATCTATAGAGGAAGGAACATTTTCTTTGCTATCTTTAATAGCTGCTAAAATTCAATATAATGTACTAAATATTTACAGTTTTAGGAAAATTCCAAAAAAGCTTCCAACTCTTGTGTTTTGTAACCATGAAATTAAAACCACAGATATGAAAGCATTTTCTTTTCCTACAAAATCTGATTTTTTCTGACTTCTATAAATACATCCAGTAAAAGCAGATCTAAAGTTTGTGAAAGCTGTCAGGTATCTTAAGTGGTGCAGAGTAGAAGAGTTCTTATGTCACATCCATTTGAACAGCTAAGGCAGCAGAGCCGCTGCAGAATGCACCAGTGAGCAGCTGGCTCAAGTGTATTCTGTATAGGTTGGCATGCTTTGGGTTTTTTGGTGGGTTCATTGTTTTGGATTTTCTTGGGTTTTCTGATTTTTGGGCTTTTTTCCCCCTGGCTTAAGATTTAGACTGCTTTTAGAATGGATAATATTGGTGCTTTGTTTGAGATGCTGCAGAGTGCTGGGCATTTGCTTGGAGAGCTTTTGATTTTCTTTATTTTTAGGAGTCAAAAAGGAAGTCTCTTACAACCTCTTCATGGTGTTCTTAGCTCACAATTGAAAATATGCCTGCAGGGTTTTCTGGGATAGGTTTTTGACCAAAATCTTTGTGCCAGTGCTGCTGACCAGGGAAGCTGTGTCTGCTGTGGCAGTTCCTGGTGCTCTGCACAGGTCACAGATATTCCTGGATTTGTGGCATCCAGCTGTGATTCTGATCCTGCTCCTGTCCAGCCTGATGGACCCGAGTCGTTGAGTGCTGGACTTTTGGCAGCACAGACTGTCCCACAGGAAGGCCAGGACTCCTTGAAACACCGAGTACATTTTCAAGTGTGATTAACTCCATCCCGTGCTCTGACATTTGCCACAGAGTTTCAGGATAATCCCATTAGTTGTGCCTTGATTTAAATCTGACTGAGTACTGAAACTTCTCTTTTTATTTTTGAAAGGAGTGGGAGTTTTTACACTTGTTCTGTATCAAAGCAGTTCCAGCTTGCACTGGGACTGGGATGCTCTGGTTAATTTTCTCTGTCCCAGGTGTAGTTGCATTTCTGTTTGTACCCTCACTGCGGGGTTGGAGCTGCCTTGTGAATGTCAGCTATTGTCTGCAATAATTGGTCTCTGAATAAAGAACAGCTTTTCTTACCTACACACCTGCCCCATTACAGTGTGCCCACTTTTCCTGCACCTCAGCGAAGCCGACAGACACGGATGATTGAGGATCCCGAGCGTTCCTGTCCGTGGGATGATGTGTGCTGGCAGGCAGGGAGCCTGTTCAAACGAGCTTGACGCTAATTGCATGTAAAAGTACCTTCCAAGTGCGGGAGGGTGCTGGAGCTGCACTGCCAGGGAACAACAGCTGTGAGGATGTAATTCCTTTTCATGGAATCCAACCTAAATGTACATGCTGTTGATTTTATTTTGACGTTTTTGGTGGTGTATCTTAGAGAAAACTTTCCCTCTTGTTACCGAAACTAGGAGAACAAGAAAGCTGCTTTCTCTGGGTTTTCAAAAGCTTCAGGAAAGAGTCACTCCACAAAAAGAGATTTCATTTGGATCTAACATGAGCAGGGTTATTAAATGCACAAAAAAATAGCACAGGTCCTTTGTGTTTCCTTTTTGAGCCTCGATTTGATGTAGGTTTCTGAAGCATCATCAATTGATCAATAAAACATGTTAGACTGCATGCTAGCACTGATTAATTCACACCTTTGGTACCCAGTGAGAAACGAGGTGAAGCCTGGTGTCTATAAAGGGATTGCTGAGAGCATCAGGCAGCTGAGAGCTGATGTGTGCAGCTGTCCCCGAGGGCCAGCCCAGTGATGCCACCCCAGTGATGTCATCCCAGCAATCCCACCCCAGTGATGCCACCCCAGTGACAGCCACCCCAGTGATGTCATCCCAGCGATGCCACCCCAGTGATGCCACCCCAGTGACAGCCACACCAGCAATGCCACCCCAGTGACAGCCACCCCAGCAATGCCACCCCAGCGATGCCACCCCAATGACAGCCACCCCAGTGATGCCACCCCAATGACAGCCACCCCAATGACAGCCACCCCAGCAATGCCACCCCAGTGATGCCACCCCAATGACAGACACCCCAATGACAGCCACCCCAGCAATGCCACCCCAGTGATGCCACCCCNGCAGTGCCCCCCCAGTGATGCCACCCCAGCGATGCCCCCCCAGTGACAGCCACCCCAGCAGTGCCACCCCAGTGACAGCCACCCCAGTGATGTCACCCCAGCACTGCCACCCCAGCCATGCTACCCCAGCAGTGCCACCCTGGTGCCCCTGTGCCGATGGCACGGGGTGGATGCAGGGAGGGCCAGCCCCACCCCAGCTGCCAAACCCTGCTCTGCACTTCCAGCTCTCACTTCAGGGCTGAGGGGAGAAGAATTCTGGTATTTCTGAAAAAACCAAGTCTTTATGGCCTGGACTGTTTTAGCAGGACTTGTTTAAAGCTGTATTTTAGCCCTCTGTTAAAGAACTTTTTGATTATATGTTTGAAGAGCGAGTACAATTCATGAAAAGAACCCTCTTGCAAAGCATCCCGTTTGTTTTGCATCTTTGTTTTTTAAATTCAAAACCCAGAAATGGTGACTGTAAGAGCTGCTTTTCTCCCCACACTGGAGCAATCTTAAACATCCCCAAGTGGCCAGCTTCTGACAGCAATGCTGCATTAATTTCTAGTTCTTTCAGTCTCCCCACGTTTAAATTTTGTGGGAGCACTGCTGAATTTTGCCAGGAAGGGTGGGAGGGTTTGGCTGTCCAGGTGCCCAGGAAGACAGAAGTGTCTCTGAGTACTGATTCAATGGGCTGTCATATTTATTGCTGGAAAAGCTGGTTTAGGATCAGTCTTTGCTATCACAGAATTTTTTACTCCTGATGTATTCGTGGGTATTTGGTACACTGCGCACATTTGCAGTTTTGAGAGAACAGACATTAATAGCTATTAAGTAAAGTCTGAAAGTGCACGGCACTGTTAATTACCTCCAGTCATGTAATTTATTGAACTTACAAAACTTAAGTTCCTACGACTAATTATAAGATTGGAAATTAATCCAGAAGTGGAAATTACAGCCACACTTGAAAATATCTCTCAGGCAACTTTGATCATTTCCACACGCTTTCCTCTTCTCCGCAGGTCTGTACGAGGAGATCCGTCTGTGCCGTGCAGCCTGTGGAGAAGCTCACATGAAAACAATCTTGGCCACGGGTGAGCTGGGCTCCCTTGCTAATGTCTACAAAGCCAGTATGATTGCTATGATGGCAGGTAAATATCTGTGCTCCCCTTCTTAAGCTAAGAATGTCTTTGCTATATTATTTATGAGGCTTAAAAAATTCTGCTCGCGTGAGTTTAGTTTTGTCGAGAGTATAAAAACTTGTGTAGCAATTACTGAAGTTGCAGGTGGAGTAATGAAGTGTCACTTGTTTTGTGTAAGCTACAAAAACCGCATGAAATGTTAAATAACAAGCTGCTGGCCGGGTTGTAGGAACAAGGACGATCTGTAGTCAGCCATCTAGCTGATGAGAATATTTGATGAGGATTTTTGGGGCAGACACCCATGGGGGTGGCTGTGCTCACCTGCAGACAGGTGGGTGGTCACAAACTTAGCTGAGGTGCCAGGGGAGCTTCCCTGTGAAGATTCCTGCTAAGAGCTCTCCTTATGGTTTGCTTTTCTGTTGTTGGTGGGATTTGTGGAAGCAGGTAGAGAGGTCAGGCAGACAGGCTTCAAGATGGCAAACAAGAAGGTTTTATTTATAAGAACTTCTTTTTATACACAGTAATAAACAATTGTCTATTGGCCAAAGACAATCCACCCCCAAAGACCTATTGGTTATGGCTTGTACACCTCTAACACAAAACACAGAGATTAAGAAAGTACAGTTTATCTGTATTCTCCATGAGAGAGAAAGGAAAATCCTAAAACACTGCAACTACACTCTCCTTTTGGGGTTGTGGTCACTTGTAAGCACTGCTGGGAATGCAGCTCAGGAAATCCACGTTGCAGGGGCGAGGACAGGGTGTAGGGCTGTGCACACCTTGCAGGGGGTGCATTTGTGTGGCTGAGTGCCCATTTGAGCCCACGTTTTCAGCAGTGTACTCTCCCTCTGCAGCTTTGGCTCTGTGCTGGTACAATTTTTCCTGGTTTAACCTGCATTTTAGTTGTGTTTTAGCGCTGTGTTGGAGATGCAAAACTGGGCACTGGCTTCCAGGTGCTCGCTTTTGCCACCGTGCTTGAAAGAGGGCTCCCCAAGTTTATTTCTAGAAGTGTAAAGACACACTAAGAACCACTGGGTTAGTCTGTCTTCTAAACTTTCCCTCTTTTTTTTTGTGTTGATTTTGTTGCTTTTTCTACTGTAAACTCTTCAGACCTGAAATTCTTGTTTTAAAGCAACAAAAACGTAATCAAGTGTCTTGTCAGTATTTAAATAAATATTCAGCTTGCTGCTGACCTCCCTGTCAGCACACACAGTACTGTGCTTATCTGATTCATGTCAAATGGAGAGAATTTCAGGCTTATAACAAGCCCAGCTACAATGTCAATTAATATCCTTAGACACAGAGGATCAGTGCCATGCCACTAAATACCGCTTTTAATTAGAAGAGGTGTAAGAAATGCACATTTCCTGTTATTTAAACTGATGTGCTAATCATTATGATCACTTTTTGTAACACTGAGTAATGAAAAATTCAGCTTGTAAAGCATTTTACTGTTTTCAGAATTTTGCTGGTGTAGTTTTTTTGAAATACAGCAGATGGCTCTATTGTTAATGATTTTCCTTGCCTGGTTTTTCATTTTACAAGATACTTATCCATCTGAATATATCCAGTAATTTCCTTATTTCAGTATTTTGCTTTTTCTTTGTGGGTAGGCATAAAAATAAGAATTTATTTGTGCTCTACATACATGGATTGAGGGCCAGGTTTTCAGACTCCAACTTGTCAGAACTGCTGAGAGCCTCAAATTCCAGTTGAATTTTGTTTTATTTGTATCATTTTGGGGAGAAAGTGATTTGGCACAGTAGTTTTAAATTCTAGGTTTGGTATTTAATTTTTCAACTGAAATCATGGTTTAAAAGAAAGAAATAAAAGCAGATGATCTTACAGGTATGGTGGGCCCTGGTAACTTTTACCTGAAGATTGAAAAATAGTAACTTTGATAAACTCTGCACAACATGCCTGTGTATAATGTTAATGCTTGCACCCAAAAGAACTTGGGAAAAACTGCTTCCTCACAGTGAGGTTGAGAATAATTTTTCTCTATCGAAATTGGTGTTTCCTGATCCTTTTGTCTCTGAAATAATTCTCCATGGCTGCTCATTTTCCCCTCTCCAGTGCAGTCCATGAGGAGAACGACATCAGAATGGGAGGAGGCACAGAGTTACCTTAAGTTCTTCTAACCTTGCCTTACAAACTTGGCTGACACGCTGTAAATTCTTGTGGAATATTTCAGAAGCTGTTTCTGAGTGAAAGAGGCTGCCATCCCTCTAAGGACAGCTGTGACAGTGACTGCCCTGGCAGGAATAATCCCTGCAGAGCTGAGGACAGGATGGAGGGAGCACAGAGCAGCAGTGCCCCCGTCCTGCTCCTGGATTTTGGAAAGCAAATGCTTCGTGCTGAATCAGGGAATTTTCAGTCATTGCTTTAGGGCATCCCCTGAGGGCATTTTTGGTGCTGCCTGGGGACACAGGGCGGTCATCAGTGGTGGTCACTGCCTGCTGTGTCCTTGTGGCTGTCACCTCCTTTTCCACAGGAGACACTCAGATCTGTGTCCCCACAGTCTCTTGGAATAAACAGTCCCAAGGAGCACAGGGGGGTGCCTGGCTCCCCCATACTGCTTGTAATTATTATGTATTTCTTCATCATGGTGTCTTCCAACAGTTCTTGTACATGGCGTGTGAGGTGGGCCATTTTTAACTTGTATTTCATGACACAAACATCAGAAACAGCCAAGGAAGGCAGACAAGAAGGGAAAGATAAACTTGCAGTGGGAAAGGAATACTTCAGTAAAGCTGTTCATGACTTAATTGCATATTTCGCTCACATATAAGATTTTTATTCGGGAATTCCCAGTATGGTGCTGGGGTAAATTAGTGAGTCCTTACTCTTGGGAAGGTGTGGGAAGGGTCCTGAGCACTGACTGGTGGGAGAGGCTCTCTGGCCACTGTCCTGAATGCAGCAGAGCTTGCATTGGCTGCTGCTGCTGCAAGGGCTCGTCAGGACAGTAATTATTGCTGTAATTACACTGGGAGTTGATCACTTGTCTGTCTGCTGCAGCAGATGTGCTGCATTCTGCACAGGCTGGGGTTGTTCTGCATCTTCAAAGCTCTGCTTAGCATCACTGAATGTTCAGTGCAAAGAACAAGCCCAAAACACACTGTGGGGAAAGTCTGTCCCAAGGTTTTGAATGATATCATGGACTAGGAAAGTTTTTGAGTTAGAAATAAGATCAAAAGATGGACTATCTTTAAATACAATCAACCTAAGAGAAGTTGGTACAGAAACAAGTGACTTCATTTGTTCTGGTACAGAGTGGGGAGAAATAAAAAAGCCAGCGGTAGGAAAATGCAGATAACAGCATGTTGGGGAAGGCACTACAAGGATGCTCCCTTAAATGAGGTAATTGCCTACAAGCTTAACAGTGATACTGCAGCTAATCACTAGAAATAATGTAGGCGTGATAGATAAGCTTGGAGTTGAGAAGTTCCAACAATGCAATCACAATATCCTCAGGTTTGAATTACTGATGAGAGGCCATACAAAGACTAGTAGCAAAAAAAAAAAAATAAAGAGAAAGAAAGTGGGGCTTGAGTAAAGCAGACCTTGAAGGAATGCAAAATGAGCCTTAAGAACCTGTCTGGGGCTCAGTAATACATGTGTAGGGAATCAGAAGTGCAGGAAGGAAAGTGGCTGAGAAAGGCTAGGGCAGGCTCTCATGGAAAGTCTTTCAGTTGAGTCAACAGAAACCATGGGTAAGTAGAGGACAGACACAATACTTAAGAAAAACAGAGATGTTGGGGGAAAAATAAAGATATAAAGAGTCTGTGAAGGGAGAGGAGAGTTAGAGTGGATGCAGTGAAGCCTCATTTGTTTGCAGTTTGTTAAAAACGCAGACGTGCGTGCAGTGGCACATTGGTTATGCATTTATTTATGTGCTTACTGAGCTGTGAGCCTGCACAGCCCGAGCTCAGGGAGATCTTCAGCTGGGGCCATTCCTGTTTGTCAGAGCAGGCTGCAGGGCAGCTCTGCTGGTTTTGTGCAAGCTCTGTTCCATTCACCGCATTCTCCTGTAATCACAAAATAAGAATATACACCCTCCAATGAAGTCAAAGAAGAAATACCAGTGTAAAACAGAAAACTTGTCAGCTCTTCACCTGTTTGAGTTTGTCTTACCCACACCACCACTTGAATTTCTCCCTCCACCATCCCCGCTTACAAATAGAGACAGTGCTGTTTCTTCTGGTGCTCTTCTCACCAGAAGAGCGTCAAGCCAGGGAGCCAGAAGATGGTTTGAGGTAGCACAATGGCTTCCAACATACCAGAGCTCTCCTTTGCCTCTCTGGTTTTCTGTTTGTGAAAATAGTATTTGCACATTCTATAGAACCTCTGTGAGGCTCAGTAAATTAAGACATAAATAGAAATGTGTTCCTCCCATTAGAAGGTAGAAAATTTTTGTGCCCATGCATGAAGATGGAACACTCTTGGTCATGGTTCAAACCGGGAAGTGGAGCAAGGGAAGGTCTGGAAGTTTTCTGGTGGGAGCTGCTGGCTGTGATTGCTGACCCAGCCGGCGCTGAGCGGTGCTGGGAGCTGGCCCAGCTCTGGGATGGCTGTGGGCACTGCAGGACAGGAGCCCTTCCTTCAGCTGCTCCCACAGTGCTCTTCCCAAAAGTCCTCTCAAATGGAGCGGTTCTGCCGTTTTTCCTGGACGTTTTTTCCCTGAGCAGGGGCAGGGCTGGGACAGCTCCTCAGACCCCCAGCCTTGTCCTGCTCCTGGAGACAGAGGCTTGGGATGCTCCTCTGGAGATTTCTGCTCCTGGCCTTTCAGAAAGCGGCTTTTCTCGAAGCGTCAGCCTGGGGAAGTGGTGAAATGGCAGGAGCAGGGGGCACTGATGGAAGCGCTGCTGGGAGGGCTCGCCCTGCCCTTCACAAATTCCGCTCCCAGGCTCTGCTTCGGGATCGCACTCGGCTTGTGCTGATACTCACGAGCTTCCCAGAACATGTTAATTAAGGAATATAGAAATGCTATGCTTTCAATTTATAACAACTGATGCAGAGAGGTGAGAAAGCACCCCTGTTGCGTTAATTTTCCCCATGAATGAAACCTTGTTTCTATGTTAAATAACTTGTTAGAATTGGAGTTAAAACTTCTGAGGTTTCATATCACCTCAGACTCAGAAATTGTTGCACAGTGAATAGTTCTAGTCAAACATGCCAGCAAAATAACAGGGCTTCCTGGCAAAAAACTTTGCATCTGTGAAGCTCTGGTATTGAAGGTAATGGTTTGAGAGAATGCAATTTTAAACCATGGAAATATTATGTAAAATCAATAGATGTACTGGGTACTATTTATTTCTCTGATATTTCAGGGTTTTTTTTCATTCTATCAGCAGCAGGTGTTAAATTCTGCCGAACCAGTGAAAAATAGAAATAAATATTTAATTTACTGTATCTATCAATTATATAAAATTGGCTTATGAAATATTAAAGTATCTTTTAAGAGATTGCAAGTAGGAACACTAGTTAGAAAATCCAGCCCCTTAACAGAAACTTAACATATATGTGGAAATAAACTAAACATGATTTTAGGGTTGCAGGTCCTGGAATTTTTTTTTTTTTTTTGTGTTTCTTTTTAAGGTATCAAGGCCTAGTGGTTGTTCCTGTCTAATTTGAAGATATTTTTCTTCTAAAATGTTGAAGAGATTAAGTGAAAAAAAAAGTGTTAGTGAAAGGTAAAGAGAAGCTTTTAGGTTTGAATTGTTCCTGTGCCTTTTTCACTGTCTTACGAGCACAGGTTTGGAATGAAACACGGGAACATGCAGAGCACTTTGTCATCTGTGCATAGAAGTGCTGCAGCTGAGAACAAACAATTATTAATTAGCAAATCCGCTGTATTTTGTTGCTCCTTCCTGTCTAATGAATGTCTTGTTTGTGAAAGACGGGAGCAGGAGAGATCTGAGAGTATTTGAGGGGAATTTTTATACAGTGGAAGGCAAAGGGAAGACAAGAACAGAATCAGTTAAAGTCAGAAGGAGGCAACTGATGTGGCTTTTGAGGTATCAGTGGTGCTTTTTGTATTATTCATGGCTGGGACTCTGCTATGGCTTGCAAGTTTTCTGTATTTTCATTTGCTAAATTAGGTGGGACATCACATAAAGAGTGAAGTAGTCAGTGAAATGTAGAAAGATTGAGATTGTCATGATCAGGCAAAGCCTTTCTGCAAAATGTGGTTTGCTACAGCACTGATTTTTAAGTTAATTTACTAGTGAATAATTTAAAAAGACCTGTTTACTTTTTAATAAAAAGGAAAGATATAAATTGGCTGAGTGTTCCTAATGTTACTTACAGCTGCCATTGAGCAGATGTTAGGGATTCTTAGTGGTATGCTAGACCAAAATAAGTTTTATGAATAAACAAACAATTTCTTTTTACTACCAACTCTTTCAGGCTAGTTCTCTCCCACATTCACTATGAATGGCTTTTTTAAGTCTCCTCATAAATAATTACCTTTCTTGTGGCACTTTTTTCTAGGCACTTGGATTTTAATTACAATGATGAACTGTTTTAATAAGTTGTTAAATAATTTTATCTTTTTAGGACTGAATCCATTTCCTATTTCTCTTTGACTTCATTGGTACCTGAGACTTTAATCCTTTCAATTCTTGCTAATTCACTTTATAAATTCACACTGGAGAGGTAAACAGCATGCAGCAGCATCATTTTCTTTTGAGCTCTGTGCACGTACACCCACCTCAGCCCGCTGGTTATCAATGGTCTGCTCTTCTTTCACTCGGTCATTTGGGTCCCAGGGAGCAGGAAAGATTGGTAATTAAAAGCAGACCATGTGGTTTTGCTTTGGGCAAATGTCTGGGGGCTCTAAAGGCCTTAGGGAAGTGACTGCAGTGCTTGGTTGGTGGGTACGGGGTGTGGGACGCTCTGTGCTTCACCCCAGAACTGCATTTCCAGTGCGAGGAGTGATCAGATACCTGAGCACGGGATTTGGGGTGGGAGATG
>VZTX01026779.1:42227-84616 GCA_013400915.1 Pardalotus punctatus | reverse complement strand
GGCGGCGGGAGCGGAGCGGGGCGGGGCGGGACGGGCGCCCTCCGCCCGCCGCCCTCCCTTGCGGACGCTGCCGAGCCGCCTCGGGGAGGAAATTTCCCCTCCGCCGTGCCCCGGGCTCCCTCCCCCGCCGCCGCCATTTGCTGGGCAGGAGCGATGCGCGGAGAGCGGCGGCGGGGATGGGGGCGAGCCCCGGATACGGGGTCGGGTGGTCCCGAAACGCCCGGAGGGACGGGGTGGTGCGGGGCAGGCATCAGCAAGGGAGCCGCGGGCGGGGGGCCCGGGAGCCCCGCCGGGCCGGGGCAGCGAGAGCGCCAGTGATGGATGTCACGGCTCGCAGCAGCCCGTCCCAGCCCGGCGAACGGGCGGAAGGCGCCGTGGCACGCCCGGAGCCGGCTGTGGGCAGGGAGCCGGTACCGCGCCATGTGCAGCTGTCCCCGCTTCCTGTGCCTGCGGTGGCAGCGCCGCGGTTTCCTCTGCGCTCGCCCTCGGCTCTGGCAGCACGAAGCCCTGAGCAGGGACGTGGCAAGCGGAGCGAGCCCGCGGGAAGCGGGGACACGGCATTGCTGAAGGCGTGGGGAGCGACGGGCAAGGCGCTGCCCTGCGCAGATTTGCGTGCGGGCCGGGACCGAGGGTGCTGTAGCTGTATGCAAAGCACACAGTTGCTAAGGCAGCAGACTGCCGGCCCCATGGACTGTGGCCCTGCTGCTCAGACAGGGGCCACCATTGTTCGGTCCCCTTCTCGGAGGCAGAGCGGTGACATCCCCTCCGTAAAGCTCGGGGCGCGCCAGCCGCCCGACCTCCTGGCCGCGAGGGAGCAAAATTCGATTTTGCCTTCACATTTGAAAAAGCTGGCGCCAGCGATGGGTATCTTGGCCTTCATTTCGCGTATGGTAGCCTTCACATAGAGTTTAAATGTGAATTAGTGGTTGATAATGCTATTTATTGTCTGTGTTTGAAAGGTAGCCTTGACAGTAGAAGGATCTCTTTTTAATGTGTTGTGTAATCATCAGAGAAAAATCTCTAGAAAACAGTGTGTTTAACTATGGACTGTCAACTCAAAGTAGTTCTGTAAATTTCTGTAGACTAAAATATTCCCTAATCAAGAAATCGGTGTACAGTGACAAGACGTTCCAGCACAAGTGTAAGTTTCATCTTTGGATCACACAGGAGTCTACAGGAGGATATAAAGCTTGGAGCAGAGTAAGAGGCTAAGACTGGACCTTTCCTGTGCTCAGAACTACCTTATCCCCATACATCCCTGAGTATGTCCTGCCTTTTTGACAAAGCAACCCCCAGGTCACTGGGAGAAAGAAAAATTTGTAATGAGCAGAAGGGAGACAAACATGAGGGAGAACACTGTGCATGAGACCTGAGTAATAAGTCTACTTTTAATTAGCAGGGGTTCAAATAAACACAAAGGATCCATGCTGTGGAGGACTGCTGCCGGGGGGTACAGGTCTCTCAGTTCACTTAATACAAAGTTGCTGGTAGACCACCTCTGGGGAAAGTCAGAGCAATTACACCTCTTGTATGGATCAGACAGGTGGAAAGACTTCCAAGTCTCCCGTGCTTTCATATAACCTACATTTTACTTTTGTCTCTTTGCACTGTTGGGGGAAACAATGTGGATCTTCATGTGGCCATGTGTGTTGGCCATTGCTGTAACAGCCTCATCAGCTTTGAAGGAGATTGAAAAAAAAAACAGAATTGGTATTGGAGCTTCTATTGGAAGCTCCTAGTGTCTTGAAGACCGACAGTGAGATTTTTTTTCCAGTAACCCTAAAATGAGCACATTTGTAATTGTGGTCCCCTGAGATCTATAAAGTTTTACTTGCGACTCCTCTGGGCAACCAATAATTTTTCCCCCAGAGGAAAGTAGAACAAAGGGCCAAAAAGTAGCATTTTCTGTTTTACCCTCTGTGGTTCAATTACGTTTCATTAGTGTTCATGAAAGGTATGACCTAAATAAGCTAAACCCCACCAAGAAAACAGGAAACTTAATTGATAGGGGACAAATAGTTTTATATCGAAAAAGGGTGCTTCCTTCTCATCGCACTTTTGAAAGAGGATGTGGCAAGGAGAAACCGTTCTTTAGGCACCAAAAATGCATCTATGCTATCACAAAACATTTTAGTATCATAAAATCAGTGGTATTGAAATTCTAACCCATGAACAGAAAAAGTTTTTTTAAAAGTGAGGTTCATGCACATCTACCAGCAACTCCCTTCTCTGGAATGGAAACTGTATCCAAATGTCTTAGGAGAGAATTGAGCCCTAGGAAACCATTCAAGTCTATTGAAGCAAAAATATTTCTTTTGTCTAAGTACAATGGTTCTTTGCTGACTGGCAGAAAGACCATATTTAAAGCTAAGAAGTTATCTACCCATATCAACATTGTTTAGCTTCTGGTTTGTAAGAGAACATCATTTCAACCTGAATGATAAACATTTTTCTCTGAGGATAATAAGTGACTCTGAGTGGTATGAGTGGCCATCATAAGCTCAAAAGTTGTCTGATATGAATATGATGCTGGAATGAAACTGGATGATCTACAATACTACAGCATTTGCCTGAGAAAATATTGCTAACCTCATTAAATAACAGGGATGAAAAAACCCTGTTTTTTTACAAAGCTAACTAGAATTTGGGATTATGGTTTCATATGGGTACAGACTGGTCAGGGAAAACAAAAAGCAGAGACGATAATTTTCATTTCCTTTTTTTTTTATCACTCTACACACCCCACTCCAATATAAGCAGAGAAAAACTGCACTTCTAAGAAAAAGTCTGGTGGTTTCACAGCAAAAAACAATGAGTTCAGCTCAGCAGAATCAAGGCTTATTAGAAAAGGTCTCTATTTTCAGTACTTTAGTGTACGTTTAAAGCGTCAGTGAAATCAGCAGCCTAAAGATCAGCAAATCCATCATCTGCCCTCTGATACACAACCAATAACTGCTTTTTAAGTTGTTATTTACTACAAATCATATAATCAAAGACACAGTTCAGTTCTTAATTAGTAAACCACTGGCTATTTGTGAACTACCTTAAGTCGGTAAAGCCTCCAGCAGGAAGGTCAGTCCACTTCCACAGCAGACAACCAAGTTGTTCAGCTTAAAGACTGTAAAGAATTCCAGAAGGGTAGTTTGGTAAACTGCTGTAGAGCATGACATAAATCCTCAGGGCAGGCGAGTGAGGTCAAGTTTGCCTTGAGCTCTTTCAAGTGCAGGTGCCACCTCTGAAGCATTAAAAACGGAGTTTGGCTCTGACAGCCCCGCACGCTCCGCGGGCAGGCGCGCCTGGCTCACCTGGCAGGGAATTCATCCCTGCCCTGGGGCTCATCCAGCCATGGGAGAACGGGAGCTCAGAATTCCTGCCGCTGTTCCTTGTCACCTGCCAGGACCCAGCCCTCACGGGGATGTGATGCACACGTGGGGAGGCCCCGGTGCCCAGGCTCCGGAGTTTTGTTGGATTCTGGAGTATTGTTGGATTCTGGACTTGCAGCACGTGATGTCGACCTCAATCAAACAACGAAAAGCAACATCATTTCAGCTCCTTCTCTAAGCAAGTGATTTGCCATTTAAGGATAGGAAGATCCAGCATCAGAAACTGTGTTTGAGGACAGCTTTTCTTATCTTCCCTTCTTCCTGAATTTTATGGGGAAATGTCTAATTTGAAATAGCTTATTTTTTTCTAACTAGGAGAATCAAGGCCAGGCGAAAAGTATGATCTGTAGAAATAAATAAGTCATAACATTGCAATTCAGATAATTTTTTAAAATTTATCTCTAAAATTATGTTGCCCCTAACATTATTTTGGTGTGCTCTATAATAGCATGATACCTCAAAAGCTGAGTAGAAAGTTTAAATTAATTTTCTGTAAATTAAGCTTTGAAATATCTCATTGGTGGAATAACCTGCCCAGTTATTGCTGTCATTGTTGACTATAATGTTTGTGTCCCCAGGCAGATACAGGCACAGGATGCACTGCCCTAGAAGCCTGAGGGATAATATCCATTTCTCTGTTTTTCCAATATACATAAAGCTTCTTGAGTGGAATACCTGTGTTCTGGTATTTTAGGTAATAATCATATTTAATCTCTGTTAACAGAGCAGTATAATGATTACTCTTTGTCAGTGGGACAATCCATGAAATTATGCTTTAAAACTGTGGGAAATTTCTAAACCATATGACATGAAAAGTATTTCTGAAATATCCTAGATCATACAGTTAGTAGCAAGGTAGTGACCCAGAAAAGAAAATACATTCTGCTGGTACAGAAACAAGGTGGTTGGCTAAAGGAGAGGTCTGCAGATTTATGGGCAGCACAGATCTAACAGTACAATAATCTGTGAAACTGAAAACCTGCTCAGTTAGCTGTTATACAATTGGGAAAAAAGCCCTGATATCTGGACGTATCAAATGCTTGCAAGTTTTGAAGCCAACCATTTTTACAAAGCATTGAGATATTTTAAACTGTGTAAAGAAAAAGGCTGGGATACACACAGCAGGGAATCTTTGAAAGATTTTTCCCACCAAAGTGGAACCTGAGTGACAAATAGCCAAGAGCTGACCATCAGAAATAAAATAACAAAACAAAATTAGTCACTGCCAAGGTACAGTTTCCCTGGACATTGGGCTTGGCAGGAATTCTGCAAGTTCATGGCCAGCATTTCAGCATAGTGAACTTCAGTTTTCAGCACATTCCTGCTTCTCCACATCCAAGGATCACACCAGCCTTGTGGACAAAGCAGGCCAGAACTGGCAACCTGGCTGTAAAGGTTTGTCACTCACAGAGAGCAGGATCCAGTTCCCATGACAGGGACTGGCAGGGGCTGGAAGAGATCCTTTGGAGAGGACAACACCACGTGCATCCATGGAGTAAATGCTTGTGGGAGATGCAATGTGCAATCCTCCACACGCCATTTCCAGGGGAAAAGAGGTGAGGAAAGTGCACTTTGTAGCAAGGTGGGAGCTCTTCTGCTCATGACAACTGAAAATGTTGCTGTTCTGCTAGAAAATATATAGCAGCTTGAATATTAAAAGGCCACAAGAGGACACTATGGTGCCACTTACCTTCAAAAGTTAGTTACTTTAAGGAACTTCTGCTTCACTTGTAAAATTACATATAACTGTATTTGATACATGCAATAGCCATTTCTACAAAGGTAGCTTGATCTCATCTTTGGAAACTGAAAAGTTACTTGGTCTTTGAGATACCTTCCTTTCCTACTCACCCAGGTTGTGTATATTCATATAAGAAGAATAGTATTAAGGTTTTCTATAACAAACTTGTTCAACATGGCACTAATTTTTAGTGTAGAATTAAGATGCTGGAAAAAATACTACTCAGTGTTTTGATATGGTTTTTCCTTATATCCTTTTTAAAAGGGATCCATTTTCAGATCAGTTACAATTTTAGCATGGGTAAATATGTCATGGTCTATTTAATTTTTAATAAAGGGTTCAGAGGAGAAACTGAGCACAGGCCTAGACAAGATTCTTGAGATGCTGAGTTTAGCTACAGGAAGAAAACTCAGGAAGAATAATCCAAATGTACTTTTCAAAGCTGTTAAACTTTTTTCAAATGCTTGTATTCCAGACTTAAATGGACCTTCTTTTGATGAAACTCATATTAGCTTCAGTTTTAATCTCACTTAGTTTGATCTTTATTTTCTTTCTCAGCAACAGCCCTCAGGGGAACTTGAATTCCTGTTTCCTGGGCTTTATGCTTTCCTTTCATTGCAGAATTGATGAAGTAAATGTTTTATGAAGACAAATAGACCAGGTGCTGAGAAAGGGCTTCAGAGGAAAATACTCATTATATAAAGAATCATCTTAATGGAGTTTAAAAAACAATTTGGGTAGAAGCAACAGCAAAAGAGCAAATTTAAGTGCCCTCGTTTGAGTTCTGTTTGTGGAGGCCAGAGCCTTGATTAGGAGCAGCGACATTTCTCTGTTGTAAGATAAATGTTTGACTATGTTTACTTAGCTTGCTTTTTTTTTCCCTCCACTATTTGTTGTCTCATGACAGAAGCAACTGAACCAAGTCCAATACCTCCCTGAGGTCACAATTTTTGGAAAGAGGGGTTGGTTGTTGCTTTTGCTTTGCAAGAAAAAAAGTCATAATGAAGTTATAAATAAACATGAAGGTTAGTGAAAGATTTTCCATTTCTTGTTTCAGAAGATTTTTTTTAAAAAGATAATTATAATAACATCAAATAACAATTCCCATGTCAAGTTGTTCTATGTAGATGTAAGAATTGTAGGTAAGATAGCAAGACAAAAATCAAGACCAGTTTAAAAAAAAGAAAGAAAAAAAAAAGAAAAAGATAATTCTTTTAACACTGGATCAGCCTTCCAGAACAGTCCAAGTAGGGTTATCCAGAGTCACAATCTGTCCTGAAAACAATTCAGATTAACTAAAATACTGCTCTGGTCTGCAAATTAAATCCAACAAATCTTATGAGCACATGACAGCCACTATTAGTGGGAAGACTGTTCTGGTTATTTAATGTTCTTCTAGTTGAAACATGTTACGTTTGTAGAATTTGAGGCAATTTGATCATTTCCATATGGATAAACCCAGAGAAGAACAAACAGAACTGCTGTTTTCAATAGCAAATGGAAGAAATCCAAGTTGCAGTTCTCGCTCTGCTTTTGCACTCCTCCCGTCCCCTAACGCTGAGCATGGTTAACCCAATCACGGACAGGATCAGCAGGAAACTCATCCCTTGAAGGAGGAAAACAGTTCTGAGCTAGAGCAGTGCAGCAGCCACAGCTGGCACTGGCATGGGCTGCTGTGGCACTGCTCCTCACTCCAGAACGGGAGGAGGGTGCAGTCATACCTGGCTTTCCAAAGCTGATTCTGTGATGCAGATGGCCGCTGAACCTTAGGTGTAAAATCAAAGTTAATAGACTTACACTCATATAGGTGGTCAGAGTTAATGCAGGATGTTTGCTGACCGTGAAACAGAGAAATGTGCTGGCATGTTGCTTGAGCAGCTCAATGCCATGCCAGAAGGAATGCAGATGTCAAGCACTGGCACAGCTGAGTGCTCTGTATCCAGTGTAAAACAGGCAGGAGTCCTTCCACAGCCCAAACAAGTCACCTGCTGGGTGGAAGCTGGATCCAGGAACAGAACTACTCAGATTTTAGATGGCAGAACTGTTGTGTGTCAGAGCAGCAGCAGACTTTGAAGGTTTGGTTTCTAGCATCACCTCTTGCCCAGATGAGACAACTGAGAACTGAAGTTACTTATTTCTGTGGATGCTAAGGTCCATTAGTCTGGAAAAGGATGGCGCTGGGGGAAGGGCCCTGGCGTCAACCTTTTAGAATCAAATCAATAGTCTGCATCAATATTATGCCTGTAGTTTTTGGTTGCTCATATCACACATGGAAAAGCATGAGCCTTCGATTGTTTGAAATGCCTTCAGCTTCGGGTCTTTTGAAAATCAACCTATAGTACTTCAGAGATTTTGAGGTTTACAGAAATAGCAATGAATGTTTTCAAATTCATGTTAGCACAACCCATTATTTAGAAGAGGTAAGTCATGACTTGCATTCTTTCATTTGGCAGCCAACGAAGCTTATTCCAAAGTTTGTATCTCAATTATATCTGGTACTTCAGTGATACCAGCAACCATAATACAATCTGTCAGCTGAACTTGAATGCATTCGAATTACCAATGCAAATGGCTGTTATTAATTGGGGCAGGGCAAAGGCATTCAATTGCAGCATGAATCATCCTCCCATTGGGAGGCAGAAAACAGAGTACAATCATTTTATGCTTGAGTTGTTACAAATGCAGTGTTGTGACCACTGCTACGAGTTGCTGTCAGGGCTGGAGACACCAGCACCAGAGTGAAGGGTCACTAGTTGTCCTGGGAGCAGTCACAGCTCTATCTTACGTGACTTTGCTTTTGAAATTAATTTCTAATGAGATGCCTTTCTACCGTGTTTCAAGCTGTGTGGTTTTGATCATTGAAGAAAAATAAATTAGCTGCATCTATTAAATAAGCTGGATAACACGTGCATAACCAGTGCACAGGATTCCATGTGTTGATTTTTGCCTTCTGGTTTGTTCCGTACAAGCAGCTTACTTGAAGCATTCTGAATTAATATTGTAACTGGTAATGGAAAAGGGACCTCGAGATCGTGGCACATGTGTGAGGAGTGCCGTGAGGCAGAGGTTATGCTGACCCTGGTGCAGGTGACCTGGCTGGTTCCCCGTGTGCCTTGTTCTCCGTGCCTTCACAGCCGGGCAGGGATTTGCTGCAGGAAACTCTGTCATCGTGAACTCCCTGCAGCACCTGATCCCTTCCCACGGGCTCTTCCTTGGACAGGTTCAGCAGTATCTGAGTTTAGATGAGGCTGACTGCCTACATCCAGGATGCTCTGGGATTGAACCTACTTGAATTTCTCCTGCCTGCCATGGAAGGGGCAACCCTTCCCTCTGATATCCACCCAGAGTCCCCGTGATACCCTGGCCTGCTTTGTGCCACAGAGGTGCATGGTTCTTTCAGGGCTTCATGGCCCTCTGAACATCTGCATTGTTTTGTGAGATTACACCACTGTCCTTACAAAATTTTAAGCAATATTTTATTGAAATTTCATGTCTATGTTTTGCCACAAGGTTACAAATTACTCATTTGCACAAGCAGTCAACAAGTAAGTGCAACACATTGTAGATAAGACAAGTAATATAAAAGTATTATCTCTGTCTTTAATAAAAGGAATATATATTTTTAGTCCATGCTGTAGTATGGGAAAATAAAAAGGTAAAAATTAGCAGACAGTAAAGTGACAACACAGTATAAAGAAAACAGCTGGAAGGAATAAGGAAGCATCTTACATTTCAAGTATGTAATGAAACAACTATCAGAGTACTAGTTCTGATAAAAGAGACCATGGATGGCAGTTTTGCAATGGCTTATTAACCCATTAGAAGAAGTACTGATGGGATATAAACATTTGCCCTATTGAATTCATCGTTTTACCAGTAAAACACGTTCTGATGCCAGTCAAGCAAAATCAGAAAGGCCAGACTTCTGAGTCAGTGCAGTAATTCCCTTTTCTACAATCATAGCTAGGATCAGTATTTACTGAGAAACTATTCTTAAAAACTTGGCTTGTATGCAACTGGATTGTTCCACGATTCGTAAAGTGTTTGGTAGCATACAGGAGTATAATTAGAATATATTTATCAAAGAGACCATCTTAGCAAAAGATATTAATGAAGCTTAATTTTGAAGCTATAAAAGAACAGGGTCCTTCCAGAAACCCTACTAGTACATGGAATACAGAAATGGACGGTAGGAACAGTCTCAAATGCCTCTAGAAAAACACTCTCTTGCTGTTTTTCCATTCAGTTTATGCCCAGCCTTCTCTTTCAGTTGTTAAATACTTTGTGTGTTTACAAATGCTCCCCTTAGATCAATTACAGGGCTTTTATTCTACGCTAAGGCTAAATTCTGAAGATGTCATATCAGTAAATAAAAGTTGGTATAAAATTAACAGCGAGTGTTGTGGGAAAGCATTTACCGGGAAGCACTGGGAACTGCGCCTACAAAGATGTAGTGCTGCCATTTCATAATCTCCTCACGAATCTCAGTATATTTGACTAAAATGTCTATTGTGAGCCTATCAAGAACAGGCCTATCTCAATATATGCTCTTCTCTGCAACTGTAGCTTCTACCCTCACATACCTTGTGTATTCCAAAATGCATTCCAAAGGCCGAAACAGCAGATTTATAATAAAAAGGTCTCTGTCTAATCTCATATTTATGTCCATTGGCCATGATCTGACTTAGCCAGCTAGAATAAAAAGGAAATAATAAAACATGTTACTGATAACAATAATTGTTTAAATGTCAAAAAGATTTCCACAACCCTCTTACCAGCCAGAATTCCTGATTTGTTTGTCCTGGCTTGTTCTTGCTCCCATCTTCATGAATATGCTGCAAACAGCTGTCCCCAAATTACAGAAAAATGTCTACAACATTGCCTGGTCACTTGCACCTGAATGCAAGAGATCCACCTCCACCCTTCAGTAAGGGTCCAGTTGCCCACTGTCCTGGTCTGGGTTCAAAAATAAGATTTAGTTCTTCAGGATGGGTCACCAAAGCTAGTGGAGGGCATGCAGTCCAAACTGGAATAGGCTTGTCCTCGATCTTGTCATCTTAAAAATCAAACAAAACCCCAAGAAAACCAAAAAAGCACTCTTCTCCTTATGGCAGCCATCAACTATTGCTGAAAGTTGTACAATTTAACAAGAAGTAATATTTGAAAATATATTGGCACAGACGTCTACATCATAATCTCTAGTTCCTGTGTGGAACTGCTGGTTCTGGACTCCAGTATTTATGCCACAATACTAGTACCAAAACCATGCATCAAGTGTTACAGAATTTCATTTGATGTGAATATTTTCTTTTAACAATATTGGTCCTGGTCTAGCTGAGATGATATAGATTTTATCACTTCAAATCCTAAATGCTGTTGCTACATCATTTATAATACGCATGAATTTTCAAGTATGCAGGTGAATTTATAGAAATTACATTTAAAATTTATTATCATTTTCCATTAACAAAACACGAAAAGATAAGTAGTTTCATTGCAGAGTACTTGATAAATCTCTCTCCTGACTCCATAGATGTTATGATACATAACAAAGCATTAAACATGATACAAGTGTCAGACCAACAGGTTGTGCCACAGAAGGAAATCCAAAGGACCTGGCTGGCTGAAGCTGAGCCTTACGTAGGTCCAGACGACAGGAATTTTGTACTTCTGGCAGAATTTCACTTTCACCTACGTCCTTTACTCCAAAAATGTTCCGCACCTACAAAAATTCAAAAGGTTGTCCCTGAAAGCCAGACTGGCACAACAGCCAAAAGCTTTATGCAGCTGGCAAATTAAATAATATTTCAAGTTACCCAATTCAAACTGTATTGCAAAACCACATCTGAATGTGAGGAAATCAACATCATTATTGTGCTGTTTGCATTCCGACCAAACAATTCCCAGAATTCAGCACAGATACAGTACAGGCGGGTCAGAGGTCTGGCTGTTTTTGTCTGGGCTCTCTCCACATACGGAGCAAACAAACTCCTGAGCCTTCTTCCCTGAAGTGAGCTCACACTCTCATGACAGAGCTTCAACATCTCTAATTTAGAGGGAATAAAGTATTACTAAATCCCACAGATTGGTTAGGTGTGATGAATTTGAGCCTCTTCATAATGTCAGTCTGCCACACAATGAAGTCGGCATTATGCAGGTGTTTTGGCAAATTAACTGGAATAATGCAAATTTCCCTGATTTGTTTGTCCAACACACCCGAAAAAGACAAATGGAAGAAAAGTGAGTGAAGACAGTGAAAAGACAGTGAAATATATGTTGCCTACAAGGCTTTGTGTATAATATCTACTTACTTATCCCTGCAAATAAAAGCAGTAGGAGGCAAGCAGTCTGGAAGTTTCCACAGAGGCATTTGTAAAAGTTACCATTGAGGGGCCCTACTCCTGTACAGGCTCCTTCCCTCCTCTCCTCTCCCACCCTTCTGGATTAACTTCTACTGCTGAGCTTGGGGCTCGTTGAGATCTCGCTGTTGTGTTTATGGCTGGTTAGTGATCTGGTCACGGCAGAAGCCTTTTGAATGGCAGCCCAATCCCATGACAAGAATTAAATTGATTTGCAGGAGTCAACATTCCTTCCTGCCCCAGCGAACACAGCCACACTGTGATGCTGGTACATCCGCAGTTTCTCCAAACCATGAAGTGATTCCATTTAGAAGTCACTGATGTGTGCTTATCAGATTACTGCAGAGAGAAAAAGTTCCAAAGACCTTTGTCTGCTCTCTCTCATTTTCCTTTATCCTGCTAACACTCTCTTGCCATCCTGGTTTCCTTCCCAGCATTTGGAATTACTGAATTAGGTGCTTACATTCCCTCATATCTCTCTCATTGAACAAAAAAAGAAACCCCAAAACAAAACACAAAAATCAAAGAAAAAACCCACCCAATAAGTAAACAACAAAGCACCAACAGCTCCTCTTTCCCTCTTAGAAAGAATCAAGATTCAGTTCGGATTTTAAACTTACATTTTCCACTTCCCTGAAGACACGGAGAAAGTTCTCCCTTAAGACCCCTTTCAGTTCAGTCTCATTCCATCCTCTTCTAAGAAGTTCCTCTATCAATGAAGGGTATTTAGAGACATCTTCCAATCCCTCAGGGAAGCTGTTGGCAAGAGTCACACAAGAATACTCAACACACATCGCTGAAAAACTGAAGAAAGAGATTTTTAATTAGTCTTTTGCACGTAGTGACTTTTGGAGTGAGCTCGCTTTGGACCCAATTCTTCCTCTGACAGTTCAACTGACAAACAGAAACAGGACTGGGACACAACAAAAGGTGTTTTCTTCACACAGGACCCAATAAACAGAACACAACTGGAATGAAGATGCACTTCTGTAGGGGCAAAACACCAGCATGGGTGGATATTAGAACAAAAGGGAAACAATAACCCGAAATCCATGTATTTGTTAATCCACAGTCTCCATCTGGCCTTTAGAGTAAGAGGAAACAGCTGCACCACAGATGAAGTTGGTGCAATCCACTCGTGTAACTGAGAACAAAAGGAAACCTGCAAACACATGATGAGCTCTGGAGTCGCAGGCAATATTGTGAACTCTATTGTTTGCAAAGTATTTTTAGAAAAGTACAATTAGAATAATAATATTGGTTTGAATTAAGCCAATTGTTTAGGCAGTGGAAAGAAACCTATTCAGAGCCCTCTACTGAAGAAATTAAAATAAGCAAAACTTATCTATGTCTTATTCTAATTCTTGCCAGAATAAAAAGAACTTAGAAATAAGAAGTTGCAAAACCTGCATTAAATAGCTGTTTTAAACTGTATTTCCATGAAACTGACATTGTTTTGAAATAACTAATATTTTATTTTTATTTTTCTGTTCCATGAATGTATATGATAAGCATATCTCAAGAAATCTGTGGCATTACTACCAGGAATTAGGCCCTTAACAAATCCACCACCAATTTAACTATGGTCTTTCAGAAAATGCAGGTGATAAAATGTGTCCTTTTGCTGCAAACTGTGTTTTTATTTTGAACATTATCATTTCAGAGCTATGATATCATGGGACCTGACACAATGGCTGTGTGTTTGTACTTTACAGATGGGAGCTTGACTCTGACTTTCATTCCCAAGCAGGTCTGACTGCAGGAGAAAAAGAAAAAATAAAAAGGAGATGATGATTAAACAGAAAGATAAAAAGAAAAAAATAATAATTTTAGGGTTACAGGCCATCTAATCTGCATTTCTTTCCTGTGCTGTAACAGCAGTGGCCCAAGAGTGAGGACAAGTTTTGTGCTGGGCTGTTCACCAGGCTCTGCTGGCCTCGAACACTTCCCAAGGCCCAAATGGTTTCACAGCACCAAAACCTCTGGGCTTTCCCCCAGGACAGTGGAGGAAAGAGTTTTGCAGCCTCTCTCTAGGCTGAACCACTTACCATAGAAAGGCTGAGGCAGCATTTCTGTCATTCATCTGTGGCTTGTGGCGAAAAACAACCTCTATCCCTGGTTTTGTATGCAAAACCACCATGTAAAAAACATGACTGCATGACTCAGAGGGCATGAGGACCCATGTCTATATTTGTAGCATTGCTTCATACAGTTCTAAGAAATCATTGTGCCCTCTTAAATTAATCAAAACCTACATCATTTAAGAAGCACATGTCAATGTATGTACACTCACTGTTCCACTCCATCGTAGTCACCACCAATTCCTATCGATTCTGAGCCTGCAATTTTCTTGATATGGTCAAAATGATCTGAAAATAAATACCAAAGAAAACAACATCTAAGTTTACAGCAAAAAAGAAATAGTACAGTTCATATATATTGTCACTAGGTGACAGCTCTCCTTAATCATGGACTCTTGATCAAATCCTTTTCCAAAAAGTCAAAAGACACCCCATCAGGCAGCAATCTTCAAAATAACAACTACACTGATTAAATGCAAATGAGGAAAGAGACATGATCATCACAGCACATTGCACAGCCCAATTGCACCAATAGAATTTTCATTATCCATTAGGTACCTAAATTTTCTACTCTTAATTGCATAGGCTTAAGGTGTTCTCCAGAAAGTAACAACTACTTTGGGAGTAATGGTTGTTTAATTTGTGAACATCATGTCCTCCAGCTACACACACATCTTGTACCTCTTGCTATTGTTTAATGAGTATAAGCTCATGAAGTACCTAGAGCTGGGCTAAGGTGTGGATGGAATAAACAAGCAGTATATCTTACATGACCTTGAAAATGATGAATGCACCAGAAAGTTCATAGAATTTATATGAATTCATAGAACCCACAAAAACTACAGTATATTAACATCAAACCTGCAAGGGTAGAAATATTAACAACTTTTCTGCCACAGGCCAGTACATCTGCATTGAAAGTCACCATGATAATTCCCTTGTTCTTTTTCTGAAAGATATGAAGAGACAGTTGATGAATGAACCTGTGTCCTGCAAACTTCATGGGTATTTCGTACAGAACGTTCTACACCCATCCATCAGTGAGAACAGCAACACTAAGTCAAAGTTCAGATGGCAACACAAGGCTTTGCCTCCCTGTCTCTTCCCCCGGGGTTCATTTTATTTTCATGTAGACTGAATCAGCAGAAGTGCAGTGACTACATCAAAACAAACTCAACCAGAATTTTAAAGTATTTGCAAACACTTCATTTTTGTAGTCAAAGACTAAACACAACCCAAGGAAAATATCTCAGAAGGAAATGTGAGCTACTGCTCAGGGATCTGCTTCTAAATTAAATTCAGAGATGAGGAGGTGGAAAGTAAACATCACGATTTAAATGCATGAGTTTGCTGCAGCCTAGGCAAGCATTGCCATCAAAACAAAAAACAAAACCCCAAGAAGCAAAACCAACAAATTCCTTCCTCCAAAAGACAAACCCAAGGGCCGTATCACTCACCAGTTGCTGGAGGATATCATCAGGAACATTTCTTGAGTGATTACAAACAGAAAATGCTGACGAGTGGCTGAAAATTACTGGTGCTTTTGAGATACTGAGTGCAGCTTTTACTGTGGAATATGAGGTATGAGATAAATCTATCAGCATACCCAGGCGATTCATCTCCTTTACCACTTCCTAAAACAGATGTACAGACAACAGAGTCAGTATTAAGTTTCCTGAAAGGAAGCTGTTTAGTTGATATATATGAACAGATAGATTAATTCTGCAGCTGTCAGCCACTCATAAATATGCCGTGCCTGTATTGGTTTCTATGTATCTATTAATTTAATAGTAATTTATTCACTCAAAATTAGCTAGCACACCACCACATGCTCAAAACTAAGAAAACTGAGTCAATCTAAAATAAGCCATTTGAAGTGTTATTCACATCTCACTGCTTGCACATATGAATTCATCCATCTAATCTCTATTAAAACAATTGTAATTAAATCTAATACTTTTGCCTTAAGAAGCATGACAGGGAATTTGGTTTGAATAAATCCTGATCACCTCCTAACTATCAAGAACTTCCAGTAATTAATTTTTAATGACAATTTGCTTCTGAGAAGATAAAGCCAGAAGTTGTTAGTTGCATGACGGATTGGCCAGATTAGCATTTGAAAGAGAACCTTACTTGGCCAAATGCAGTCAGACCAGTAACACCAGGATAAAAGTTGTGTGTTCCTTTAGATGATGATTCAGACCTTAAAAAGGGGAGTGAGGGAGGAGAAATATCATATTATTCTGGAGAATACAGTATCAGCAGCTGAAACCTCTTACACTACACACAATAAAAATTATTACCATGTCACATAGCCAAATGTGGGAATAATGAGCTACATAATAAGTGTCTTGCTCAGGCAGTGCTTTTTCTGTTCGTAACTGTTTTCGGGTTCACTAATGTTGATATTTGTGAAGGATTTAAGACAAGCAGAGAGGTGATTGTCAGCAATTTTCTGATTAAACAAACTTCCATGAGAGAACAAAGAGACACTGCAATGTCAGTTACCTGCCAGCCAGAAAATCTGCTTTTCAGCCCCCTGCACAGAATTCCCCTTTCCCTCAGTCAGTGCAAGAAGGTATTTTGGCAGTCCAGCAAAGAGAAGTTGCTGAGACTGTGATACAGGAACTAAATACCCATCTTGGTAACTCCATATGGGACCTGCACTTTTGAGCTGGCCAGAGAGAACAGTGTTGAAGGCTGCTGACTGCTGAGCTCTTGCATAGCATTTACCCTCTTTTATCTACATCATATGCATTTTCAGTACTTTCTTTTTGTCTGTTTTGCCCTATGTGACTTTCCTAATATAGCAAAGGAGATACTTTACCATCTTTATGCTATTAAAATGTTTTAAAGTGTCCAGATTGTGAGCATAGCAAGCACTACAAAATGGATGTAGTCTCCCATCATTGCAAATTATTTACCCTCAAAACCTATCACCTTGATGTGGTTCAGAGTCTTTCACAGGCTAAGGTTTTATCTTAATTCATTATTTCTCCCATCATGCAGCTGCCACTCCTTTGCATTAGACAGTCACACAAAAACATGCACATGAGTTACCAAGGAGTGTTGCAGGAATGTGTTAAAGTCATGTAACGAGCACCCAGGTCATAGTACATCCTCAGCGTTGCCAAGCTGCTGTCAATGGAGTGGCCACCTTCTATTCCAATCAGACATGCAATCCTTCTGCTGTCAGAGATACCTGGAAAATACAAAGGAAGTCATTCCAAAGTAATTCCATGACAGATAAGAAGCCAGCACTACTGAGAAATATTAATATACTGTTTATGCAAATTGCAAACAATAATACAGGCTGTTCTGTAGAACAGGAGCTTGCAGAGTGCATGTTTATATGGCAAATGTTCTCATGAATGCAGTGGGCCAGAACTCTGCACAGATTCAGAGGCCGTGGTTCAGAGGAAAAGCTGAAGTTACTCTTTAAAGCAGGATAACTTGCCTGCTTGCATCTCTCTCCTGAAATCACATTTTAAAAAATTCCTTTACAAGAGGGAGCATCACCTTGGGAAGTCACCACAAGTTCCAGCTCTTCATAGCTGTTGCACATCCTCTTGACAACATCAATTTGTTCTAAGGTCAGGCGCACAGCATCCTTGTTCTGAGCGCTGCAAAGAACATACACTGACCAAAACTGAAAGAGACATTGACAAGTAAAGCAGATAACTTGTGTTTTGACTTGGAAACTTTCATTTGCTCATAGTTCAGGAGCACAGACCAAAATAACTTCCTGCAGTTTACAAGGGAGTTGCCACTATAGCTTTTCCCCCAAAGAAAGAGTTGTGATGCAAGGCAAGAGCACCCACTCCAGGCGCAGTTAAAGCCTCTGACACACTCAGCCACTCCACAGTACATGCAGGAAAGTAGATGTAATCTTCCTTTAATTTATATATCACAAAACAAACACTACTGTTTTTAGTTTTAATTACTGAATTACAAAACCCAAACTTTTGAAACATGAATGTTATGAAACAGTGTCTGTGGCTTTTCAGTTTTATTATTTTTCTTTTTCAACACAAAGAGCCAAAATCAGGGCTAGGAACACTTTTGTGGTTGGGAAGGAAGCAAATGTAAAAATATGATCTCAGACTCACCACCACAGCAGAACATACCTGAGCTCCCACATAACCAGCCTGAAGTTTCACAAGGTTTGTGTGGGTCTGGTTGAGTTCTCTTAAGTTGACTCTACTGAGTCTATTTTGGTAAAGTATTCTCAGCTGCAGTACAAAGTCATTGTGGCTAGAATGGAAAACAAATAGGGCTTGGGACAGAAATAAGTTGTTCCCTTCCTAACCCAAAAGTAATTTCTTCCACTGTTCAGTCCCTTAGACCATTAATTGCCAATAATCCTTGCACCAACAGATGCCTAAAAGTCTCCCTTCTTTTCTGCCCTTTCTGCTTCTCACCCCATCCCACCAGGGAGCAGGTTGGGGCTGGCCAGTGAGTTGGGAGTGGACATAGCTGAGACAGCTGACCCCAGGATATTCCAGACCATATGGGTCATGCTCAGAACACAAGGCTGGGGAGAAGAAGGAAGGCATGGGACATTCCGAGTCATGATGTTTGTCTTTCCAAGAAAACATTATGTGTGATGAAGCTCTGCTTCCTGGGGATGACTGAACACCTCAGTCATGGGAAGTAGTGAATTAATTCCTTATTTTCCTTTGTTTGTGAGTGGTTTTTGCTTTCCTGATTAAACTGTCTTTATCTCAACCCACGAGTTTTCTCACTTTTCTGATTCTCTCCCTCATCCCACCAGAGAAACAACTGAGCAAAGGCTGTGTGAGGCCCAGTTGCCAGTTGGGGTTGAACCATGACACCTGAGCAGAAAATCCCGGTGGTGTTTAGAGCAACAGAATCCTACATTAAGTACCCTGTGAACCAAAATTCCTTCCCAATTCATCACTGCAGCAGCAGCTCGGTGCTGTGCGCTGTAACAGCCTGTGTCTCTGCTGATCTGAACACGCTTCAGCATTTCCTCCTCGCTTGCCAGGACCCACAAAGAGGGTGCAGTAGAACATATTTTATATACCCATCGATTAAAGGTGCATCTTGCATCAGCTCAATAGCTCTTTCTCTCACTGATTTCTCACAGCGGAATGGCACAATACCAGAAAAGAACATCGACAGCCACAACAACTTTGCTGTATTTCTCTTCATTTCCATCTTCCAGTTTGCTAAACAATGAGATGCCACAATTGTTCACTGACAACAATGAAAGAGCAAAAATTCTGGTCTGCAGAGGTTGTAGGCTTAATAGTACAGGAAACTGAATGTCTCTCCTTCTGATAAGGCTGGCATGAATTCTGCAGAAAAAAAGAAAAAAAAACCCAAAGAAATAATAGTAAACAGAAGGGAAGGTAGCATTGGAAACTGAAACTGCTACATTCTCCCAAGGTTTTAAGGTCTCTGGCTATTGTGCTCTTGCACATCTGACTCCTCAAATGCTGCTGCTGCCTCCAGCTCTCTGCTGTAAAGAACCAAGTGCTCAGTCCGAGCTGCCAGGCTGAGCCTGCCACACCCTGCACTCTCACCTCACAAAAAGCAGCTTCCAAAACAGCTTAAGAAGACAGTTTTTTTCATTATGTTAACTGGCTTGTTCTCTTTATGTGGGAAACCTCAAATGAGCACTGAAACTCTTTTCTGAGAAAGTCCAGAAATGAACTGCTTCTGAGTAGACTGCCGTGTTAAAACACACAGAACACCAGATTAGTTCCAGAGGAAAGCTATTGAAATCCACAGTTTTCCAAACCTTAGGAAGCACAATGTGTGCCAAGCTTGAAAGGGTCACTTCATGAGGAAATGTGTATGACAACAACTTCAAGAGTAATCAGAGCACCTCCCGCACTTTTTAAAATGCAGCACTCAAACACTTGGACAAGTCTTTCACATGTCAGTCAAAAAACATTTTTGCAAACAGATTAGAAATAACTCCTACTGTATGAAAGGTAAATGTAAACTCTACCAGGAGGTAAAAATACCTTTATAGATAAAAGTTTGGGTTGGCCTACACCCCACCCAGAGTTATTGGCAGCGTTACCTTTAAAGCTGAGAAGCACTGGCTGCCTTCATTCCTGGGAGTGACATCCTAACTGCAGCAGGATGGACACAGCTGCCGTATAAGGATCCAACAAGGGGGCTTTGCTCGTTTAAAATAGATAGATTTTAAAGGAAATTTCAGAGTAGAAAAAGGAAGTTTATCTGTATGCTTCTGTCATTTACCATCTTTGGAAATTTGGGCAAGCTGCCTGGCTCCTCCTCTCCTTTCCAGCAGGCAGACCAGGGCTCAGGGCAGAAGGTTCAGTAAACAGCTGCTATTTAAGTGGAGCAAATCTCAGTTAGGAATGGCATTCCTTTCATCCCATCCGGAGTCCTTATTTTCCACTTTACTTTTTATTAAGACACTCAACAGCCATTATATTAATCCTCAAATTTGTTGAGTTATTGTGCCAAATCAAATATACAAAGTGCCTTAAAATAGATCCTATTGCTCAAAATAGTAACACATCCTGAAAAATGAAGAAGGTTCATCCCCTCCACAGTCCAGTTATGCTGAGATCTCATATAGATAATCCTAGCCTAGCTCTGAATGTCCTGCCTCAGGTCATGGCAGCAGCTTGGCTGCAACAGACAGCACAAGGTGACCAGAACCTTAGATAAAAACTTCCATGCTGACTACTGGCAAAAACATGGATTCTCCCTATTCTTCAAATAATAATTGAATATAATTAGTAAAACATTAATCTTAAACATACTTGTAGGAGCAGGACACATGTCATACTAAGCATGTTTTTGAGGAAAGACTGATCTCTCTGAAATTCACTTTGGCATCAGGGTAGTCTTTCAAATCTTTCTCAGTTTTTCTTGAAATTCCTTCTGCCATCACCAGCTGTAAATCATGGTTCCTGACATGTCAGGTTTACCTCTTCTGCTTGGAAACCCCCTTAGTGCTGTGTTACAATTCATCATTTCCAACCTGCTATTCCTTCACTGCCTGTGTAAAGATGCAATACAGCTCCATCCCAGTGAGAAAACATGGTATTTATTGCTTAAAATAGGCATGAAAGGGAATAAACACAGTGATGCTTGGAAGGCATTTCAGGACAGCTTGTCCCAAACCTCCTGGGAGAGAGGAATCCACTCGAGGCAATTGCAGTGCTTCCATACACACGGAAAGGGCACTGCACACGTTTTTCCAACCTAAAGAGAGCACTTCGTGTTACTCTGGTCATGGCATTTAAAGGAACGCTTTTGAGAAACAGTGATTCCTAGAAGCACAAACATCATCAAAATCCTTCCTCCGTAGCAGTACAGTCTCAGAATAGAAGTGTTTGTTCCCCATAAATATGCGTCAGACATGCACGTGCATCGTGAGACCCAAGTCTTTAGTGGAACAGCGCTTCTACAGAACTGTGAAGATTGGAGAGAAATACCAGCACTTCTACAGAGCAATACCAGCACTTCTACAGAACTGTGAAGATTGGAGAGAAACACCAGCACTTCTACAGAGCAATAACAGCACTTCTACAGAGCTGTGAAGATTAGAGAGCAATACCAGCACTTCTACAGAGCAATACCAGCACTTCTACAGAGCTGTGAAGATTAGAGAGCAATAACAGCACTTCTACAGAGCAATACCAGCACTTATACAGAGCAATACCAGCACTTCTACAGAGCTGTGAAGATTGGAGAGCAAGCAGAAGTTGTTTCTTTGCTGCTCTGTGGCAACTGTAGAGATTTCCCTCCAATGTCAAAACACAAATACAGACTTAGCCTTTTACCATAGATGCAGACTTTGTCACCACAGGGGAAAAAATCCTTGTATCTCTAATCTAGAAAAGGTTAAATTTGTTTGTGGCAGCTCAGCATGCAAAATGTTAAAGAGAAAAGGTAAAAAACTGCCCAAGCAGCAGAACTCTGACAAGTTAGTACCACAAAGGCAAATCAGTTTCTGTAGGCATGTTTTGGTTGCAAATTCCTCAAGACAAAAAACATATCAGGTCTGCAGCCTGAATCTCAAGAACTCTGCCAGATCCTGGCAAAATGATTCTGAAGGAAAAAACTAAGGTTTTACAGATAATTTTCTGTTCTGTTCTTGTGTACGCATAGAAGTCCATATAATTTGTCAGTTCACAATGCTTAATGAGAAAGTAGCAAACCTTGTTCACACAATAAAACTGTTCTGATGCTATAAAAAACTGAGACACATTGTAGATTTTTATCCAAATATTTACTATTTTTTCGTGAAGTCAACAACATTTTTCAGGAAGATTTTTAAGCAGGAGCTCTACCTATGTGTTCATCAAGCAGTTTGACTGCTAAAATAAATTATTCTGATCTATACATTACAAAATCTACATTCTCCATTTGTATGCATACAAAAATGCAATTCCTTGTCGCTATAAGGATTTTCTATAGATTTGCTATATCAAAGCATCTTCTCAGTTTCATGTGAAATATTCTTTACACTTTGACAGTGAGACTCACTTGCCTATGAAACTGTTTCAGTTAAAAAAAAGACACATAATTATATCATCATTCAGAGATCAGTTCTTGAAAATTGAAGGAGTATTGCAAGCACTACACAAAATTAAGAGCATGGCAGATTAGCATCCCTTTTTGAACAACATTTAAAATGCAAAACCCACACAGCTTTT
This sequence comes from Pardalotus punctatus, assembly GCA_013400915.1. Taxonomy (NCBI): domain Eukaryota; kingdom Metazoa; phylum Chordata; class Aves; order Passeriformes; family Pardalotidae; genus Pardalotus; species Pardalotus punctatus. The sequence goes on along the minus strand of VZTX01026779.1, from coordinate 62,380 downwards.
CCCCATGCTGACTGAGCAGAGTTGAGAAGTGGAAGCTGACATGAGATTTATAGCTTTTCTTTGGCTTGTCTAAAGGCTCCTTGGAGCAGTTACCTTCTTCAGATAATGCAGACGAGTCGAAATCCACATTCCGCTGTGCCGGACACAGCAGCTAAAGCTTGGCACCAGACCTGCTTGGCATCACAGCAGCAGCCAGGAAATGTCCCCTATTTCTTCAGCTCGTGTCACAGGCTGACACCCCACAGGCGTTTGGAAATTGCCACTTTGCGAGATGCAAGGTCTGTGAGCGAGCTTTCAGCTCAGCTACACCCACGTGGCCACCCCACAAGGCTTGTGCTGTGCCTTGCTCTCCGAAAACCCAGCATTTCCTCCCTCTCGTGGCAGCCTGGCTGCGCAGTCCACAGTGCATCCCTTCACTAGCAGATGATGTGCTGAAACCTCTCTGTTTGCATTGTTCAGAAATAGATGCCTCTCACCCGAGAATAATTTAGGTTGGAAGGGGTTTCTGGTGGGATGTCATCCAGTCCAGCCACCTGATCCCAGGTAAGGTAACCCCAAAGTTCAATCACGTTGCTCAGGCCCTCATCCAGTGGAAGTTTTGATATCTTCAATGAAAAAGATTATACAAACTCTCCAGCCTCCTGTTCTAGCACTTTCTTATTCACATTGACTATACTAAAGTCAATAAATATCTAGCTTTTGTTACTATACCTGCTGTATTTATTCAGGACTTACAGTGCCATTGCCTTATATTTGTAAAAGTCAAAATAGTCACAAGGTACAGGTGGCCTTTCCAAGGATAATTACGTCTCTGAACGTACTGTAACTTTTCACTCCCTTTCTGGGACATGAAAGTTTTAAAGCAAAGAAGTTTGTGCAAAACCCTGATGCTAGAGTTTAACAAGAAGTAAGCTTTGCTTATCATAATTTTTATTTCACTTCATATTTTGTACTAGAAGCCAAAAGGACATCAGGCTTTTGTTTATGATTCCATTGCAGAGAAATTACCAAACCTCATGATCAAATCTCCCACAGATTTGTTTTTTGTGCAAGTCTAGTCTTAAGTGGAATACACATTTGTCATCAATCCTCTAGTTCCCACTAACTGGAAAACTTGAACAGGAGCCCCCACATCCCTGGGAATTCTGCTGCACGTTGTTAATTTGGTGAACTTCACTTATAAACATTTACCATCTACTTCTCTGGACTAGAGAATACAATACAAATGAAGTAACAAGAGAAAAGACAAATATTTTCTGTTTCTAATCTGAAGATTGATCCAGGCAGAGCCATTATTATGCCTGTGACAGGAAATCATCTTTCATATTTACTTTAAAGCAGTAATTGCATAACCATCATTGCTTGCAATTTATTTTTCCCATTTTATGACTTTTCTCTTGTCGCAAAGTCAAGTTTAATCTCTGATCTGATTTCTACCTTAAACACTGTTTCTGCATGCCTCCAGAAAAACTAAGCTCACCAACTCCTTGTCCAACAGCAGTTTTTGCTGATCCACTAAGCACCTTCTTGAGTTTTTAAGAGCTCAACTCTTCACAGATTCAGAACATAACTGATTTTTAAAGCTGCTAAAGGCCCAATGGTTCCTTTGGCTCACAGCGAGATTTCTTCTGTAATTTTATTCCAATAGACCTGGATTAGTGTGAGCAGTTGTCTGTGTACAATTCCTACAATGCGGCATTTGTGATGTACATCCTTCCTGCAGAGCTCATCTGGCAGGACTGGTCTCTTAATAAATGTCCCAAGAGCTATCTTTATTGTCCAGAATGTTGTTACGCAGCTGTCTCTCCCTGATAATAGCTATCTCTATGTTTATATCATGTCAAATCCACCTCACACATATTGTGGAGCAAGCTGAGGAGCTATGAAATAACTGCAGCACCTAAATCAGCTGCTGTCAGGAGACAGAGGGATAACATTTTGCACTGGAACTACTTTTCATGCTAGGAAGGTTTGTTCCAGCCCAGGGCATCTTCATTAATTTTAGTATTTACACATCCAAATCATTTGTGCTTTTCCTATCAGCACCAATTAAACTATAGATGACTACAGGTGGGAAAATGGGACTTTGTACACACAGATTGCAGCAGTCATTTTTCACTGCAATTTGGTTTTCCATAAAATTCTTCTATTCTACCAGCTCCTGGCATCAACTGCACTGCATAATGGCACTTCAGCATTTGTCATGGATATAGTTTTGTGTGTGAATCAGCTTTAAACCACATTGCAGTTGCTTAGGGACAAGCCATATTAACATTGTATTATAAGTCCTGCCTATCAAGTATTCAAACTTGCTGTCTTACTTCTGTGTGAAGATTGCAATCTCCAGGGCTTTCAATTTGGCTTTTCTTGAGTGCACGTATCAGTGTTTAATTAGAAACTGTTACAACATGTTAGGAAGAGGAAATCCTCTGTACCAGGATTCCTGTTTGCATAAAAATAGCGATACAAGCAGATTTAACTTTTGCAAATTGAGTTCCATCTGTTTCTTCTACTCATCTCAGCGTTAGTTTCAGGCCCTAAAATGAAGTGAGTTCACACATGGAGGGGGCAGGGATGGAAGGTTCTTTGGCAATTTCAATCTGTTTAAATCAGCATGGTTGCAATATATTTCTCAGATAAGACCTTATGAGAAATGTTAATCTAAACTTGGGAGATCAAAGAGGTCAAGAACCAAGTCAGTAAAAGACTCCTTTTTCCCATGCAGCTCTGCTTTTTGGTGCCTGAAGCTGCCCCAGTTTCACGAGTGCTTTGAGCAGCAGCCCGGGGTCAGTTCAGAGGGTGCCACACGCTCAGGATGTGAAGAACAGAACCGCAGCAACTGGCACCAGCCACCAAACACGAGAGAAACAGGAAGTACAAAGATAAGTTCTTCTCTTCACGGAGTAAGATTTCATGAAGCACATCAAGATATCACCAAAGCTCCTAATGAGGAAGTTTGAGCTGAATATTTCCTATGGCTGAAAGCAAATTGTTCACAATGAATGCAGATACCTTTCAGGATGAGCACAAATTAGTACTGTTCTGACACCTATCAATGCTTCTTGTGAACAAGTTTTTATAAAAATTTATAAAACCCACACAACAAAAGTTGCTGTGGGTTGTTCTGGCTCAATACTCTGACAGATTTAATTTCTGTACTTTCTTGGAAAGAAAGATGGAGAGAGAAGCAGCAGGGGGAAAAAAAGCTGTAATAATCTTATCTAGTAATTTAAATTATGTTTATTTTAAAATAGTATTAATATTTACAGTTGATAATGAAGGAAACCAAGCAAGGCCTCTGTTTATTTAGCTGTGTGTTTGTTCTACAAAGGTATCATATGTCCAGTCTAACACTTTTGATTCAAGCAAGGTGAAAGTTCTTGCCACGAGGTGGCAGGAGCTTCCCCATTAAAATAGGATGTAATCTGTGATCTGATGGCAGATTGCTAACTGGCAGAACCAGAGACCACTTCTGAGACCCGGGATGCAAACCAGGTTGCTTCAGAAGGGTCGACTTTTTTATTTGGAGGTTGTTCCCCCACACAAGGAAATAAAAAGAAAAATCTTTTTTGAAAAGCAATTGGTCACAAAATCCTTGAGGACAACAAAAGTTGTTGCCTACTCAGTTTGAAAATTTTATCTAAAAAGGCTTCTAGAAGAAGTTACAAAAAGAAAAGGGGGGGAAAAGTGCTTTCCCCACGCTGGATTGACTTCTATATAAACACTCTTTCCTGTTAAAAAGCAAAATACTCGAAGCTCTATTTCTGCCACTTCCCACTCCAATTTTTCAGGAAGAGCAAGGTCATTTGTATCTATTTAAAGTAGCTGCTGCCCTGTGGTGTTAGGTACCCCCAGCCACGCAGGGCAGCAAGCTCTGCTGAATGCCAGGTTTCTGTTTAGCACAGGCTTCTGACAAGAGCAAATCATTTTGGTATCCATGAGAAAATCCAATTTAGAGCAAGCGTACTTAGTCAGCTTCATTTTTGCTACCTAATAATGAGTTGATTTTTTTTTTTCCTTTGTCTTTCAAAGACTTTGCTTTGAGTTTTGGGGGGATGCCTAAAAATTGTCATCAATGCCTGATCTGCAGATGATATCCAGGTAATCCTTGAGCAAGGCCTGATTTCTTCATCCCTATGCTTCTGAGAAGATCCCAACCACCTTTAACTGCAAGCTTGTCAGCACTTGCTTGGATATTGGAAAGTCTAAGTTCTTATAACAGCTTTCTAAATAATCAGTTGTGTGCCAGTCTCTTCGTTAGCAATTCTGAAAGGCTTGAGCAATGAGTTCTCTTTGCTGTGTGTCTGCAAACAGCTCTACTGGGCACACGTAAAAGTCGTGTTCATTCTCCTGCCTCAGAATCATTATGAACCTGGATGCAGCATGGAAATAAAGAATGGTTGGGTCTCTTGTGCAAACCACATTGAACACCCTGGAAACTAAGTGAAGTTGCTAATTCAGTCTGTCAGAGACTTTCAGAAAAATCTAGAATTTGCCACAATTATTTTCTGTTAGCTGCCTCAGAATCTGACACGAAGCACAGTCCTGTGCTCTTGAACATCCAGCTGTGTACAAATAAGAAATCCTAAATACTATTTTCTCTTTTTATGTAAGTATTAAGAAACTTCCAAGTACTTTTGTCTTGGGATGTTTCTTTAGACCAGAAAAGTTATCAACCTAGAGTCCATTATTTCTGAGGCACTTTGCACAACATATTGTGATACTTAAGAGGTTTTATTAACTGAGGAATTTGGCAGTAATTTGAATGAGGCAGTAGATAGAAATTTGCTGTGGTTCTATTGGAAAGAGAGCTCTCTTGCAGCAATGAGACCAAATCACCATGGAAACTTTTTGCTAAGATGGAATTAAAGCGCAGCATGTACACTTATATCTCTCCTTTTGTAGCAAGCAGCATTTTGTGATACAGTCTGGAGTGACTGAGTAGAAGGGTTATTTGCACAGCAAGAAACCAGGACTTTCTCAGAACTGTTGCAGAGTTTTGTTATGCTCCAGAGCTGGCCAGCTGACAGTAGATCTTGTTACAGACAGAAAAGTTGTAAGAAATGAATGGACAAGTGGTCTTCCCCAAACAGTTTGGTAAAACCAAGTTTATATACACACAGGAAAAATAGATTTGTGAACTGGCCTTAAACTAGGTTATTGCCATGAGAAGCTGACTAAGTGTTCTCATGTTGTCATAGAATGATCTGGTTTTCAAATCAGGGTGGATAAAGCTCACACACTCCACTGAAACTGCAGTATCTTCCTACCTTCCTTCACGTAAACACCAGGGCTGGTTTTGAACAGGGAGCAGCACCTCTCCAGGGTGAGGTTGTGCTCCTGGCTTTCCCAGGTGTGTCTCAGACTCTGCACTCTGACTGTCCTTTGTGTAGAGGCTTCATCTGTGTCCCAACGGGATGTATTTGTAAATATATATGTATTTACAAATACACCCCAATGGGACGCAGATAAAGACATCTTGTTCTTCTGTGCTAACGCCAAACTGGGACATCACTCACATCACTTTGTCTCCTCTCCCTTCACAGAAGAGCTGTGCACAAAACCGCAGGAGCACACAGGAAGAGATACATTGTCTTGAATCTGATGACACAAAGCTAGAACATGTTCCTTATTCTCTACAGAACACTAAATAAATATCAACATGCATCCTGTTTTGGAGTTTATGGTTTTAACATATTCTTGTTCTAGTTTTAAATGTACCTGCCAACATGGTATGTTGAAGAGTCTTCTCTTTCTATAGCTTTATTCCAGCATAATTTCTGTTAAAGCCAAAATCATAATTTTTTACTCAGTTAGTTGGTCATAAATTAGTAACAATCCTTTTTAAACAACTTTACCTGCCTTATGAAAAATTAAACTGCAGAAGGAATTTTGCAAACAGTGTGGCTATAATGCTTTCGGCTGTTTAAATGATGCTGTTTTATCTTTATTATAGATTGAGGGTGTCACAGGAGCTGCCTGAAGGCAGCGAAGGAGGCGAAATGTCAGTAGATGGCACTCGGGCTGCAGCACAGCCCCAGAGATGGCAGGGTCTCCGCAGAGACCCCGCAAACAGACAAAGCACGGGGGAACTGAAAGACTTAAAGGTGTTTGAGGTCCTGTGCCACAGCACGAGGGGCAGTCGGGTCCTGGAAGAGCCAGGGAGCTGCAGGTGCATCAGGGAGCTGGTCCAGCCACGGGGATCTGCTCGTGACAAGGGGAGGTCATTTTTTCCATTGCAATTTAGACATTTTTGCCTCCCTGGTCACTTCCCAGCTCACCCCATAACTACCCCAAAGCTGTGTGGGGAATAAGGGATTCAGCTCCAGCTCGGTCTTTAAGCAAGGGTACAATCGGAGCAGGCTAAGGAAGGCAGCACTGTCACCTCTCAACAAGAGCTCAGAGAAAAACGGCAAGGCAGGGCAAGTCCCAGTTCTGAACTTAGTTCCTAAAATTAAAGGGGTGCCCCCAGTCCAAGCCTCCCATTCACAGGAGCCAGTGGTGCCGCTCTGCTCAAGTGCCTGGAGTTGTATCCACTGAGAACAGAGGTGGGTGCTCTGCAGCAGCTGTCCTGCATCTGTAAATCACTGTGGGCAGGTACTGTTTCATGTTTGCCTGAATTTTGTTCACTCCTCACTGCCTGCCGAGTTCACAGAATCCCTTAAGAAATGTGAAGAAACAAACCATTAAAACGAACCTGCTTAATACCTTCTAAAACATATGTACTGTTTCTAAAAGTAAGCATTAAAACCACAGTAAATAAGCCATTAGTCTTTAATAAAACTTCTGTTAAAAAAGCATGTTTCTGTTCCCTGGAAGGGAATATTACAGCTGCTCACATCTACTAAGACTGAACATTTCCTTTTCCAGTGCAGATGCTGTTGGCACTGCTGGGCTGAGCCCAAAATGTCTTCAAAGTTGGATCAACAAGGTCCATGAATATTCAGGCGCTGAGGAATTTGGGCAGATATCCCAGAAGTGGCAGGACCCAGTGCTGAGTCTAAAGCTCTCCCAGTTTTTTGTGTTGGAAACACAACTACTCGGATGGCTTTATGCTCTAATGGGAGCATTGAAGACTATGAAACAAATAAACAAATAAAATACTTCTCTGTTGATTTAAAAAAAAAAAAAATACCTTTTTTTCCTTCTTATGCAGCCAGGAACAGTGCTGCCCCTCACAGAACTGCACACACTATTGTTCAGCAGCTGCTGCTTATCCTTTGGGGGAGAACTGTTGCTTTGCTCTTCCCTCATGAGCAGTAATGCATGGGGACAAAGCTGGCCAGGGGTTATTTTCTGAAGGGCTCAGGTCACAGACAGCGTTTGTTCTCTCTGCCACAGCTCGGTGTGGAGCTGGGAAAGCAGGTATGACCGCCACAGATCCAGGGAGGGTGGGAGGGAAGCAGAAGAGGAGGGGCGTGAGGAAGCCGAGCTGCTGCTGCTCTGCCGCTGCTCCAAGCTCCCAGGGCAGCCTCGTCCTCTGCTCTTCTGGCACAGACTTTTTCTCTGCCTCACCAGCATCAACTGCTAAACCTGGATGCCACCTCCTGGGTGACACAAATTCCTCAACCCCCTTTTTTGCCAGTCTCGGGAATAATCTGTGCCAGAGACAGAGAGAACTTGGAAGAATCATCTGAAGAAAATTGCTCCTCAAAGGAAAGACACAGCATTGGAAAAGGCAAAAGTTCACGTCTGGCCAGCCCTAACAAACACAGACATGGCTGCCAGCAGTCAGGGCTGCAGTGACTGCTCCTTGCCTGGCTCCACGGAGGAGCAGGAAGACAATTTTGAGCTTTCCCTTGGAGCCAACACCAGCAAGTGCAGCCTTGAGATCAACCGGACAGAGGCCCCAGCATGCTGGGCAGGAGCAACCAGGGGCGGCCCAGAGGTGGTGATTGTACCGGTGCTTTTTGGGTTGATTTTTCTCCTGGGAATGGTGGGAAACACGTTGGTGTTGGTTGTTTTGGGGCGTCTCCGGCCTGGGGGCCGCCCATCACGCAGCGCCACCAACATCTTCATCCTGAACTTGAGCATTGCAGACTTCTCCTTTCTGCTCTTCTGCGTTCCCTTCCAGGCCACCATCTACTCCCTGCCAGAGTGGATCTTCGGTGCCTTCTTTTGCAAGTGGGTTCACTACTTGGCCATGGCGACCATGCTGGTCAGCATCTTCACCCTGGTGGCCATGTCTGTGGACAGATACATCGCTGTGGTCCACGCCAAACGCTCGCCCTGCATCCGCAGCAAGCGCAACGCTGCCCTGGGCGTGGCCGTCATTTGGCTGCTGTCTCTGCTCATCGCCGTGCCCGTGGCCCAGCACCAGGCCCTCATGAGTGGCCATCAGCAGGCACCCAACAGCTCTTTCTGCTGGGAGCACTGGGCTAACGGCTCCACGGCCAAGCAGATGTACAAGATCACAATCCTGCTGGTGGGATACCTGCTGCCCCTGCTGCTCATCACCTGCTGCTACGCCAAGGTGGGTGCGAGGGGTGGGAATGATGTTTAAACGGAGGGGAAGATCCCAGACCCTTGGTGGCCTGTGTGTGTACACAGCTACTCAGCCAAATAACTGATCCAACACTTTCCCTATTCTCTCCTGGTACAGAATACTTTTTTGAGGCAGGGGGAGGCAAGGAAAACAGGGAATGAAATTACACCAGCTCACAGAAAGTATTACAACAACTAAGATGACACCCAGCCTGACACCCAAACCCCCTAAAGACTCTTGTTGTTTTTCATATTTTCTGTTTTGTTCTTTCTAAAAAACAAATGTTTACTCCCAGACAGAGGAAAAGCCTATGGGGGGATAAACACATCCAGGTTATTGCTGTGCTGAAATCAGGTTTCAAAAGTTAGATCCAGATGTTGTTAATTGAGAACTGCCTTCGGTGCTCCAACACTCCTTACGACTCTCCCTCTGAAGGGTGAGCCCCCTCCGACCACATTTGTTTGTGCTGCCCTCAGGAGTGGCAGGACAGTCCCTCCAGGGCACAGGAGGAATTTACCTGCTCTCTGCCCAGGTATATCATCAGCCTAGGGAATAAATGAAGGCAACCTGAGGCACAATATAAAATTCAAAGCCCATGTGAAAACTCCTGTGGGTTTCAGCATAGTGCCAGCTGAGCTCTTAATATGTGCTGAACTACTGGAAGCTTAGCAGTTTTTATGCTCTTTCCAAACCTTGTTTCTTGAAAGAGAAAGTGGAGAGTTTAGAATTAAAAGTGTGAAAGCATCAAATTCATCTTTGAAGACATGTTAAAACAATTATTTTAATGTATTGTGCTTGTATGGGTAGTTCAAGTGCTAATACAAAAAATGCAATTTCCCATTCAATATATTGCTCTGTTTTCCCCCCCAAGGTTTTATACCATCTCCATACAAAAGTAAAGAACATTTCCAAGAAGTCAGAGAGATCAAAGAAGAAGGTAAATATCTTTGATTTAATCTGTACATTGACTGTGATACAATAGATATGTCAGTTTTATGAAGTAATCAGCCTGGTCTGTGCTGATTCCACTTGATTTAGAGCTGTTACAGTTTCTGCCACACTGATGTGGAAAACAAATTGCCATATTGATATAAAAGAGTATAGTCTGAAACGATGACCACTCAGTTCCTGCTTCATTGCTGTAACTTCAAGAAAACCTGAGCTGTTATCCTGCTCCCACCCCTAGGAGAAGGGTGTTTGTGTTTGCTCTGTTTTGGTTTTCCCATTTGGGGCTTGGGTTTTTTTTGTCAGTTTATTTCATGGGGTTGTTTTGGTTTTGAAGAGATAAGCAGTAAATTTTGCAAACAGCTGTTTGTTTAGATCTCACTACGCTCATCTGGGCTATGTAAGTGAGTAAAGGTCTCAAAAGAATCAAGTTGCAGACTCAGAGCCCTTGTTGAACGAGATTTTCCAGTGAAACAGTTGCCAGCATTACCATTGCAAACAGTTTGCTTTGCCATTCAACATTTCAGAAGCTATAAGAGCCCTCCTCAAATCTGAACACTTCAAGACAAAACATAGTTAAGAAGGAAAGCAAATGCCACGGAGCTCAGAGAACGGTCTTGCCATAAGCAGAATTCCACAAGCTGGCCAGAAGCACATTGCTATTATTCTCCATTATAGGCTGCTTCTGAAAAAAATAGTATTACCAGGTAAGGTTTTTTAAATGTCAAGACTTGTTTCTGGATCTACAGTTTTCATTGGCTTTGCTGGAGCCTTGGTGTAGTGCTGTCCCTCCAACCCCAGCTGCTGGAACACTGAGAACAGGCAGGAGAGACATCATTCTTACTCACAAAGTTTGAGCTACAAAACACAGAAATGCCATAGGAAGCATTACTGGGATAAATCCAAACTAAAGCCACCTGAAAGGTCACAGAGGAGCTGGTATTTTATCTGCTGTTGGTACATCCTGGAATATGGAAACAGCATGTGAACCTCGATAAGACAAACATTTACAGAACAAGTGGGGCACTGCTGGGTCCAGACCGAGGGTGATTTCTGAAGAGATGATGATGATGATAGCATGGCCAAATGAACAGTCCCAGTGTTGTGTAAGTATATGCCTCACTTTCCTAGCTGCATTGCTGCAGCAAAGAAAGCAAAATAATCCTTCATTTAACTGACTCTGAGTACACAATGCAATGTGGAGTGCAGGAACTTGGTACTGTAGTTCAACCTCTCCCTTTAAAGATGGTATTGTATCAGTAATTTCTATCTATGTCTTTAAAATTAAAAAAAAAATTAAAAGCCTTTTTTTTTTTAATAAATCAAACACATGGAAACAAAGCTTAATGAACTACAGTATTAGGAATTCATTATTCCAAGAAGTCTCTTGCTTGTTTCTCTACCCCTTCCTGCCTTTTTCTGACCCTGCATGGTTCCCAGTGCCTGCTCCCACCAGCTGTGCCCCCTTCCCTCCCTGGTGTGCACTGCCCAGAGCCTGCAGAGCTGCACGTGCAGACAAGTGTGTGCTAACACTGTCTCTCATCCCAGCACAGAAACAAAACCCAGTTAAAAGTTAAAACAATTTGAAGGTTTTTGGTTTTCCACACAATTAAGAGGAGCTCTGACACATACACCTACAGAGTGGCCCTGCCACCCAATATCCTCTCAAGGGGGTCTTGTCAAAAAGTTCCCCCTGGTGTATGAAGCATCTTCTCCAAATGAAAGTCTCCAACAGCAGGCTTCACTTCAGCAGGATCTGAAGACCCAGCTGTTGTTTCCCAGGCCACAGTGCCACAAGACATACCTGGAGTTTCAGCGTGGATTTTATTCCCTGCACAATGTTTGCAAAGTCACTTTTCCCTTCTCTTCCCTTACTGGCGATCTTTCTGCTGTCTCATTGTCCCATTTGCCACAACGTTGGACTCAGTCTGTGTTATTTGAAGATCTGTCAGGGCTGGAAGGACAGCTTAAGAGGGCCATGTTTTCTTAGGACAAACTACTCATGGGCAATGTTTAGATACACTATTGTAAAGTTACTTACAACCACATTTTGGTTGAATGGGTCCAGTTTATGAATAATCCAGAGAGCTCTGACAGCTGTCACCCCCTCCAAGTCAGTGTTCAAACATCTGCTGAAAAGAACAAGTTTGTCTTTAGCAGAATCTTACAAATGACAGCCAGGAACATATCAACAAAACAAAAAAAAAGAAAAAAAAAAAGAAAAAGAAAAAAAGAAGGTTTTGTGCTTGGTTTGTGATCTGTAAGCATTTAAGTTACAGGATGATTATGTTCAAACTATTCAAACTACAGCAACCTTACCAATTTATGCACACATGGAACTTCGCAAAAATTTCCCTTGCACAAAGTTTGCTGCATCCTGACTTCACATGCCATTATCCAGAGAGTTTGACCTCTAATTCAGATTCCCAGTTTGAAATTTTTATTTAAGTTTGCCATCTACATGCCTAGGTTGGACATGCTCAATTTAATGTGCTTTTCCATTTATATGGAACATCTGTGCATTAGATCAAGGAAGATGTTCAGAACTTTTTGCAAGCCTAGGCTGAAATTCTGCATGATGAACTAAGACTGTGCCTGTGGAAGAGACACATGCCTGGCTGTTTCCCCATTTAATGCCATATTACCTGCACAAGTTTGCCAACCTTGAAAATCAGATGGTGTGATGCTGCAGGATTCCACTTTGAAGTTTTGGATAATCATTTTTTGAGGCCAGCCAGCAAGACCACATGCTAAGAAATTCTGTGCACCTCTTTATCACAAATGAAGTATATTTCAGTTCTGTTACTTCTTTTATGAACTATGTACAGCAAGCCTGTAATTTGGCTCCAAGGAAAGTTAACAATTCCCTGCCTGACAGTGTTGCAAAGTGTTTCATAAGAGCCCATCCCCAGGAACTCTGATTGTACATCTCCCCTAAATAAGATGATTTAATGATGGAAATTAATGCAAACCAAGGTCTATCATGGCCCTGTGGTGTTTTACTGGCCTCTGGAGCACATCAGGGTTCCTCAGTGTTTACTCAGTTCTGTCTCGTACATCTTTAAAGAACAAATAACAAGCCTTGCAAACTGAACAATCTGAAATGATTTTTCAAGTTTAAGAATATTTCTGGGGGTGTGCATTTCACAGCTATTTTGCAAGCTCTCTTGAAAGGACAGTAGGAGTTGTGGGACCTTGAGACCAAAGGAGCTGTTTAAAGATAATGAATTAGTACTATGCTTTTCTATTGGTCAGCTCCAATAGAAAGGTGAGCCCTGCTCACCTGCTGGGTAAGCAAATCCGCTGTTCATTGCTTCCAGAGCTAAGTAAACACAAAGTCATGGAGTTTGTTTGGGACACTCCCTGGAGCACTGCTCTTGAAAGGTCATTCAACAGCTTGAGGTAAAACACAAAGAATTCCTTCAAGGTAGATGGTATTCCTGAACATCTTGGCCAAGAGAGGCAGATAAAACTGCACTGTAACATCTTTCCTGTATGCTAAACTAATTACTTGGCTCTTGTTCATGCAAATGGAAGGGTTTCATGTAGACAATGAGTGTGATGTCCAAGGCCTCGGCATTTGAAAACCAGCAAATACAGCAAAGGAACATGGAACATCCTGGGACCCATTGAGCAGAAGAATATAATTCAGAAGTGAAATCCTGCACGTTGTTTGGTTAACAGGAGCCCAGGGCAGCAGGAATTAAGAGCATCATTACCAATTAGGGGATAATAGACATATCACAATGCTCATACGCATTCACGAATACAAAGTGGGTAAGTTTCAAGGGCACCAGCGGAGGAGATGAGTGGCATGATCACAGAACGAGAGATGTGCAGATGAGCAGTTCGAGCAGTGCAAACAAGCTGCTGGGAAATGAAGAGTCCCTCTTAGCACATAAAGCAAGTAATCAAAATTAACTGATAACATCTGAAAATGTAGTTACTTCAAACCCTCCTCTTCTTCATCTGCCATCTCTGACTCCAAGAAAGAAGACACAGAACAATGAAAAAGAATAATTTCAGTGTTTTCAGACCACTGAAAAATTACACTCAAGTGTAATTAAAAAAAAACAAAGGGCAATGAGAAGTACTTCAGAAGTAATTAACAGATGTGTGTGCTCTGAAACGGAGAAAGCTGCTATCCAACATCTAAGTTATTTGAGAAAAGGTACGGCATTTTTTGAACCAGCTGGCTGAAACATTCCACATTTATCACTATGAGTATGTTTCTGGAGATCAAATTGTGCTTGGGACCTTTCTGTTAGAACTTTACAGGTAAAAAGGAAAAGAATGTTTGCAAAGGCATCAGGGAGAGTCAGATTTCAAACAAAGCAAACAGGAATGTGGCACCAGGAATGAAGAAACTGGCAGTTTTCACTTTGCACCTTGGCTCAAAAATGGACTCAGAACAAAGGGATGTTCTTGATTGAGTATTCCGGAATCTAAAGCCACAAAACAGTTTTCCTCAGAGGTTGGCAAGTACCTGCAGCAGTACAGTGGTGTACTGCACTAAGCCACGTCTTCCCTGGGCACTGACACAGGGTACCTGCAGTATTTAAAACTGAAGTATATAAAAGCTGAAGGCACCAGGGGTCACTACATTTTTTCCAAGTCTTCACTACCATAAATTACAATATATAGTGAAGTCTTTAACTCTGTAGCTTACCATAATCAAGCCTGGGGCAATCAAACCATGTGCCAATTGTCTCTCAAACTTTATGGATAGAAAGATACAAGTTAGAATGAGCATAACAGGAGAAAATATTTATCAGTAAATCACATAATCAGATATGGGACATCCTCCTACGGAGCAGTAATAAAGGAAGAGTCAATTGTTATATGCCAATAAGACTGTGTGGAAGAACAGGCGTAGGCTTCTTCATGCTTCTTCATTTAGAATTATGGAAGAAAAAGAGAGGAAAAATAATCTCACCATATTCAGGAAACAGCAGGTGCCTCACTAATGAATCCCAGTTTTTCTGCAAGCCAGTACTGTTTAATAAAAACCTAATTGAATGTTCTTTCCCGTTTCTGTGTGGCTGAGGTACACAGTAGAAATGGATGGTCTGATCAGCTCTGAAAAATGATGTGCAGCTGGGCTGTCTCCAGCTGGCACTAAATTAGCAAAGTGACAAGACCTCTACCTCTCCAGACTGTTCTGTCCATTCTATATTTTAATCTCAGGACTGTTGATTAATCTAACATTTGGGTAGTTCTTCCTAAAATAGGTAAATCCATGGAATACTTGAAGCATTGGACTCATTACAGGACAACCTTAATTTTGCCCTTGACAAGATGCCTGACAAATTGAGGCAACATCATTAGAAGCTCATCAAGGACAACAGCTCTAAACACAATTAAATGTTAAAGACTTCATCATCCTCCAGAAAGAGGTATCTCTTCCGAAATGTTTTTTAAACACATTTCCCATTGCTTTTTGAAGGATGGGGAAGGCTAAAAGCAAGAAATAGCTTGTCCAGGGCCAGGGAAAAATAATTGAAGGGTAAAATGGACAAATAAAGGCAAGAAAGCATAAATAAGAGGCAGATGACCTACAAAGACAACAAAAGAATAAGCAAGTAAATTCGAGACAATCTGCACATGACAGAAACAAAGTGGGGGGAGGAATAAGAGAAGTTTATCTAATTATGTGACAAACAAAAATATCTCCTTGTCTTTGTTTGTCACCATGCTATTCATTCACTGTACATCTTAAACACATTTACTTTACCTGTTCAACATATAACACAGTAAGTTATTTTCTGGAGCAGCCTGAAAGCCTCCTAGGAGTATTAAGGCAGACTTAAATAACCCAGTAGTGGCCATTGTACATGTCTATTATGGACCCACCAATATTTGGAGTCGAAGCAGGAGGTTTGCATTAAGTGGGCACAGCTTGACCAACAGAATGCAGTAACTGTGCAAACTCAGAGCCCGTGGAAGAAGCTCAGACAGTAAACAAGCTCTTTGGATCCATCCTCCATGGCTGGGCACAGTCTATAGTAACAGTGGTTTAAACTACAGTAAAGTTGCCACATTAAAAACCAAACAGTGTTTTGTTTCAGTCTCCTCTATCTTAACTACATGTTCCCTAACTTGAAAAAACAGACACAAGTTTCATTCCCAAAACCTGTTTCTTGAGTCATGAATTATGTACATTATTGTTCTAACATTTTCTGTGTTTTCCATCTTCAAAACCCCAAAAAGCTGGACCCCAGAAACAGGTTTGTGCTATTACATAGCAACTGCAAACCCATTTTGTAATACTCAGCCCTATGTTAAATGCACGGTTTGTTATTTCACAATAAAAGGGGGAAAAAAGCTAAGTATATAAGCCTTATTCAAAAGAGTATTTCAGTGCTTGTAGCCCCCTAATTTAAGCAGATGGATGCTATGAAAGGTTGCCAGGGTAACAAGCCTAAGCTACTTAACATTGCTAGAGGGTAAAGAAGTAGCACCATTATCGCTGGTGAAAGCTAATGATGGGACCTGTTTATTAATCATTTCTTTGGTACCCATCATACCCAGCTAGATCTCACAAGACCACTAGGTCTGTGTGTTTCATCAACTTTTAATCATACCAGTCTGTTTTTAAGGACATCATCTGGCTCCCGGCATGGTCAGTTTGAGGATATTTGGTGCTCCAGTTTGTTCACTCTCAGGGGAACATCTTTGTTAGCTCAGCTGTCAGGCAGCATTCTAGTAGGTGAAACAAGGAAGCACCTGGAGTATGCCAGGTACACATTGAACCTACAGGTTACTGCCTTTCAAAATTAATACAAACTTATTTGAGAGACCTATTTGACAGAAATCCCTTTTTAAAAAAATTTATATTGTAGTCTTGATCTGGTGCAATAACATCTTTCTGAGGGGTTAATGGGTGTAACTAAATGTAGTGATGATAACCACTGCTGCCTTCACTACTGACAGAGGAAAACAAACTCACTCATTCCACAGACTCACTTGATCAGCATGACCATTTAATACATGATCTTGTCTTTTCCAGACAGCACAGACAGTGCTTCTCGTGGTTGCTGTGTTCCTGCTCTCCTGGCTGCCACACCACATCATCACCATGTGGGCAGAGTTCGGGCACTTTCCCCTGAACAACATCTCCTTCACCTTCCGCATCATCTCGCACTGCCTGGCCTACGGCAACTCTTGCATCAACCCCATCCTTTACGCTTTCCTCTCGGAGAATTTCCGCAAGGCCTGCCGGCAAGTGTTCACCTGCAAGTTCTTCCTGCGGCCACTCTCTGCTGAGAAACTGGCCAGAGTGCGCATGGAGAACTTCTCTACCACACACTCCACCACTAACGTGTAAATCAGGCTCACAAATGTGTTTCAGGAGGAAGAGGAGGTAAGAGGGTTCTGTCTGGGAGAACATGTATAGGAACGCCTTCTGGGGAGCGGGAGTCTGCAAAAACGTGGACTTTGCCAGATTACCGGAGTGGTAGGAGACATTTCCCTCTGGCTGCAATGACACTCGGCAGAGCTTGCCCTAGGGTACCTTACTAGACACTGGGCTATGGGCAACAGAAGTATCTGAACGCCCATAGCAGAGCCCAAATGCAGCTGCAGCTGTGCCCACAGGATATAAAATGAGATTTACGCAGAAGATAGAATATGTACAGACAAGAAGACAGCAGTTAATAATGTCTGCAGACAGTCATTTAGGTGTGAACAATGAGTGATGCAACGTCCAGAGAGCAGTTTGGGAGAAGTCAAACTAGAGCCTTTGGATGCCTTTGTTTCAACAAATTTGACTATAGGTGAGCTACACACACATTTAGCTCACTACCCGTGGTAGGGTCTCTAAATCTCCTTGAAGGCTTTGCATCTACATTTACATATTGGGCAGTTACAGCTTTCACATGACATGTCAGTGACGTGGCTGTCTGCATTTGGTGGCTCTGTATCAGCTTTATGTGCCAGGGTCTGAATGTCTGTGTGCTTCTGTGTGCAATTACTGCTGTTAATCACTGGCTGCAGCAACTGTCTCTTGGTGAGCAGCAGCAGGAAAGTGGCATTTCTCAATATATGCTTAAAAGAACTGTGATTTTGTTTTAAAGTAGTCCACAAAAGGTTTTGTTGGTAAATATAGTGTTCTCTATCTACCCAAGGCTTTTTATTAGCCACTGTAGTATATAAATACCTGAAATTTTGCGTGGAGTTTTTGGGGTTTTTTTTGTTGGTTGCTTGGTTGTTTGTTCTTGTTTTTTTGACAAACTGTTGTGATCAACAGTGCTCTAGTAACAAACAGGTAAGGGCATTCGTACCAAGCTCAAGGTTACTACTTGTAACTATATAAAGTGCATAGTACTTCAAAAGTAGGGAGCAAATGGCTAAAAGAACTTCATTATTTCAGTGTTGTCTAATTTAGTATTTGTTTGTGCCACAATTCAGACAGACCTGTTCATACTGTAAAAATGAGTGACAGAAATTAAACTACAAATTAATTGCCAACCATGCAATGAACAGGTTTCCAGTCTCCAAATGGATCACTCTTTCAATGTATTTCTAAACCATGGAAGCGATTGTATTAAATAATTTTACTGCAGTTTGTAACTTCCTTTAAGAGCCCCTTAACTGTGCAATATGAACAGAGGACATGTGTACGATAAGGTCATATTGCCTGATCTTTAGGTGCTTATCTGTGCAAGTTTTCTCTTTCTTTAACTTTTACACTCAGTGTACTAAGAGTAGCTCCAGTACATTATTTCCTCAGGAACTAATGATTTAGATCCAATGCTGTGATCTTCTCATTGACTGTAATGTAGAAATCTACTATTTCTACATTCCAAGTAATAGCACTGCCTAAAGTGGATAGCAAGTGAAAAACAGCCACTAAAAGGCTGTGGTATTCACTGCAACAGAAATCAGAGCTAAAATGCTCACTTGTGTGATTATTTACCATGGATACAAACTAGCATCGAGATATGAAATAACCTCAGCCTCACTTAAAGTCTCTTGGTTTGAAGCAAAATAGGACAATGGCACAACATTCAAAGGAAATCCTGCACTCACTCTGTTACCTAAGAGTCACTAGAACCTCTGAGTCAACATATTTCTTTCATTTAACAGAAGACATCTTTTGGTGTGTTGAGGTTGGGTTTTTTGGGTTTTTTAGTCAGCTCAGAAACTGGGTATGTCGCTGAAGTATCCAGAAAAAAATGTGCAGGAAACACTTTGGGGCTTTTTAAATTTTATTTAATACAGCATGAAGGAGGAAGATTCCATTTTGCAGTGAAATGTAACCATAAAATAACAAACTAAGGCCCTGAAAGAGCCTCAAGCATTATTGTGCCTTCTCACTCCCACTTAACTTTACAGGTATCTGGTCTAGAATTCTCTGAATAAACTGCTACATCACAAGAAAATCAAATATAATTAATTCTTGAGTCTTTCTACTTGTACCTGTAACTGGTCAAAGGTGTATCAGGGTTTTCTTCCTGCCACAATAGCAATTTCTAAGTTTCAATAACCAATATCAGATGATGGTGGTGGGCAGCAGTGAAATGCAACAGAACTGTGTACCATACAGACATATTTTCATTTTTATTTGAATTTAAATTATTAATTCTCAAAAGAAGTAACAAATCAACTGATGAAGTAATTCTTCAATCTTCTCCAAAAGCATTCTCTTACCCATTTACCAGTTTCCTTTGGGAAAGCCACATGTTGTGATGGCCACGGAAATGACTCGTGCAGCTTCCAGAACAGTGCACAAAGTTAACCTGATCACCTGGTTCTGAAACTCAACTCTCTATTCTTTCATTCTACCTTACACACAGCAGCTCGTTCGCTCTGCCCTAATGACTTCAAGGTAAGCCCCTATCAGGGACTGCCTGGCAACGCAGATCAACCTCCTTTAGGTGAAGGTTTATTAAGAGAGGAGTCCATTCCTGGGAGACCTGTCCTTTTCCGGGCTGCAGTCTCTATTTTCCGTACCAGGTCCACATCCCACCGATGGGTGACAAAACTAACCACAGCTCCAGGCACTTTGCTCCCAACCCGGCCAACTCTCCCTGCGCGGTGCAGGTAGTCCTGCAGGGTGTCTGGGAAGTCATAGTTGACCACCAGCTGCACACCGCTGGTGTCCAGCCCCCGCGACGCGAGGTCAGTGCACACCAGGACAGTCACGTCACCCTTCTGGAAAGAGGCAAAGATGCCAGCCCTAGCAGCTGCCGACATCTGTCCCTGCAGCCTCAGGTGCTTGATTTTGTGGTCGTCCAGGATATAGCCCAGCCAGTTGACAGTGCTGGCACTGTTGCAGAAGATGAGAACAGCCCCAGCAGATGACGGGCGCTCCTTGAGCATTTGCAGCAGCTCGGGCAGCTTGTCCTGGCCTTTAAGGCGGACAAACTTCTGCTGTACGTGAGGCGGCAGGCGATGCAGGCTCCGGGTGCTGAGGGTGACAAACTGGCCCACGTCAGTGAACCTCGCCAGCGTCTCGCCGAGCCCCGCGGGGAAGGTGGCTCCGACCCCCACCACCTGCGTCCTCTCCTCGTCGGGACCGGTTGGCCCTGGAGCGCCGGCGGCCAGGGGCGCGTGTGCCAGGATCTCCTGCAGCAGCTCCGCGAAGGACTCGTCCATCAGCGAGTCCGCCTCGTCCAGCACCATCCAGCGCAGCCTCTCCAGGGCCAGGAAGCGCCGCCGCAGCGCCTCCCGCAGCGCGCCGGGGGTGCCCAGCAGCACGGCGGGGCCCGGCGGCGGCGCC
>VZTX01026779.1:0-41457 GCA_013400915.1 Pardalotus punctatus | reverse complement strand
CGGGAGGTGCCGGTCCCTTCTCGTTCGCCTTTCTCCGCTGCCGGCTCAGAGCTGTCCCCGGCGGAGCGGCACGGCCCTGAGGGGCTCCGGCAGCGCGGCCCGGCCCGGCCCGGCGCCCCTCGCGCGGGAAGGAGCCCGTGGGCGGCGGCATCGCCCGGCACGGCTGGGCTCCCTCACGGCTGGGCGAGCCCTGTCACAGCCGCAGGGGCACCCACCGCCCCTTCCCCGCAAAGGACACATCTGTGCTTGGAAACGACGCTCCACGGCAGTCCCCCGGGCTTTCTCTTTCAGGTGGTACCGCAACGGGAATGACGGTGAACACGCCGCTGTGTTTTAGAGGAAAGAACATCCTGGCTCCCATGGTGCGGGTGGGAACACTCCCAATGCGTCTGCTTGCTCTGGACTATGGTGCCGATATCGTGTACTGTGAGGTAATGGAGGGTGAGCAGATGAGGCGGTTTTATCTGATAACATTATTATTAAGAAAAATACAAATAGACTTTTTTCACTGAATGACTTGTTTTTTTTACGCATCGTTTTTTATTAAAAATGAGAAAAGAAGACTCTCTATGGCTTAAGGCATTTATCATTTTAAACTAAAGAGAGAGTTTTAGGTTAGGTGTTAGTAAGAAGTTCTTTACCCAGAGGGTGCTGAGGTGCTGGAACACGTTACTCAGAGAAGTTGCTCTCTCTAGATAATTATTTAATAAAATGGACAACTGTTGAGAGCTGACTGGCTGAAACAGTTCAACTCACAGAAATTTTTTTATCCTTTCTTCTCAGGAGCTGATTGACATAAAGATGCTGCAGTGTAAGAGGGTTATAAATGGCAAGTATGACATTTCTTTTGATAATCCCTGTAAGCAGTTTCTTTTCGAGTTAAGAGAAAAGGTACTTATTTCTCTGAAGCATTTTTATAGTGATTGTAGTGATGTATCACTACATATAATCTCACTGAATTGTATCTAGGGACTTACAGTAAACTTTTGAAGTGCTGCCCTAGACCTGTCTGTTTCTCTACAGTTTCCCACTTTCAGTTTGTTTGGACTGCAGCAGAGACAGTTTCCGGTCATGAGTCTTTTTAAATGTTAGTGGTTTGTGACATGATACACCTTTCAGTCTACTGCAATAAGGAAGCAACACATACAAGATCTCACTGTTTATCATTTATTTATTAACTTGAGGTCCGTGGGCTGAACTTGGTCTAATAGGATTGTCTCTGCAAGTTGTTAAAAAGGTATTTTTGAGACGTGGCCCTACCTGAGTGGCATAGAAACAGTTGTTTGTGGTATCCCTTCTGGGAAACAGAAGTTCACTACAAATCTCCTCTCTCCTCCTGCCCCTTCCCAGAAATAGTACTGTTCATTCTGGCTGAGTCATCAGTGGACTTGTTTTGGTGCTGATGTCCAAGGAAAAGGCTGTGGGGTTATTAGGGAGCACTGTGGGAGAGAAATAGAAATGTGCCAGAAATGTACTTCAAGGACATACAGAGCCATTAACTCTGCTGTTCGTGGAAGACTTTAATCGCATTTCATTTATATACAAATTACATAGTCATATGACTTTTTAAATTTTTACATCTGTGTAGAATTTTTGTCTGTTTTTCATTTCATACAGAAGTACTTGAAACTGTGGACTTTGTTGCACCTAATGAAAGAGTTGTTTTCAGAACTTGTGAACGGGAGAGGCACCGTGTTGTCTTCCAAATGGTAAGAAACCAGGTTCTCTTCTAACAACGTAGGTAAACGAGGTAGTGCTGGTAACATGTTGATGTCCGTCTAAAGCAGCTCTCTATATTGCAGGCTGTCAATTTCTTGGTGCTTCAGGTGGAGGTAAAGTTTCACACCAAATGTGTTGCAGAATTTCGAAGCTGTTGGTACAAGTCAAGATGCTACATTGTAAACTCTCCTTATAGCAGTTTTCAGAAGAGGTGATTAAGATGAATTCTGTGCTCTCTGACAGCAGCTTGTTTTTGTAATGAGTATCTTGGATATGTTTCTGAACTTACAGATGCCAAAAATAAATTGTGCTTATTTCTGATCGTGCACTGAAGTTTTGCACTGTCCTGTAAACAGTGTCACTGGAAAGACTGAAAGAAAGGGCATTGTTAATATCGATAAGAGACAATTAACATGTGCATTAGTATTGCACAAATGGATTAAAGGCTGCTGGAGAAAAAAAAATAGCAATTTGCTCTTAGAGACCACTTTGTGTAGGACAAGAGACGATGGTGCTTGGAGGGAGGGAGTGCATGCGTGGACTGCATTAGATAGTGAAGAGACCTTTCTCAGTGGTAATGTAGCCCTGAAATAGGTTGCTTGTAGAGGCTGTAGAACTGTTATTAGCAGAGCTTCTTAAGAACATTAGAATAGGCATCTGTTGCTGAGGGGCTAAGGACATTTGATACTGGTGTAGGTAAAGAGGGCAGACGGACCTCTTTGGATCCCTTTTTGTATCACCTTTTATGATTCAGTGGCTGACTCTAGTACATGCTTTAGCTGAATATTTTAGCTATCCCATACCTCTGAGTGGGTCTCTATACTAAATGTTCAGAACAAATAAAGTTGTACACATGTGCAAGTAAGAATCTTTTTTTTTTTAATTAATTTGATGATATTTTGTAATTATAAATCCTCTTCTTTTACCAACAGGGTTCAGCAGATGCTGAAAGAGCCCTGGCAGTAGCTAAGCTTGTGTAAGTCATCTTTCACTCGCTTTCCACCATGGATTTATTTGGGTTTTTTTTGGACAGAGGAATTATTGTCGAAGACAGTTTTTTATGTTTGAGAGGATCAAGGTAGCTCTTGATAGAGCCAGGAAAAGTTCAGCTGCACAAATTCTGTACTGGGATTGATGGCTTTTTGCTAGTGCAAGTGTGTCCTTGATCTCTCTAGTATGAATTTCCCTGGGTATTGCACAGCTGCAAGACCAATACACCTGAAAATATCTCTTAATGTTTGTGGTTTAAAGCCTGCAGTAATGCATTGTGGAGAAGTTAAAAGTTGCTCTCAAAAAGGTATTTTTAAGCCTCCATTTAAATAGGTGGAAGTTTCCGTAGGCCTCACTGTAGTGATAGTGGTGAATTTAGTGGTGAATATACTTTCTAAAGGATTCAATATATATAAGGTATTTAAGATGAGTATTTGGAGCTTCTGCACAGTTCTGGTTGTTGAAACCTGTGGACAGAGTGCTCTTCAGACCACCATTAAGATTTATACATTTAACTTAAGTAAGTGAGAAGCTAAATATTCAGAAGTTCAAATAAACTTTAGCTTAAGCTCTCATTTAAGCCTTAATGATGATAGAACAAATTACATGGAAAGATATCTATTTCTTGATTCTTGTTCTAATATGCTAAAAATATTTTAATTTTTTCCTTCTCTTTCAGAGAGGGTGATGTAGCTGGTATTGATATCAACATGGGATGCCCAAAAGAATATTCTACTAAGGCAAGTGGATTTTGATTACTCTTAAATGAGTCTTTTCTGTCTTGGAGGTATGGAGCGTGGAATCCATGGTCTGGTTTTCAAATTCAAGCAGTAAAATTTTGATGCAAATTAAAATTGAATTGAAGTTTTTGTAATAAACAAAAGACTCTCAAAAGTGTCATGGCCCTAATACAGTAAAATATCATAGGCTGTTGGAAAAAGAAATTCTGTATGGCTGGATAAAATGAAGTGACTTGTGTAGGGGTTTTTAGTGTTTCTCCGAGGCCATTAATTTGTTGAGTGAGTGAAATATGTTCTGCCTAGCTTTAATAAAAATTGGAATCAAAATCTGTCATCTGAGCAAGTAACAGTCACAACTTAGCAATGTTTAATTCAGTTATTTGTCAGTTTTAAGTGGGAGCACAATGGATCAGTTAAAACTTGATTTATTTTTATTTTTTGTAGTAAAGCACATGCAGTTCTAAATTAGCTGTGTGTCTGTGGCTAGAACAAAGCATTCAAACTGGTTGTTAGGACTGTTAAACCACTTGGTGTAGGGATAAAGGATCAGTAAATTGGACCATGGCACTCCAGTTTGATGTCAAATGCTCCACAGAACCATAAGTAAGAACAAAACACCAAAATATCCACCTTGTACTAGGGTGAAAGATCAAAAGTTCAACTGCTGGCAAATGGTTATTCTCCAACAATAGTTCTGGGTCAAGAAAGTTTGTACAAAAAAGTACATCTATGTATGCAGATGAAATAGTACAGGAAGAGCAGCTAAAACATTAAATTGTTCATAATTGTGTTAAAAGTTCATTATTTCTGTTTAGTACTGGCACTTCATTTGTCTTAGTTTCTTTTTTTAAAATGTTGTGTGTAGAGAGAAGCTACTGACATAAAAACCTCTCAAATGTGGTGTGTAATGTTAAAACAAGAAATCTGTTCAGCTGTCACTTAACAAGGAGAAACTGGATGATTATATTTGCTAAAAATAGCTTTTTGAAATCCTGTCCTTTCCATAAAGTATTGAGAGCAAGTTGATGCCCCAAATTACTGCTTAATTATTCTGATACATTTCTAGGAAATGTTGCACCAAAGTGTTCACTAATGCTCCCATATTTTAAATTTTACCTTTTTTTCCTTAATATAACATTGTGCTTTTGTTATGGTCTGCTGTTAGGCAAACTAATTGAGTAGAAGAATGTGTTTGCCTGGTGCATAACAGCTTCTGTCTGTTTTCCCAGGGAGGTATGGGAGCAGCACTGCTGTCTGATCCTGACAAAATAGAGTCTGTAAGTGTCTCCTGGTGGGGTTTGAGCTGCCTTGGAAAGAACTGTGCGCTGTGCTCTACTGGAAGTGGGGATGAGTTGCATAGTGACAAATTTGTAACAGCTAGAGTGGACTTGGTTTAGAACACTGGAATTAAGGTTATAGATAAATATTCCTGATTTAGTTCTCCTTGCCATTGTCTGGACTATAAAATTGCTACCTTCTTTCTTTTCAGTTTAAAAACTTCCAGTGTGGTACTATATTTGCAAGTTTTACATGTCTATGCGTGTAATTTGAAATTATCAAGAGTTCACTGGTCACCTCGAATTAAAAGCAGTGCTGTACCTCCAGCAGCAGTTAATTGTTCTGTAAAAATCCAGTTGAAATGAAAAAGAGGTGAAAATAAAAATGTCTTAGACTAGAAATAGGTTTGTGTATCTACTGGATAAAATTGTGTATTCAGTTACAGATTGCATGTGTCTGTCTCACATGTAAGATTCTTTATAGAGGGATAGTTAACAGTGTTACATTATTCTAATTTATCTTCAAGAGAGAAAGGAGGAGAGTTTTAGTAGAGTCACTGTTGTGATCTGGTTTTTGTATTTTTTTTTCTTTTTCCAGATATTGACCACCCTCGTTAAAGGAATTTGTAAACCAATAACCTGCAAAATCCGCATTTTGCCCTCAGTAAGAACATAAATCATTGTGCTGAAGCGTTCAGCTGTTATTTCTCTGCTTTACTGTCAGCTGGAATATAAGGTGTTCTAGTATGTTGTCACTGCATACCTGTTGCTGTGAAATAGCACTTGGAATTAGAGTTTCTGTGTGGGCTGCTGTCCCAGCCTGAAGGGTTATCTGACCTGCAGGTGCACAGAGATCGTGATTGTGGGCTTGTCAGATTCCATTATATGCAAGGACACAGAGGCTTTTATCCTCTAAATTTCTCAACTGAGTCATTTTTATGTCACAGAGGTAAAAAGGGTGTAGGACACCACCCCTTGAGCAGACATGATGCTGTTGATTCCTGTTTTTCACATGGGGTGGCTAACAGATGATTGTTTTCTGTTCTTTCAGACTAATTTTTGTTCCAAACAGTTCCTGTTCTTGCAGTTAGAACAGCCAGTGAAGTTACAGGTTCTGTCTTTTTCAGGATCTTTTTCCAGGCTTTTTTTACAGCTGAGGTAGCTTCCTCACTGCTTTTTCTTTTTTTGCAGATGACTTCTCTACATATTTTTAAGCCTCCAAGAGATGATGGGCTTTCTCTTTTAAAACTGATAATTTTGCAACTATGTGTTTAATTACCTGCCTAGATGCTATGATTGCATATGACCTGAATAGATATTTCAGTAGATAAATGAACTGTACCTGAGCCAGCTTTGTTCAGAAGTTATTTATGTGTTCAGATAAACAAATGAAGCTTGTTTGCAAAGAATCAGTAACCCAGTCTAAGATCATTTTGGTTCTGAAGTACTGAAGTATTAAATCAGGGAACTGGCAACTCTCCTTTTTATTTTCTACAACTATCCTAGAGCCTCATCCTTTTTGTTTCAAGCTGTCTTTGCATAGTGTCATCCATCAGAACAGCAGGTGAGGTTCTGTCTCTGTGTCCCTGCCAGCTGGGGCACGTTGCAGTTTTCAGAGACTGAATCTGATATGTTTGGGATGATACACGGATATTTCTCCAGCTTTTGAAAAGAAAATTTGCCGTATCTTTTTTTCATTCCCCCTTTCCCTAAAGCTGCATAAGACAGGCTAATGCAGCAGTGTGTCAATTTTGTTTCTGCCTTTTAAGAGCATCTTACTTCTTTGAAGACACACTGGGAGCTTCCCCTTTTTCCTGCTGGGCCTTTTAATTCACTGCTCATGTATGAATATCCTTAGAATTTTTTAGATGCTGGTTAACATTTTTAAGATGCATCTGAGAGGAATATTTATAGTTGTGTGATTGTATGTTATGTTGATTTCAGAAGGCACCCTCTTACTGAAAAGCATTTTAATTATAATTTACAGAGTAATCATGAGAGAGGACTTGCTAATCAAATGTTTCAATCATTTTCAATTGAGAGTCTGAAAACCTGTTGGAGAATATTCTCCTGCTGCAGAATATTCTGTTACCTGGTTTGAGAAAGTTTGCAGTCTAGTTTCAAGGAAGCATTGAAAATGGATTCTTATTTTTGCCATAGTATGTAGTTCTTTAATTGAAGTAGATATTAAATGGTTATACATATTGGGCTTTATTGATGAAACACAGGAATCACATGGTCACATGATAGTTATTCCTTTTGCTTTGAATTAAAATCATGTCAGTCTGTCTTATCCCTCAGGTTGAGGATACTGTGAATCTGGTGAAGAGAATAGAAAAAACTGGCATTGCTGCCATTGCAGTCCATGGAAGGTAAATTGATTTTAGGCAAAAAAGACTTAGATTTTTTTAGTTTGTCAATGAATGGAGCACAGTATGATGTGACTGATAAAAGTATACTCTATAGTCTAAATGTAGTATATGGTTCTGGTTTCAACTGTTAACTTAATTGGTGTTCTAGGAAATCAAGCCAGTAATGAGGGAATGGAACTGCTTGCTGCTTTTTCTAAATATTTTTTCTCAAAGACCAAATAAAACAAAGGTTATGTTGCATCCTTTGTCTCTAAAAAAATCAAATATTTAAAATAAATAAGTGGAAACAAGTATATCCCAATAATCCTTGTGTCTTGACTGCTGTGATTTAGAGATCTATAAATTCCACAGGAAATTTTTGGTCTTGTCTTTTTTTTTTTTGTTTGTTGGAAAGGAAGAAGGAGGAGAGGCCTCAGCACCCTGTCCACTGTGATGTGATCAAGGCCATATCTGAAGCCATCTCCATTCCAGTAATAGCAAAGTAAGTTGGAGTAATTAACTTGTTACAGTCAGGTGCCTCTACCTGACTTAAGATTTCCAAGTGCAGGAAAAAGAACCATGACTAATAATATTAGTGTTGTTAATTTTTAGTGGAGGATCTCATGACTTCATCAAAGAATATGCAGACATTGAGACCTTCCAGAAAGCAACAGCTGCCTCATCAGTCATGATTGCTCGTGCTGCCATGTGGAACCCTTCTATCTTCAGAAAAGAGGGGTTTTGCCCCTTGAAGGATGTTATGCAGGATTATATCAAATATGTATGTTTTTTTTTAAAGCTCTTACATGTAATTAACGTTGTTTAAAATTGTTAATCCAAATCTTACTGCAGTATCTTAACTCCATTTCAGAGGCTCGGTTCTAGGGGTATTTTAACATAGTGCATGTGGCATGAGTCTCACAATCAACCACTGCTTCCTCTCTTTGATTTTGTTCACAAAAAAAAAGTTTGGAAATCTGCTTCCATGCTTTTTAGCCCTAGTTTCTTGGGAACATCGGTGAGGCTTACAGGGCTATCTAAAAATGTCCAGAAATTTAAAAATATGTAGTCCATCTCTTTTGAAATTGCAGTTGTACATATTGAACAGAGTATTATATACAGTATACAATATTGAATGTACCCTATTGAACAGAAAAGAGAAGGAATATGAAATACTCAGTTGCTCCTAGATTCTGTTTTAGAAATTAATTACTTTTCACAAATACTGTCAAGAAGTATTCACAGTAGGGAAGCCAAGGGAATGATTTGCCAATAAAGTAATGCTCTATTGTAGTGCTGTAGCTCCATTAGCTGAGTCATCCATATATTAAAGTTTTATCCATTATTCTAAAGACACAATTTTAATTACATCATAGGAAATTAGTCAGAAATCTGTAACTTTGATCGTGTCATCCATTAAAAAATTTTTTTTTAATTTTGTTTTGCTATTAACCAGTTACTAAAATATCAGTGCATTGCTAGTCAGTGATGTAAACTGGTCAGCTCTTTCTTCAGAAGTATATGAGTCAGTTGAACTTTAGTTTGTGAAGTCACGCCAAAGTAATCAGATTATAGTCACACTCATGAGTAGTGTTGAATATGTTATTAAGGAAACTGCACTATGGTTTGCCTTTCAGAAATTATTTTGAAAGTCATCAAGAGACCATGAGCAGTATGTAAGATAAATTTGTTTGGTGTGTTTTTAATTACTTTTGTCTCTTTCCATCAGGCAGTGAGATATGATAATCACTACACCAACACAAAATACTGTTTGTGTCAGATGTTAAGAGAGCAGTTGGAAACTACTCAGGGTAAGAAGCTGCACGCTGCACAGTCCACACAGGAGATCTGGTAAGCATGGACTTCAGGAAGAGGAATTGACCTCTGTCAAACCTGCACACTGCTTCTCTGCCTAGCACTGCGTGGCATTTCACACCATCAGAAGAAGTTGCAAAAACAAAAAAAAAAAAAACCATTTAGGGAGATGTGAAATAGCATAGTAAACTTTTCCAGGTTTCCTCCATGCTCAGATGTTAAATCTTTAACCCCAAAACTCTCTATATTCAGCATACTAATTTGAGTGGTGCTTTACTGAGGGACAGGCATTTATCCAGTATTTGCATGAACTGATTAAGAAAAATTTCAGCTTGTCTGAAATTTTGTGGAACTTGTCTTCTTCTGAGGATATTTATTCGGTTTAGCTTTCCCTCTTGCATGTGGGTTTTTAATGTTACTGGAATATTTATAACATATTTGTTTTAAAATGAACACTTGCAAATTCAAAACCATGTATCAGGGTTGCATGTATGGTACTGAAATGTATTTCTTTGTGATGCGTTTCGTACTGAAATCTTCTAATGCACCAGGTCATCTTCAGACAAAAATGGTGCATAATTCTGCTGTCTCCTGGCGGTGAGAAGGGGTTACAGCCACTTGAGCTTTAACCTCAGTGCCGAATGCAAGAGAACAGAACAGCCTGCTGCTCTTCCCACCAAACATTTACATAGCAGTACATAATAAATGCCTTCCCTTAGAAGCGTAAGTTAGCACTGGTCAGCTTCATTGCTTTTTTGCTGGGAGCATTGGAGATGGCTTTGAACAATCCCAAATCCCCCAGCATCCTCATAACAGAAAGTAAAAGTTTTCTTATGCTGCAGGTTTGATTGCCATTATCATCTGCAGAAAATCAATAGTTTCAGTTTTTCAAAGTAGATCCAGCCTGCCATGGATCTGAAATATAGAAGGATTTGAGGCTTTTGCCTTTGACTAAAATCCTGGTTGCTCCCTCTCTTTATTTGGGCTTGTGAGTAATACTCTGAAGTCAGAAAATCAGAGATTTTGAGGGTTTTGGATGCTATAGTGTTTATTTTTTATAGTATTTTTAATCACTATAATTAGAAGAGTCTATTTCCTACTTTTGGCTCACATTGCCCTTGTGGAGCTGATGCACCAGGAGTCGCTCGGAGATGTTTTGTCTCTCATTCATCCAACTTTAAGTTATTAAATGAGCTAATAACTTGAACATTGCAGGACCTGTATTTCTGACTGATTCTGCCTGGACTTCCAGGCTACAAATTGCATATGTAGTGCTGGAAATGAGAACATTCTTTTTCTACTTGTAGCTCAAGAATGTCTGGTAAGAATTGAAAGAGAAACCATATAATGTCACTGTGCAGAATGTAGCCACACTTCCACTTCATTCTCTGTACTCTAACATATACTCTAAACACAGTTGATTTCTACACTTACTTTCTCCATCATAATGTGATATAAAAGTTTCTAAACTGATCTCTAATACAAAGGAATTTTGTTTGAATAGTGAAGTTTTTGAAATGGGTGACTTCTATGAAGAAACAGCAGCTATTTTTGAAGCTAAGAAAACATCTTTAGAAACCAAGACACAAGATGAAGATGACCAAATGGAAGATCCAGATGTAATAAAAATGGCTGTTAGATTTGACAAGTAAGTATGCAAATCAAGTTTTTTTATTATCTTGCATCTCTGAATAATCACTGTGAGGTTGAGAATGTCCTAACAGTTTCTGGGAAATGATGATTTGCAAAACAGCACTTACTGAGTGAATTCTTATGAAGCAGTAATTGAACATCATTGCATAATCACCACTTTTCCTGTGCCATTCAGATGTTGTAAGACATTCTTTAGTTCCAGGCTTCCTGAGACTGCATGTAGAAAAATGTACATTGTACAAGATATAGAGTTCAGTTATTTTTAGTGAAACTTGACTAAAACATAATAATTTTTCTATAAAAAGTCCTGAACAAATTTCCTAATACTCTTCTAAGCAGTTAACATGCCCATCTGAAGCCTTCTAAATGTGTTCCACTCATAAGCTCTTCCTTGAAAAATTAATTCATGGAGTTGTGTACATTATTTTTTTCTATAGTGTTTAGTTATAATCTGTGAAGCCTATAGAGTTGCTGTTATTTTCAACATTAAACTCGTGTTTGCTGGTTTTGCTAATAAACCTATCAAACAGCTTGAGGACAGTGTGATACGTAAAATGCTCCACAAATCCAATCATAATGCTTTAATGTTTACAGGATGTATTTCCTGACTGCTTGAGAACTGAATACAGATTTTATAGTGTTTTCTTGTTCTGCCGTGTGCAAGGGGCTGCAGTTCTGTGTCAGTAACTGAATCAAAGCTACATTTCCTACCCCTTTTTCATTTGATAACTACTGCTTCATAACACAAGCAGCTTCTCCTTTTTTCTGCTGGTCTTTAATTGGTGCTTATAATGAGCAGTATCATACTGTACCTCTCTCTTCTGTGTCACATATCTAGTTAGAATCTCCCTTGTGGTAAATATCTTTTCCCTAGCTGTGTTACTACAGGATGTGAATGTTTGGGAAGAATAATAGAAAAGTTTAGATTTTTTTTTAAAGATGTTTTGTCAGACCTATGACTTGAGTTACCTAATGAGGAACAAACACCTTTCTCATGATTTGAGCTGTAAAATTAAACCTTAAATAACTGGTAGAAGTAATACAACAAGCAGCACTGTCTGTTTTAAAAAAGAACTTTTGCACAGTTGTTGACCACAAATTTTTCTGTCTAGGCGAGAATATCCACCACAGATCACTCCAAAAATGTATCTGCTGGAATGGTGTAGGAAAGAAAAGCATCCTCAGCCTGTTTATGAAACTGTGAGTCAATGAAAGACCCTTTCAAACCTCTTCCTCTGCCTTGTATATGAAATTCAGTATTTTAGGGCTCAAGGTAGTGAGAAATTCTGCTTCCCAGTCTGATGTAGCACTTGCAGAAAGCAGCTGCAGAAATGATAATATACATTGATAAGAAAATAAAAAATTAAAAATCAGACCTTTAGTTGCTTTTGATTTGTGTGTGAAAGAAGTTGCTTTAACTGCTTGGTCATTATATAGGAGCCCATGACTGACTTTCTTTTGCTACTTCTGTGAAGTAAAGAATTAAGTCTTGGAATGTTTTCTCTGTTGTTGCACAGGAGCACCTGTTTGGTTAGATGGGGACATTATTTGTTTTTTATTTCTCTAAAGCAAAAATATTTTCAGCTTGGACAATTCTTTTTTTTTTTTAATATTAAATATGTATGGTTACATTTGTGGTGTGAAATACAGTAATTTTAAAGTTGTGTTGTTATTCTTGTCTTTACACCTGTCAAGGAATATTGACAATGTTGTTTCTTCTGTAAATTACATGATTGATTTTTGACAGCTCCTTCCCTGTTAATTCTTTTTATTCTACAGGTTCAAAGACCGCTGGATAGATTATTCTGTTCAGTAGTGACAGTAGCTGAGCAAAAATACCGATCATCTCTGTGGTAAGCCATCCTTAATGGGTTTTTCAGCTGGATTTTTGTTTCTGAAATGTAGCTTGAAATCTTGCATTAAAAGGGTACTCCAGTTTGTTCCAGTTGACTTTGATAAAGGTCATCTAAAAGCTACCTCCTAAAGCTACCTCTAGGAGGGAGAAAGGATTAAAAATTTCTGAGAATTGAATGTGACAAGAGGAAGTCAGCACTGGCATAATCAAGTAAATGGTCACAGATTTAAATTCGCTTTGTGTTAGTCCACAAGTTGTATTGGAGGGGCAGCAAACAGGTGACCCAGTTCCGCTCTGTGTGTGATGGGTTCCGAAAGAAGCCAAGGGAGGCAGAGGGGAATGTTGGAGGAGGTTGTGTCTTCAGCCACCACAGCAGATCCAATCGCAGTCCAAAGGCAGGCCTAGGTGTCTGTGTACAGCGAAGCACAGGAGAGTGCAGTGACTTCTTGGAGATCACAGTTAGTTGGCAGCTACACCCAGGGCTGCTCTACAGTTTCACAATGGTATTTTATATAATCTGTTAATACTGGAGTTGACTTGAGGCATTTGCACCTAAGTTGATCTTGATTTAACTGCAAAGCTAGAGCTCAGCATTGAACATTTTGAACAGGACAAGTGCACACAAGTGCTTTCCAACCTTCTTGTTCAGAGACTTTAGGAAGTTATGCTC
Source organism: Pardalotus punctatus (assembly GCA_013400915.1). Lineage (NCBI taxonomy): Eukaryota > Metazoa > Chordata > Aves > Passeriformes > Pardalotidae > Pardalotus > Pardalotus punctatus. Next base: position 28,387 of record VZTX01026779.1, on the reverse strand, counting down.
AGCTGATACAAAATTTTGAGAAGAAAATGTTTTCAAATACTGATTTTCACAAATGTGTGATGCACAGTCTCTCTCAGAAATGACAGAATTTTTATTATTATGGACCAGTTCCTGCTTTTGTCAGCATCAATGAACTTGTACGCCTGCCAGAGAGTATATTTAAGCCTGAGTCTCTTTCAAGGAAAGTGATCCTTCATAACTCAGTTTTGTTTAGTGATCAGATTTTAAAAGTTACTTTCTGAGGATTGCAGCCACTTGGGCCAAACACGCATTGACTTTGTCCCTTGGAAATGAAGAGTGTTTGAGAGACAAGACCTAATAGGGAGAGATTTTCTAGGAGTATTGCATCAGGAGTGATGCATCCACACTTGACACCTAGCAAGATTGAAATAATTTCTGGAACTGGCCTGTTTTGTTCCTCTGCTGTGAGATGACTACAAATGCTGTTTGTTTCATGATGTTGCATCAGAGACAGGAAGTTGTCTCTTGGCAATGTAGAGACTTCAGTTTCTACTTTTACCTGTGCTCTGTCTGCTTGCTCTTCAGGGACAAGTCCAAGAAACTAGCAGAACAGGCTGCAGCTATTGTCTGCCTGAGAACGTTGGGTGTCCCAGAGGGAAAGCTCTGTGAGGGAGAAAATCACCTGATTACCAAACGCAAGAGGGAAGAGCAGGACTGCTTGATTAACAGAGACCACGGAGAAGACCTTGCTGAGCCTTCCCATAAAAAGGCCAATTTTATTGAAGAAACTTCTGACATGAATGTGCCTAAGATGCCACGATAGCATGGAAATTAGAGGTTTCATGCCCATGCAGCTACAAGTTCACTTCTATTTGTATATCTTGCTGTTCACGTTTCATTTGGATTCTCTCAGAGACAGAAAAATTTCCCAGTTGTGAAAAATGCCACTGAGATGTTTACTGTTCACCACTCACTGTCCCTATGGTGCCTTTCAGATGATAATTAGGAACTTGATTTTAAAGAGCATGGAGAAGATAATCCTAAATAATAAATTTTTTTTAAATAGCAGGTATTTTCAAAGGAATTTTATCATTGGTTTTATTACATGTTTTTTATTTTTACGAAGCCTACAGTGTGCTGGTCAGAGATGTATTAATACATCATCCACAAGCAGAGGAATTCCTTATGGAGCTGTGTAGTTAATTGGAAAAATTAATGTAGAAAAATATTAATAGCCAAGTAGACATGATTGTGTCAACTGAGTTTTATGAATGTCTTGCAAGCTTTGTTTACACCCCTCATGTATCAAGAAAAAAATTTTTGCAGAGAGAAGGACTTAAAAACGGTAAGAAAAGCATTAAAATAGCATTCTTCTGTGATAATTTCTACTATATTTTGCCCATCAGAAGCATGACAGTAGAATAAACCATCCTTTCCTGGTCTTAGGAGTTAACCATTGTGTCTTTCCAGTAACGAATTGGAGCCAAGCCTGGTAGCAGTGACTTTGTTGAATGCAGGCACTTTGAGCTGGTTTTTGCTTTTGAACTTGAAAGTCCTCATAAATGTCTCCAAGTAGAATAGTTGCAATAATGGGCATCCAAATATGGCCTTGGATGTTCTTGAAATGTGACCTTGTTTTTCTCAGTAAGCAGCTGTTGGTGATACTTGAGGTCTTGATCAAAGGCCCATGTTCTCTTCTTTGTTTTCCATCATCACAGCTTCCTATTAAGGTAAATAAGTAAATGCTATGTGCCAAGAGGGGGTACAGCCCGTGTTTGATTCATGGCAGCCCGACTCAGTTGGTCTGATTTAAATTGAAGTTCTGAATCCTCAAAAGAATTCCAAAAGAATTCAGGGATTTCAGTTATTACCAGTTTGTTGAAACAGTGGTTTAGTTTGCCTCAACAGTGCAAGGGGTCTTGAGATTTTCAGCTCTGATTTGAAAACAAAATGATGGGGATATATCACGCCATGATCTCTAAAGTACTTTGTATAAAGAATGTACAAGATATAATTAATTTGGTTGTAATTCATGAAGAGTCTTCCTATTTAGAAATTTTAATATTTTCCTAAAATGATAGCTCTAAATCAAACCAATCTTTTAACAAGGAAGAACAATATCTCACCAGATAATACTCAGGGTTGTGAACTTAATATGTCTGCTGTTTAGATTAGTGTAATTTACAGTAAATCTATACAGTCTAGGAAGAAGGAAGTTTTTCTTGTTCATTTTGTACATTGCAGTAAATGCACTTAAATATATTTACATCTGATATAATTTTAGTGCTATGATTTTACTCCAAAGCACTAAAAAAACTTGCAGTATTAATCATAAATTTCAGAAGTATCCCTTTTCCTATTATAAGTTCTGTCTGGATATCTTACTTTTGTCAGAACTATTTGGAGCCATAATAATAAAGAAAAAGTCATTTTTAGGTCCTGCTACCAGTGTGGTTTGCAAGGTCTAATGTAATAGAATCATTTGAGTGTGGAAAGGACCTCTGGAGATCATCTGGTCCAAACCCCCTGCTCAAAGCAGGGTGAACTAGGGCAGGTTTCCCAGGAGTGTGTCTAACTGGCTTTTGCACATCTTCAGGGGTTGAGACTCTACATCCTTTCTTGGCACCCTGTTCCAGTGTTTGAGCCCCCTTAAGGTTAAAAAAAAAGTGGGGTTTTTTTCCTTCCTCTACATGGAATATCTTGTATTTCAATTTGTGCCCACTGCCTCTTGTCCTGCCACACAGAAGGATCTGGCTGAGTCTCTTGTCATTACTGTCTGTCTAAAAGGAAAATTGAATCTTTGGCTAATACAGGTGGTGGTTCTTAAGTACAGTGTGGACGTGTATGGCAGCAGTTACTATGGATCAGTGGAAGTTACAGTGGATTGGGAAGAGTTTATAAGTCAGTCATGAGAAGCATGTTATTTCTTTTTTGACTCAGAAAAAAACCCAAAAAATTACTCAGGAGAAAGTGTGCCACTGCTGATAGGATTGTTCAATTTAGGAGCCAAGGCCTTCATGACAATATTTGTACTTTTTTTTTTTTTTTTTTTTTTTTTTTTTTTTTATTTCTGGTATTTTGTCATGTGATGTGAATGTGCATCCTCCTGCCTACTTAGTGAGGTACAGCCTATGCAGACTTTTCATTTTGTTTCCTTCCAGCCAGTGACTCCATGCAGTTCAGAACACAGCTTTGTGGTGAGGCATGGGTGTTCCAGTGGTGCTTGAGAATGTGTGAATCTTGGGTTCATTTGAACAGCTGAGCAGATTTCTGCAGGATGCTGTCAAAAATTCACATGGAACTGTAGTTGAAGATAGATACCTTGACAAAGGTTGTGAGTACCAGCCTGGAGGTGCTTTACTACTCATCTTTTATTACAGAACATGTGCCTTGGCTTGGTTGATGGAGAAGGTTGGATAATACTGGCTGTGCATAGGTTGTTATGACGAAAAAAACACTATGTTAACACTAGTTTCCAAAGTGTGTATATTAAATCAAAGAGGTGGGGGGGGGTGATGTTTCTCTTTTCTAATAAGTGCATGCTTTCAAATCCTTCCTGAAATTATTACATGGCTGCCAATGTTACACTTATTCCTCTTAGCTCTCTGCACTGCTTGTACACATTAATGGGGCTGTCTGTGCTGTGCTTATGGATAGGCCAAACAGAGCCTGTGAAAATGAGACTGAGGAGTCACTCTGTTGGAATGAGCTTTTAATGCTAAATATAGAAGGGCTGGAATTCTGGGGAATGGCTAGAAAGTGTAACATTTGACACCTTTGATCAGTTTTGAAAAGAGCCAAAGAAAAGTTGCAATTGTATATATATGTATGTCAATGTCCAAATGTTGTGATTTAATGACTTTCTCTTACATACTTTCATTTCTCATAACTCAGTTCCAGCTAATGTGTGACAGCTTACCCTACTTTGACAATTCAATTCACCCTAACCAGTTCTACAGATCGGATGGTTGTGTTTATCATGTACGTTCCCTTCTCAACACTGGTGTTAAAGTAATTACTTCAGTGACCGGTGCTTTCCTCCTAGAAATCATTCCATTCACATAACTTTTAAAGGGCAAACTACACTGGTTCCTCTGTATGAGTTTCTCCTGTGCTTCTCTTCCCTGCTGTACCTTCCAGAAACAGAAGGTGGCAGATATTTTTATTGTTTTCAGAAAAGTATGCTGACTTCTGCAGTATTTAACAATCCAGCCATTGCACTTCTGTATTCTTGCATAGGGTGGCAATTGAGACCGCAGTTGGGTTGGAGGATATTTAACCTCACTTTTCAGAATTTTTTTCTTTTTTTAATTTTAATATGGTATGAATATGATACTTGGTCCATACTGATGAGAGCTGTGCTCTATTTTAAGTATTTGCTTAGTGAAAACGTTTCACTATTAATCCTATGGAACTCTGTGAGACAACTGGAGGGTTTTTTGTCCCAGGGGTACAGTCAGCCAACAAAAAAGCACTTGTATTTTTTAATTTGATAGTGATGCTGCAGAGATTATCTGTAATGATACCTGCCAGAGAGTGGTCCATGGGTATGGGGAGATCTGTAACTTCTCCTCCCTGTATTCTGCTTACTAAAGTGTGAATGGGAATGCAGGGATATTTTTACCAGCCTTTAGTGTGGATGCACTCACTGTGGTTCTACCTCCAGGGCCTTGCTGGCTGGAATGCTTTTTGGAATGTCCCAGGCTCTGAGCCCAACCCCGCCCTGGAATGTGAGGTTAAATGTTGGCGGTACAAATACAGAGTTTGAATATCAAAATCCTAGAGTTCCCCAGCACTGCAATTTCAGAAACTGGCAAGTGAGCCACATGTCAGCTCAGCTGCTCTCCAAAGAGTAAGCATGCCTTGGGTTGCTGGGGAAGGAGGGGGAGGTGGGATGGCTTTTGTTTTGGTTTGGTTTTCACTTACCCATTATGACATGCACAAGAACATGCTTTTCAAACAACGTCAACTGGCAAGATTGCAAGAGGTCCCACGCAGGTGCTAGCTGGAAAGCAGTCTTCATTCACAAAAGCGTTTTACTGCCATTCTTTAATCAAACCTAGGCACTCAACATAATGAGAGCTGTTGCCTTACTAAACAGGAGCCTGCTAATATTTGGACTCTGAGGCAAGAAGTGATGGGATGGCCTGTGAGGCTTAAGTTCCATCTGTACCACAGTGCAGGAGGCCAGTGTTTGAGGCTTTGAGTCAGAGGTGCTGATGACAAAGCTGATGAAAAACATTAAAAGCTAAACATGAAAAGCAAGCCTTTGGTGAGGAGGGAGTGCATCATGTATTGTTAAAAAACAGTTGCTGGGTCAGTTAAGGAGAACTGCTGGGCTCCAGGGGGAGTCTGGTTCAGCCACCCATATTCCAAGGAGCTCTAACCTCAGTGGGCTTTGTGAGAGAAGGCTTGAAAGTATACCTCACTTGTGGTGTTCACTTAGCTCCCAAATGAGACTGTGTTGCAGGAGCTAATGGGAATCAGCTGTTAAATATCTATTAGTTAAACAAATAAAGGCTTTTCCCTTGCCCTGGCATGGTGGGAGAGTCTCTGTTTTCTGTTTTTAGAAAATTGTTGTCTGAGAGATATCCTCTTGTGAGAGTCTACAGAGCACTGTAGTACAAATGTGATACTTTACTCATTTCAACTTAATTTCCCCTGATAAACTCCATACATTTGTTAATGCTTCAGTATGTCATTATGTTTGACATAAAAAATTGTTGTTGAACTGCCTTTAAAAATTATTGCCTGGTGATTGGAACAGAAATGGATATAATCCATGTACAGTTGTGAACATGGATTTTTTGATTAGTATTCTGCTGCATAGAGCTGACAGAACTGGATTTGAATATAGATCTTCAACCTACTTTTTGGCTGGTTTAAATCTGTATAAATACATTTCCTTTTTTAATACAGTTTTTTGTTGATTTGCAAATTTCTCTGTGCGGTGTTAGGCTGTTGTGCGTGCCCATGCACTTGCCACTGCCTGTGTGCAGGTGTTAGCATGGATTGTCAGCAGCTGGTCCTGGGCCTTTGTGTCAAACTTCTTAAACAGAAACTGTTAAAGTGGTTTCCCTCATTGTGGTCAAAGAAAAGTGAGTGTTATAAAGATATTTAACTCAAGCTCCTATGTTTTTACCTTTTCTATCTCAAGTGTTGGAAAAGATTGTCTTTTTGAGTTAAAAAAAAAATCAGGCTCTAATCGAACCTTATTGGGAAGCTTCTCAGTGACTTACCTGGTTTGATTCAGTGTATGCTTATTTACTTAAGAAATGGAGTACTGCAGTTTTCTTTAAGCTTTTCAGACAGGAAAATAGGTTTTTTGTTTGTTTGTTTGTTTTTTGGCTTTTTGTTTTGTTTTGTTTTTTTAATAGTTTACTGTTTCATTGGCTCCCTGAATTGCTATAAAATTTAAAGCAAACTTTCTGGCCATCTGTGTATCTCTTCCACTTACATACTCATACTAAATCCCAGGCAACAAAAGGTTTAAAAGCTGAAACCATTGTTTTCTTTTGTGCTGAAATAGAGCCAAATCCTGGACGCCAGACAGAGCACAAGTAAACGTGTGTGGGTAGAGGTACCTGTAGGAGCCACAAAAGCCATGAGAACTGAAGAGTGTTAGAAACAATGTGGGGCAGTTTCACTTAAGTAGAAGTGTGCGTTTATTTTTCCTATGTGGCACACAAAAGGGGTGTTTGTAAGGGTTCGTTATTTTTAGAAGTTAATTGAACATTGTGCATTCAGATCTGTAAGTGGAAGGGAATGGAAGATGGAGTGTTCACAAGGGCATCAGAATGATATGATTCCAGAGAGGTGCAATGTTGAGACTGCAGGATTCAGGCAGTAAATCACTGTGCAGTTAGACCATGATGCCTACCTGTCACATCAGTGGCATGGTAATTATAGTTTACTGTCATGCTGCCCTGTGACATTCTCTTATTACAGCTAATAGCAGCTTTCATATTTTGCTATGCCTGAACATGGAAAACAGTTGTAGTTCTTAGAAAGTTTATAGCCTGCAGGCCATAGAAATACTGCCTTATGAATGCTGAATTAATAGCTATTTAATAAATTACTTTCTCTCCCATTAACTTTTATCAGCATGCCAAGTGTTGCAATGTAGACTGTAAAATCAGTGGTAGTTTCCTCACTGGTATGGGTAACATGCATGACTGTGCAGCATGACCTGAGAGTGTGCATATCCCATAATGACAGCAATGCTGGGTGAAGGGTTAGAGAGAGAAAAAAAAAATTAGTCACTACTGTCTTTCTGTACAGTAGTACTGGTACAGCATTTACCCACAGGTTCAGTATTTCCCCATTTTCCTTGTGTTCATATTCAGTATTTAAACTCTTGTGAGTCTGTTGTAGGATTCTCCATTCTTTGTTAGAGACAAAATGTGTAATGCAGCACATTTATTTAAAGTGATGCCTTATGCCACAGAAGCAAACACAACTCATAGTGGGATGGAGGAAAGAGTTTCCATTCAACTTTGTAGAGAAACACACTGAAGACAAACAGATTTGATCCACCCACACTTTGTTATTTTCTTCATACTTCTTAATTTAAAAAAAATCATCAATTTAGATGAAGAGGAGATTTTAGAGAAAAGGTTGATATATTTTCATGAAAGGAAGAGCTAACCTCATCCTGTTAGAAAACATCTTGCATCTTCACCTATCACTGCCTGACTGCCATTGTGTACTGTTTTCCTCTCAGCCCAGCCTGTGAATTCACTGATCACCTGGTTGGAGAGAACATTTCACCCACACAGCTCCCTCCTCTCACTTCCCATGTGCTTGAGAACCCCCCGTGCACACTGTCCCTGTACTGGCAGTGCAGACTCACAGAAAGCAGCTAATTGTATTCTTCTTGCATTAGGAATTTTTGTTGGCCGTTCTAGGACTGTGACTTAAACTGATTTTCTCTAAATACAACTCAGCCCTTAGAGAAGAAGCTGTCTGCAACTTTTTAACAGATTTTGGGATAGTGACAAAAGCTAATCTTAGCATATTGATGCTACTTTTCACTCAGGTCTGTGTGGGTTGGGAAGAGGGTTTTCAAATTATAGTTCACAATAGTTTCTGCTCAGTTGTTTTCTCAGCCTCACTAAGCTAAAGTTAGCTTTTGTAAACACCTTTCTTTTCTTCCACTTCAGTATTTAGAGTAGGCATGTCAAGTCCTTTTATCTGAACATAAATAGTCACATTGTTAATCCCTGAATTTCTATTGCAAGCCTTTCTTGCATCCCTGGCTGAGCTAGAATGAATTTGGGGTTCCACTGCTACACCTGAACGGTATCGTGCAGGTACTGACTTCCATTCAAGAAGGATTTTAGTTGGGTGGGATGACAAAAAAGGGAGTCGGTTGTCTTCCAGTCTTTGGTCTGCAAAGATTGTTTCTGTAGTAGAGATTACACAGCTTCTTCCTCGAGGTTTGTAGGGCACAGTTGGCAGCATTCAGCTGATGCCAGTATTGGTTTTCCTTACATTATTTACTCTCACTGCAGCTGGGATCCTCAAGAGCATGTGCATACAAAACATCCTGTTGACAACCTCAGCACAAACATCAGTGGCACAAAAAGAAAAGGGCAATTAAAATACTTTTTAGTCTTCAAGTACAGTATCTCCAAATCAGGACTCAGAGTCAGTGATAAGGGTGTCTGTGGAGTTTGTACAGTTGCTGTCTGTAAAGCGGATCTTATAAAAAAATGTAAGAGTTTTCACTCTTCTATGCAAACTAGCCGAGAAATTAGTGCCATCAGAAGATACAGACCAACAGATGCACTTTTCTGTTATGCTTCCTTGTGATTGAAGAGACGGAACTGGGAAATGTCTGGAATATTTCTACCCAGTATACTCTCCATTTATTGGCGGCTCATTATTTTGCAAACAAGTTCATAAGCTTTTCATAGGTATTCAATTTTTTCTGTTCATTTGTATGGATTAACCAATTAATGAACAATATACAGGATTGAGCTTTGTCAACAACTTGTGTTTATATAGCAGAAATACACGCCCAGTACATGGTGAACTGCTGTAGTTTAACACAAAACTCACATCAAGAGGATCTTCCTTGGTAAGTGAGGAAGTGGCATGATCTGTCATTAGTTTCCTTCTAACGAGAAACAGGTATCTGCAACCACATCTTTAGACTCCCACGCCACTGTGGATATCAAGATGTTAAACTTGGTCTATTTTAAAGGTCATCATGTGAAATCTCATGCACAATTCTAAGCCATAAACAAAACATAACTCCACAAAAGGAAAATGCAGATTATCAAAAGTGAGTGAAACTTAACACAGTGTCTAAAAATAGATTCCAACATTACTTTCCTGACTCAAAAACATTAGCAATTATGCACAGGGTTTGAGTTTTTTTGGTTGAGATGAGGCAAAGTTCACATCTGTGTGGAATATAGTTTTATTCTCTATATGATAACAAAATCCAAAATAGGCCAAGTGTTAAGAGTATATGGAGCATCTGTTATGAGGAATTTACCATCTAAGAGAGCAAAGCTGAACAGTAGAGCAGACAGGATATAACTATACAAAGGGTGAAAGGTAGGGAGGAGCACAGAGCTGACTGACCCATTTTTCACAAGAGTAGAGGAGAAGCTGGAGTACGTATTTTGGCACTTTTTGTGCTCTCTGACAGACAAAGATGGATATGGTAAAAGAGGAGGAAGCTGAGGGACTCGGAATAGATTCATGGTATCATCAAGACAAAGGAGAGAGAAAAACATTATATAAAGCAGCTTTAAGAATGTGTTGTGGATGAAATTGTGAGCAGAATGTTAAAATAGTCAGGATCTGGAACTGGGGTTACATGAAGCAGTATTAATGTCAGGGTTAAATGATCTGCCATCTCCATGAGTGCTTTTATTGGTGATTTAGGTATGACTCTGAGATCCTGGATGATGTCCTTAATTGAGATCACTACACACGTGGGAAGTATTGATGTACTTTCTTACATGTGATTGTTGACAGGAGATTGTTTAAAATGGAGGTCAGCATTGTTTCAAGTTTTCACTAGTTGAGTATAAAACTTTAGACTGAATTACTTATGAAATGCTGGCTGAATTAGATGGATTAAAGTAACATACTTTGGATCTAAGTTCTCACAAACTTAAAAGCTATTTAGCCAAGGAATTTTGCCCCAAGCTCTTTTCTGTTTGAAATTTTTTAATTGTGTGCTTAAGAAGAAGGAACTGGTATCCAGTAATTCACAGGCACTGCATGAGATTTTTTGTGAAATGTATTATATTTAACTGAAATGGGAGGTGAACTGAAGAATGCCAAAAAAAGATATTGAATGATCATCAATTAAGGAAGTTGCTACCTGTCCTTGAGTCTCATAAGAGCATTGGAATGACAGTGTTTGAACTACGTTGCCAGTATATTCTTGGACAAATTATTCTTGGACCAACACACATTTCTCAGAGACACTCAAAGGTACTAAATAAACTAATGTAGCATTGAATTCAAACATGTTAAACACTTTATTTCTTGAAACGGGAAGTGGAGATTTAACTCAGGCAAGGTACTATGAAGGCTGACTTGACATCTGTTCTGAGCTCTTTCATTGACCTTTTCACACTCACCAGTAATTTCACCCCTTTACGGTTCCAGATCGTCTGTTAGAATAGGCACACTAAGTTACCAAGGTTCACATGATAGGCTGTGGTTCAAACCAAGGCATCAAGTCCTTGCCTTCTGTTTCTTGTTGCAACCTTTTTTGCTTATTGCCTCCTCCCTTTTGCCAACACAGACACTTGCTTGTGGTTGCTTTTATTTTTCAGATGAATCAATCCCCTGATTTGATTCACTCTGGGACCACACAAGTCTTAGTGGTGGCATGACAGCAAGGATGACCTCAGTGAGAAAGGGTACCTGGGAATGGAGAGTGCCTAAGGAGGGAAAATGGGGACTGCTGAAGTCAGTATTAGTCACTTAGGAAAGGTCAGTACAGCCAACGTCTGATTAGCTTCAGACCCAGAGAAATACCTCCTGGCAGCCTAACCTTTGCATTTGTGGATCTTGTTTATGGGCAGCATTCATATTAGTCAAATGAGACTTGTAATTTTTTTGCATTAAATTATCCCTACAAATGATGAGAGTAATGGCAAAAAGCCCTCCTGAACAAGGATATGGTACATTTGGAGACAGTTTGCTTTGTAAGTTCTGTGATTTCTGGGAGCAGTTAAGACAAATGTTATTTCCATGTAATTGAAGTTGTATTGTTAAAATACCAGTTAAAATGACTGGCTACTGGCAGAAAAGCCAGACTGAAACAGATCTTGGAGCTGGCTGAACTTCTCAAGTATTTATCCAGTTTTGTAGAACATCATGCACCCCTACAATGAAATCTGTGCTGCAAAGGTTCTGCTAACAACAGCTGCTTTACAGCCAGGCTGGCTGTGCTTTCATGAGCTATAGCTCTAAAAATGCCTATAGTGTCCATACATGCTCAGACACAGTGGGGAATTGTTGGGCCGGTATCTGCATTATTGCATGGCTACAATAGCTGTAATTCAGGTGATTGATGTACATGGCAGCAATGTGAGTTTGTGATGGAAATGTCCATTTATGAGCCTAGATTATGATTTTAGGGAAGACTGTATCTTTTAAGCCCTAGACATTTTATTGCTTCTTGCTCTTTTCAATGGGGATCATGGCAGCTGATAAACAATTCACTCAAGTGTAGGATCTAAAATTAAACATCTTGTTCTACCTCCTTTATTCCTCCCACTATTGTTTCCTGAAAACAAACATTTTGAAATAATTATGGAATCCACAGCCTACTTGTAAATTTGCCTGGGGATTTAGTGCTATGGAAGAGGTTTGAATTAGTGTCCGTGTCTGCTGAAGTTCTCTGTCTATGATTTGGGTGCACTATGGTCAAGTCAGCTTTACAAGTGTGACTTGTGAAATCACAGTGCAGTGGAAATCTCCTCCTGCCCCTGCATCACACTCTGAGTTCTGCGAGTGTGACTGTGTGTACAGCTCTCTGGCCAGCTTGACTGGGGAGATGATGCAGGGTCAAAACAAGCCTGCAGAAGAAACTGGTTTCACTAGGTGGAATTTTTTGATAACCAAGGGCCACTGCTGCCAGAAGGACCATTCAGGAACCTCTTTTATTCCCATCTAGGATGTCTTTGAACCAGGTTATATAGCTGAACCAGGTTGTATAGCTCCTGGGCTGCCCAGGGCCCCACAGTTCACATTACCAGATGCTTTGGACAATGTCTCAGTCCTAAATGAAAGAAGAAAACAGATACCTTTTCAACACAGAAGTGGCAGCTGGAAGTGTTTAAAGGATATATATTGGCAACTACAAATGAGCTGAAATGGAAGCTAAGTGGATTCTTGTATGTCTAACAGACAAATAGCATTCTTGTACAAAGTGAGTTGTCTTTCCTGGCAGTGAGGCAATCAGATTTGTTTCTTGACTGGGTAACAGATGTGCTGCCTCTCTTCTGTGTATGCAAGATAACAGCATTTACTATTTGGAGGGGAGTTAGTCTGCAGCAAAGAAAAGTTGCGCCAACTCAAAGTGCGGACAGGAGTACAAATACATTTCATCTTGCAGCAGTTTTTGAGTTAACTGGTTTTAATTGTAAGAGATTATTTTTAAAATGGGACTGCCAGAGGCTAAACTTTGCAGATCATTAAAATAGAAATACTTTTTTCCAAATGGCCATCAGTTCCTCTCTTTAATGAAACTGCTGTACAGTTGCCTACTCCTATGACATTCCTAGGGTTTCCTAGTGTGATTTCACTCTTTTCTTCTAAATCATGGTATTCATTCACTTTCTATGAGGGTATTAATAGCCATGCTAACCAACTGCCAGTAAGAACCTTGTCCAGTCCCTGGAGTAACAGGAGCCAACAACAAGCAGTATTTTTCTTTCGTTCCTTTCCTATGGTTCTCTGATAATTTGCCACAAAAAGCAGATTATTTTGACAGAACCAGGTTAGGGAGTGGTTCCATGCGTAGTCAGTATGGCAGATCTGAGAGGACTGGCAGCTATAGGTGGTGTGGAGTTGATCTCTTAATACAGACCAGCTGCACAAGTCTGACCATGTCCTCAAGTTCAGTAATGCTCCTTTTCAGATCAAAGCAAGGAAGACAGAAACTCCATTCTCAAAGTCCCTTGTGATACAGAGGCCAAATAAATGCTTAGCTTATAGTCTGTATGATTTCTGAATGATAAACTTGAAGTTCTGATTGCTCTAGACAGGCAGATGAGTCTGATCCTTTGCTTTACTTGGCTGTGAATGAAGCCAAGGTTTGCAGAGTGATTCTCTCTACTGAACTGGTCCCAAAGAGCATAAGGGATGGAAAAAGACAAGGGGAAGTGAAAGGTCCAGGGAAAAGAACTGCAAGAAAAATTGTTCCAGGATCCACACTAACCTTTTTTCACTCCTCTTTGATGCTACTCCTGCATTTATTATTTTTTAAATGAACAAGGTGATGACATCTTGAACAATATGTCTTCCTGAGGAGTCCAGGTGTTTCTCCCAGGTGCTGGGATAGGTGACAGACAAACTGGACAGTTATCTGTGAACCATATAACATGTATCTGGGAAAGCATACAAACTTTTGGGACATTATTCCCACTTCAAAGCAGATTGGCAAAAATAATACAGTTGGCTCCAGTCTCCACGTTCCTACCACATCTATATAAGCCTAGATAAGATAGAAGCTCTTTTGAAAGGGTTTATGCATTTGAGTTTTCTTCTGACTTCTGGCTCCAGATTTTTGTCTATAGATTAAAAAAACACAAGCATGAAGGATTACCAAGAGTTGTTTCTGAAGGAAAAGTTTTGGAAGGGGAGGAGCAAAACAAAAACGTGCCTCTGTTCCCTAAAACAGAAGCATATTCTTTGGAATCTCTTTATGGAGGTTCCAAATAGGGAGCATATACCCTGGTCAGTATGTCAGAGGTACTTAGTCTAGTCCCACTGCCCTTCAGAAGATTTACCAGGCCCTGGAAGTACCACTGGGGAGGCAGATATGACCTGTAAACAGACCAAGTGTTAGGGATTACCTCCTACCTCATGGCAAAACAAGTACTCTATTATATAGAGTAATAACTCAGCCCTCTATTCATAAAAGTGGGGAAGGAGCAGCTGCTTAACAGCTCTTTTTTATGTGTTATAGAGCCTTTAAAATTCTGTCTATGAATTTTTACATACAAATACCTATATTGTGAGTCTGGTTTGGGGACACACAAACATACTGGATCTTGGAAGTTTGTACATTTATGTGGGATTATAAAATAGTCTGCATATTTTAATTTTTAATTTTCCAATAAACTGCAAGAGTCAGTAACAACAAGCTTGTTCATACAAAAGCGGTGTGAAATTGCAACCTTATCCAGGATGGGAGAGAGGAGAGAGCCCCACGGAGTTCTGTGTGTGTGACCCTTTTTCAGTAGGCATCTCCTTGGTCCTCATAGTGCAAGTCTGGTTTTTAGGTGGATGAGGGAGCTTATGCAGGTTAAAACCTGATTCTCCACGCCACTTCTGCCCCCACTCCAAACAGTTCTTTGGGGGCAACAAGGCAGAAAGAAAAGAAAGGAACAAGGAGCATGGAGACAAGGATTGTTTAAGACAGAACTGCTGGTGAAAGCAGCAGTCCTGTCTAGTTTTGTTGATGTGGTGTCCATGACATTAGAAATATTAAGGGCTTCCCAGCAGAGCTAGTCCAAGGAAATATAAACCAAACCCATTTTTTTCAGGAAGAAAATAGCCCCTGATCTGTCCAAAGGGAGAATTGCCATTATGGAAGAGATGTGCTTATTTCTTCAGCTACCCTTGGTGAGGTAGAGCATTCAAAATTTGCATGTACACCAAGGCCTCTCCCTACACATATGTGTACTTTTCACATAAAACTGTTAGAAAAATTTCAACAAGGCTAAGTAATTTAAAAGTTCAAGTTTCATTTTCATTACTAATATTAAAGGCTACATCCCACTGACTTAAAATGAAAGAATGAGAAATTTCTAAGGCATTTTCGAAATGAAATGTAGTTTTTGGAGGTAATTTATCAATAGTAGACTATTTACTCCATTCATTGCTAAGACCCCGGTCCTACTGCTGTGTATGGTCAAGCTTTGTTTCTAGGCACTGTCATAAGAACTTGGGGGGTGTCAGAGTTACAATTCATGTCAACTGATAGGCATTTTTGATTTTGTGCCATGTAACTAAAAATCAAAACAGAAGTTGTCTTTCAAGTTGAATATATGGGGACTTTTTATTTAATCTTGTAAAATGAAAACAATTATCTCTTTTTTAACTGCATGCAACTTTTCAGTAATAACAAAAATTTTATATTACCATCCCATTGTCTCTTTTAGTAACAAGAGGCAAAGTGAGTTTACATAGGATAAAAGTCTCACCATAATCTTCTATTTTTAGAACTGAACTTTTTCCCCACAAGTCTTGAAGACAAAACACCATGTGTGAGGTTGACTACTCTCATCATATTCCAGCTGAGAACAGAAATAAAAGTGCCAGCAACATCACAAATAAGCCTTTTTCTCACGAGACTCACAGTACGTTTTTTTCTGACAGAAAGCATTCAGATGAATTTCCAAACTCTTAGATGTTTATCTAAACTATACCCACATTTTTTAACCTTTTGTAGCTTTCCTTATATCTGAGACTAAAAAATATATTCATCAGGGCCATGGCTTAGAACAATCATCCCTATTGGATACATTGTTTGCTTTTTAGAGTTACTGGTATGAATTTGGGGAGGGGAAAAATTGATGAATTGTTGTCTAAGTGTTTTAAAGATCCTCTCTTATTTGAAGTAAGTTTTAGTCGGTTTTTCCTGGTTTGCTATTTAATACACTTCTTTCTGACAACGATCCTTTAAAGCAATTATCCTTCTCTGTACTGAATACAAAATGTCTTCAAAACTATGGCTGACAAGAGAAAATTCTATAGCAAATAATTCAATAGCCCCGTATTTATTACTTGCAATAAGCCTCATTATTCAGACCCACTTTCTCCAAGTTTCACTACTGATCAGCCTCATCACAGCTTTTCTTCTAAAGTCACCGTACAGCAACGTATTCGCAGCTTTTCTCCTTGAGATCCCATCTGTTCCTTCATGCGCTCCTCCACAGGGCTTTCTCACTGCTCGTGGGGCGCGTGGATCTGACTCAGGACTGGAGTTTCTCTGGGGCTCTGCCCGCCGTGGGCATGCCCAGTGCCCGGGGCTGCTCCTGTGGTTTTGTCTCATGACACACAGCCCTTGGCAGCAGTACTAACTTTAGATATCCTTGCTCTGTGTTCTCTCTGCAGCCCCTGCGCCGTCCCCGCGTGGCTGTGCTGACACGGCTCTTTGCGGGGCCACGCTGCGGATCGGATCGGGGGGAGCTCAGCCGGGTGAACCATCCTCCCCCTCTGCCCCCAAATGAAGCCAAGGCTGGGTCAGTTCCCTTGGCCTGGCTCACGGGGTGGTCTCACAAATGGTTCTGCTGAGCCAGCTGAGCAGATGGAAGGCTTCCAGGGCACAGAGGGAAGAAGCAAACCATTACGCTGGCATTGCCTAACACCATATTCTTATAAGCCTCAGAGTACAAAGAGGTGCAAATATTAAATTTATTTCCTAATACTTGTTGTTATAACTGCAATTCACCTTAATGGCTAGGTTGCTGATTTATCCAAACTATACCCACATTTTTTAACCTTTTGTAGCTTTCCTTATATCTGAGACTAAAAATTATATGCATCAGGTCCATGGCTTAGAACAACAGGGAGGAGGGAGGAGGTTTTGAGACTTACGTGTTATAACTTATCATGTAGCCTAAATTTATTTATTTATTCAAATCAATTAAAATGTTGTTAGAGAAAAATCTGTACTTAATATACCCCAGTTGGCATTAATGGCGGTCTAAGTAACTGGTATAGATCTAAGCATTGCTTCTTTCACTAATTATTCTTTAATTGCTAGGTTAATAATAATCTTTGGTTTGTTATCTGGCGCAGTAAAGATACATGTTTAAAACAGCAACAAAGGTCCTGCAAATGGGGTCAGGTCTGGCTCTGTTCCCTGGATTAGAGTGTGCTCTGGCATGCAGTCAAATTGAACCAATTCCAGTGATTTCTGTACTGTACCTGACTTGGGCTGGCTTTTCCTTCAAGTCTTGTAGGTCAGAAACCTGTGATTGTGCCTTTGCTGCCTTGCATTCATTCTCCATAGATTGTTCTTTGATCAAACCTTCAGATATCACACAGTTTAAACCCTTTTTTCCCCCCCACTCTCTGCACTTGGGCACAAGGCAAGCAACTGATAATTTCTGTTGAAGCAACAGGTTCATCCTTATTAGTACCTTATTTTTGAAACTGGATGTGTTCAGTTGATACAAATTGCTCTTGTTGTTTCAATTTTATGGAGAAGGTGTGGAGACACAACAATAGAGGAACAGGAAAGAGTTACATGCAAAGTCCTGTCTTTTACACGTTATGGCCTCATTGCAAAAGAGGTGCATAATGAGAGAGCTCTGGTACACACCCATCAGAAACCTCAGAGAACTGGCTCTGGGGCATAGGCAGGTGGGCTGTTGGTGCAGAAAACTGAGGTGATAAAGTTATGACCAAGATACAGGTTCCATCCTGATTTTCCCAGGGAAAAGATCTGCTGTTTAAGATGTGTTTGGGCTAATGTGGCTTATTTGAACTGTGACTGGAAGGGAGTGAGTTCTGGGTGCCTGGGAGACGTCACCCCTTCCCTGAGCCCAGCAGTCATCCCAGCAGGACATGTATCCCCAGCCTGAGAGGGGACAGCCACAGGCTGAGCTCAGCTGAGAAATCCTGCTTCCGAAAGAAAATGGCTCCATTCCTACCTCGTTCTGCCCCAGGCAGAAAATTAACACAGCAAAAGTGAGTGAGACATCTCCATCCGGTTTAGTGAGTTAGGGCAGTTTTCAAACGAGGGGGTCACAGGGGAGAAAGCGTTTGGAAATCCCCCTTTCCGCACAGGGAAATGTCCCTGGAGCAGCGATCCCACTGCACCTTTACCATGCTGGTTCTGGCATGCTGGGCCATTCCTGCTGAAAGATGTTACTGTTCCCGTGTTGGAGCTACCAGATTTGGTGAAGTTTCATCGGTTTAATTTTGCTACCTGCCTAAAGCTACCTCTCGTTCCTGCCCCTCTTCAGCCTGCGGGCTCTGGGGCTCAAAGCGCGTTAACCACAGAGCGCAGGAATTGCCGGGAGTCCCAGCGCTTCCCCGGGACCTCCTGTCAGAGCAGCCTGGGACAGAGCTGGCCGAGGTCCCCCTGTGCCACTCCTGCTACCGAATAATGAGCCAGTTCAGGGAACTGAGACACAAAGCTGCTTTCTTTGGAGCACGAGTCTTTAACTGGCTCCGGTCCCTGAGCTGCCTCAGTGCGCAGCGCTCACATCAGCACAAATCAGCCAAGGGGAGGGTGGAGGGCCAGGCGATGGCAACTGTAAATCACGTTGTCTTAAGGTGTTAGAGAAATACACCCTGAATGGAAGCAGAAAAAATAGAAAAACTTCCCTTCCAGAGTACTGTTTTTCTTGAGCAATTGAGCCACTACTGAGAAATGCAGGGATATTAAGTACAAAGGAATTTAAATCCTACATAATTCTAATTTAATTTTTAATTTTGAGCCATATTTGGGTCAGTTAAGTTATACATATTGAAATAGATTTCCCAAAAAAGGAATCATTTCCACCCTTTCCCTTTTGTTTAAATACCTGTCATTCTGGTGATATTATGGGTTAATTAGTTTATTTTCTGAAATGTATTTCTGGGATATTTTCCCTTTAACTACTTCAACCCGTAACCTCATGTTCTGAGAGTTACTTAACCTTTGGTCTTGTACAGTTTACTGGCAACCATTCCTTTCCTTTTAGGATTTCTTATTTGTGATTCCCTTAGCAATATAAACCACATATAGCTACTATTTCCTAACATGAAGCCTCACACAGAGAATTGACGTTACAGTTAATTAACAGAAGAGTTCTAAATATTTCACAAAGTTACTGGCACCAGAAATGCTGTACATTAATACCAAACTTTTGACATCATTTACTGTAAAAAGAGATTGTAATCTCAGATTAAAATCATATAAAAAAGTAGATCAAATTTATTTTCTAATTTAAGGGATACCATAGGAAAGAGTTAACATTGCTTGGATATCCTATGTGTAAGTTCTATGCCTTAAAAAGTTTGGATTTCTTTCAAGTTCTGCTCTGACATTTCTTGGCTTACAAATGTTTTCTACACTAATTTTAAAGCTTAATTTTAAACTCTTACAATCAATTTTATTACAGCCTCAATATAATTTGTTAGGGAATTCCCAAGGAGAAAAGTCCAAGAAATCCAGTAAGACTGTTTTTAATACGCTGAAGATATATAAATACCAATGTTGGAACTATTATTAGTTTGATCTTTTGTCTGATTCACTGGTTCATACCAATTGTTTTGTACCTAGCACACTCAGAGCCTGGTAGCCAGTTGAACTGGGTTTGCAACTTTGGAAGCTGCTTAGATGAATAACTTTCATGTACTGTCTTGACTGGAAAAGATTCATTTTCAGTTTATGGTCACACTGTAGCAGACACACCCCTCCCTTTGAGATAATAAATATGAAACTGCATTCTGTGATATGTATCTTTAATACATTGGCTGTTTTTGGAAGGTGCTACTGTAAAAAAATTTAAAGCATAAAATGCACTTTTTCTTAACATAGATAAAACTTGGAGCAAGCAATGTCCCATTTGGTGCCTCTGGTGCTTTAGAAGGCTTTTCTTTTTAATGTTTCTTGAACAACTGTGTAAACCCAGAGGATTAGAGTCTGCTGCAGGAGAGCACCAAGAAGGGCAGCTGTTGTTCTCTTCAGCATTTTTTTGCTGAGCCATCAGGACAGCTTAATGCTACTACATGCTAAAAAAGTCATGCTTTGCAATGATTGTGGGTGCATACAGTCCTGCCGAGTCCCTGCCCAGCTGAAACCGCTCCATGGCTGAATGATTGTTTCTTCTTCTTTAATTGTGCAAAGCTGGACAAGATGTGTATGTTTTAATTCAAATGGAAAGCTACGTAGCAGATTCCAGAGACCTTTTCTTGTCTGTGAGTATATTTAGTTCAGCAAAAGGGTTTATTAAGTTAAAGCAAAAATGTCCATAACACTACTAGCACCTCCCTGTCTGTGTTTTTCCCATCATTGTGGAGGTAACCAGTTTCCATTATCTTACATTCTTTGCCTCCCAAATGTGACTACCTGGATATAACTACTATTATGATATTTTTGCCTAACAATCACAGAAACTACAAGTAAATGATGAAATTAGAGAGTAGTCTGAACACTGAGCAATTTTCTAATGATACATTTTGCAATTGTTGTCTGCTTTCTGATTAAACAACAGATTGTGAACCTTGGCATAAAAAAAATGCTTTATAAAAAAAGTCAGACTGAATAAAACTAAAACTGAATAGTTTGTTGTTTTTCCCAGGAGCCAGTGCAGCCTCAAACACTCTAAATGTTAACTAGCCAACATTTTAAGTGATAAAGGCACATGACATTTTGTATAGATAATCATATTTTCAGTCTGTCAAAGTCCAGCAATTATAATACCTCTAAAGAACATTACACGATGACATACATGAGAAAAAAAATATTTTAATCACTCTAAAGTATGTATCGTGTTTTAGAATGGATGTATTCTGTATTTTAACATGAATCCCTGTTAATGTCATGGTATCTACAATTGTTTTAGACAAATTCAATTTTTTAATGGGAAGGTAATCTATGTAAGTTTGGTAAGGAGCTCATAGAATTATTTACCTATTGAATAATGTCGTAATGTTGAATTTAACAAGTTTAGCCTTTTCTCTTACTGGTTTTCTTAATGGGAAAATATTTGTAGCTTATTGGTATTATTTCTTCTTAACATATGGGAGCACCAGACCCTGGTCTCCAAAGGAGTAACAGCAGGTCAAATATTTTATCTTGTATTTGTAGACAGATGATTTGTGCATATACAGGCATCTGTGACATTTTTGATAATGAAAGCAAAAGGACTGATCATATGATTTGGTTTTGCTCGATGATTAAGGGACATGAACCCTTGTAATAAGATTCCTAGTTTGAATACATGTTAAAAATCCATTTTATGTGAGCATTCATTGAAACTCTTTTGTTTTGTTCAATATAAATTAAGAGCCAAACCATTCTTAATATACATATCTGATGAATTAATGTATAGGATCTGCAAATATAGCATAATCAATTAATTTTAAGTGGGTGAACCTTTACTGAGTAATACGCTTCCAGAGCTGTCAGGGATCACTTTATTAATTGAATAACTCATTCTCCAGCTAGGAAAAATACTGAGATAATATGTAATCAGTTATTCCTTTCTGTGTTTTGTCTTTTCTACTTTCATAAATTTTTAATATACAGCAGTACCTTTATCCCAGTCCTTATATGCAAACAAAGCTAGAGGATGCGGCTGAACTTATTCTTGGGAAGGGGTAAGGGTAGAAAGATAAGGATCAGGACCAGCAGCATAATATCAGATGAATGACTGTAATGAGGATTGATTCTGTGACCAAATCAAATAGTTAAAGCTCCCAGCCCTTGCTCTGTCAAAGAAGAATCAACCCTCTTACATGCTGCAATCTGGACATCAAGCCAGGCGGAAACTCAATCAACTAAAAAATGGAGAGGCAACAGCAACTAATGAAAACCACCACCTCTATTCCAATGCAAAGGCAAAAATAAACGTAAACCACCTGGCTGGCCTGTTTGACTTTACACTGGGATGGATTACAGCAAAAAAGACACATAAGCACCTGCAACAGCTGGGGTATGGCAGTCGTGTTCCACATGTTACCTCTCAGCTGAAACCTGTTGGATCCAAATTAAGGTGTTGAGTCAGAAAGGTCATTAGGCACAGACTAAGCAAGTGGTGTGAGCATATGTGATCTAAGGACTGCAAAATGGATCCCCATCCACAGAGGAAAGGTGGAAGTCCAAGATCCAAACTGCCAGGGAGCCTTTAAAGTTTTCCGCACCATTGGAAGCTATTGTTTTGTGTTGGCTCAGCCTGATCTGAGTCAAGGACACGAGGGTGGTTTGCACTGCGCTGACAGTCCTGCTCACTGGAGAGTGAGCCCAGTAGGCTTCCTATGGAAACCTGGCAATAGGCACATCAAGAAAAGTCTAGTAATACATTTATTCTAGTTGCTTATTCTGAATTATGGTGAAAAGCTGTACTGAGGGGAAATATTCTTTTTCTAGCTGTAAAGATAATTAAAATACTGATGAAGAAAGATTAATTCATTGATAAGAGAAGTGTATGTATCATTTATTAAATTATAATATATAAGGAGGGATGACTTAACTCATGAGATTGTGGTTATACCTAAGCTCATCAAAGGACATCAAATGTATGTATGAAATACAGAAAAATCATTGCACCTCTAACTGCACATGCATTACACTTGAACAACACAGAACCATTCCACAGAAGGACCACAGCATTTATAGATCCTAAGATAGAACAGCTATAGGCTCAGAGACTCAGGTTCCATTTTGCTACAACAGTTGTGTCATGCTTCTCCTTGTTCAGTACAAAGAGAAATACCAGCCCAAATCATCTGGCCAGGCTGCTTGACTGCTCAAAGGGAGTGTATAAGAAGTATTCCAGACTTGAGAATACTTACTCAGATGCATTTGCAATCTAAGTGAAAAGAGGAGCAGAAGTTGTATTACCCTCACCTTAGAGGGAAACTAAGGCAGTGTTTTGTGTCTATGTAAATAGCAAGTTACTTGTGCCCCTCTGAAGTCTGAAAATTAGACTGCAAGAAAGGGGCAGCTTGGAACAGAGCCTGTATTTTCTATATCCCAGTACTGTACAAGAGGACTGTCTGCTGGCTAGTGAAGAGTAAAAAATTAAAATATGGAAAACTAAGTAAAATGCCATCTTAGTCTTTTTATCAAGCCTAAGAGCTTTTATAATACCTCATTTGAGTTTCCACAAATATTTATCTTATGCAAACATCACTGTGCATTAAAGGAGTTTGTTCTTGTTCTGGTAGAAATCTCGGTTGTCATCTGATTTCACTCAGAAACCACTTTAGGCTTTGTAATAAGACTCTAAGGTATCTGTAAAAGCAATCATTTCAGAAGCAAGTACTTGTGCCTGGAGTGTCCTTATATCCTGGTATCAGTAATAATGCAGCTGATAATTTTACTTTGCTTTCACTTGATGATCTGAGAGCAGAACACTGTGAGTATAAAGTTTGTGAGGAGAGCCATACAGTTCAGTGCCAGATTTCTAGACCCTCTAGTCTTTTTAACAAGTGTGAAGGTAACCTCCAAACTGGGAGGATTCCAACCTGCTCTGTAAAAGTGTAGAAATATAAAGCAGCAGCAAACTTTATGAAGTAATGTCTGCTTTACATGGCATGTTAAACAAACAATAAAGCAAAGCAATGATTGTTTCATGTAAAAGTATATTGAAGAGAAATATATTAAAGTGTATTTAATATGACTGCACTAGGTTTAGGAGAGTGATGAAACTTCTTGGGGAAAACTGTAAAATGGTTAAATGAGACTGTGACCTCATGAAGTTTTTATGTGGGTATGTTTTTGTCAACACACACCTTGTAGGCAATTTTTTTTTTTTTAACTTTGTAATCTTGTTATTACAAATGCTCCATTGATCAAACACTGAGCTCAGGATCTAGATAGGAGTGTTGTAATTAAGTCATGGCATAGGAAATCTTAAAAGGTTGACTGTAGATTTTCACTGAAAATTTATCAAGGTTCAGTCAAATTACTGTCTTTTATTTTTTGCTCCCATGTATTCTAATGCCTGAATTAGCACAACTCCTAATTTCGCTATAAAACTTTCCAATGCTATGCAATCTACTTTTGTTTTTGTTTTGCTTTTAATTCCCCAGTGGCAGAAGTTTCATATTTCACCCAGGCACTGGTAATTAGCCAAGGATTTTATTTAAAGTGCCAGATGTCACATATTAAATATAAATAACCTATGACCTTGCGTGCAGAATGCAAGCACCTTGCCTATATGACTGCTGAATTTAACTTTCTTCAACATAGGCTCTATACTGAAATATTATCTTTCTCCTACATAACACCATTCTGCTTGCTTAAGCAATGGATGTGCCTTGATAGCAGTAAGAGACACGAAGGCTGTGATAATTTTGTTTGCATGCCATTTGCAAATGAGTTTAAGAGTATTAGGTATACACATTGATCAAGAAATTTCCCTTGTTGAACTCATGCTTTCTTCAACAGCAGCTGTAAAAGGCATAACCATTGCCACAGCCAAGGAACACTATCTGCTCATTCCAGGAGTCTTTCTCTGTGCTTTCCCATCTGCCCTTTCTATGCCACGCTGGTGTGTGTGGCTTCTAAGCAGGTCCAGATTCAACCACAAACGGGAATGAGATCAAGCACATGAAATGCAACCTTCTGCGTTATATTCCTAATTCGAGGCTGTTTGGTTGATTGAATCATGCAGAACGAATGCCTGACCGTGCGTCTTCCAAAGCCTGTTCTGGCGACTGCTGCACAGCTGGCTTTGATTTGCTGCCCATAGGAAGGGGGGAGGAATCCCTGTTACTCCAACACAAATACAGATCTGGGATGTGGCTGCAGATCCAGAATTCCTAGCTATCCAGCATCGGATGATGTGTGGAAAATAAAACACAGCACAATGTAGCCCTCAGGTTTTTGGAGCCGAAAGTCACAACACGCCTAAAAAATAGCCGCAGTTTGGAAAGGATTCAAATACCACAGGAAGCGCGTTCCTTCCTTCTCAAGGCACATGCAATAACTCCAGCTCCTGACCAGATCAAGGTGTATCCCCATCTGGATGCAATAACACAGCCTAGAAGCAACAAGGACAGAAACCACCTATGCATATTAAATAAATGAATAAATAAAAGCAACTTCTCCTCACAAAACCACAAGTGAAATAAAGTTGCTCTTGTTACTGCCACCGTTTCATTTCTCAGGAGCCAACAAAAGCCAAATCAGCCATCCATGCCCTGGACCTCAAGCACAGAGGTTGACATAATTCCCTGGAAATTGATGTAAGCTCGCTCACGTCAGTTGTTTCACCACCTCACTCCCAGTCACACCCCAATTACTCTTTAGCTGTGTAGAAGAGGTTTGAAGGTGTATTTCTTTTTACAGTTTCAAATGCAGAAAGGATGTGCTTTTTTGTGCAGTAGAACAGAGTCAGCAAAATGAAAACTATGGTGAAGACAAGACAAAAAGAAAGGATAATGTTGGCAAAGGGAGTACTGAACTCAAAGACATACATCTGCTTTTGAAGTAAAAAGCTTTATAAAGATTTCTGTAAATAACTTACAATACCACCTTACCTTTTACGTATTCTCTAAATTCTTACCTTCTTAGCTAGGTGGTCATGTCATAACCAATTGCTCTGTTTTATTTTATAGTCCACTTTCTTTTTCAATTGACAGCAGTAGGTAGGACTAAAAGTGCTACCTAATGTCCTGCATGTATTACAGCTTTCTGAATGAATAGTGGAGACAAGAAACAGGGGAGACAAGATTTATTTTACAGCTAAGGGAAAGGAACGTGTCATTAATATTAATATCTTTAATTTAGCATATTCATTAGAAATATACTCTGAGCATCTTATCAACAAACATGGATCAAATTCTGCTGTTCAAATCCTCCCTTAGGAAGAGAACAAGTTTGACTGTATTTTGTACCAGGGACATGCATAATGAATAATCCACTGGTATAACAGAACAGGAAACTGCTGTGGTTGCTCCATTTGCTGTAACCTGACACAACTATTATTTAACAATAAGACAAAGTCTGATACAGCTGCTCTGAAAAGCAAAAGATTACCCAAAAATTTTTAGAGAAAAATTAGCTGTTAAAAGTAATTTTATGTATAATGTGTTTTACTGAATCATTCCTCATAGATCTGTTTTCATTCAAGAACGTATGAGGGTTTTTCTTAACCACAGTTAATCCAATTACACATGCTTTTCCAGCTTGTCTTGCTATGTGACCTTGGATTTAGAGATAAAAAGAGGCTACAGGCCAACTGGGTGTGAGCTTCTTAAAAAGGTTCGGGCTTCCTTCAGGAGAGGGAATTGTCTCCCCTAACAAGAGCATCAATCTTTGATTTAAGTGTTGTAGGAACAGTAGCTGTAGTTGCTCATGTATTTTCAATAAAGATGTAGCTTTGTAGATGTGGTGTGTGGGAAGTGACAGTGGCAAGGACAGTGCTTTACATGAAAAGTAAAAAACATATGGCTGCTTTTGCACTTGAAGCAACTTCCCATTTTAGGCAAACTTGAGCAAACTCCTGCTGTCCCAAGTTCTGCAAAATATTTTTTAGTATTATGCATTCTGTTTCCACTAGAACTGCAATGCCACAAAGTAGCTTTTCATTTAGGCTTTCTTTCTTCAGCACAGATTACTGACCTTCCTCAGAAGTGCACAGAGAGAATTCCCTGCACTCTGTTAAGAGTCTCTGGACTGAGGATTATTCACTGTAGCCAATTCCTCTTCATGTGAGTCTTCTTTTCTCACTTTCATTCACAAGCTCTAACAAGAACATACAGGTATAAATGCTTGCCTGGGATTATGACATGCCTGTTTGGATCTGTCTAAACAGCAACAGACATGGAAAGACACTGTGCACAGAAACAATTAGAATAATTTAAGAATCAAACAATATTAATCTCCAGATGGCCATTGAGTCACAACACACTAAGTAGTTCAGCTGATTTTTCAACTAAGTAATGAAAC
Source organism: Pardalotus punctatus (assembly GCA_013400915.1). NCBI lineage: Eukaryota > Metazoa > Chordata > Aves > Passeriformes > Pardalotidae > Pardalotus > Pardalotus punctatus. Next base: position 1,599 of record VZTX01026779.1, on the reverse strand, counting down.
CTCAGCGATAGCAATGATATTTCTGGTTAATATGAGTTTCACCTCCCAAAACAAATTAAACTGTAAATATTATATAACTGTCTACAAGCAGACTTGGCTGCTTGTGAGTTGTAATTCAAATCCCATCAATGCCCAAGTTTCAGCACAAACCTAAAATCTTCCTAGATCACATGTGTTAAGGATTAATATTTTACTAATTCCACAGGACACAGTGACTTTTTCATTAAATTAGAATCATAGAATAGAATCACCGAATCGTTTTGGTTGGAAATGACCTCCAAGATGATCAAGCGCAACCGTTGACCAATCCCCACCTTGCCAACCAGACCAGAGCGCTGAGAGCTATGTCCAGTCATTCCTTGACCACCTCCAGGGATGGGGACTCCACCACCTCCCTGGGCAGCCCTTTCCAATGCCTGACAACCCCTTCCATGAAGACATTCTTTCTGATGTCCAACCTGAACCTCCCCAGGCACAGCTGAAGACCATGTCCTCTCCTGTTGCTGACTGCCTGGGAGAAGAGGCTGCCCCCACCTGGCTACACCTCCTGTCAGGGAGCTGTAGAGAGTGAAAAGGTCAGCCCTGAGCCTCCTTTTCTCCAGGCCAAACACCCCCAGCTCTTTCAGCCACTCCTCATAAGACGTGCTCCAGCCCCTTCACCAGCTCTGTTGCCCTTCTCTGTCTGAGAGAGGTCTGAAAGACCTCAATGTCCTTCTTGAAGTGAGGGACCCAGAACTGGGCACAGGACTCAAATACTCACATTAAGCTCCCCTCAAATTGCTCTATGATTTCTTAGACTGCAAATTCCAGACACATCAGAACAGTTACAGTTTCTATACTGCCATCTCCTGCAGGGAACAGATGCTCCTGCTGCAAGAACAACTTAAATTCTACATTTTGTTTTGCCCTTTTATTTGTCTTTCCACCTAAGTGTAAGGCAAAACTATAGATTATGGTATATTATCATGCAAGCAGAGCATCCTGAAGCTTCTGTAGTATCCTGAAGCTCTTCCTACTGACTGCTGGGCTCCCTTCATTGATGACATACCTTGCTAAGGAATATTTTAATTAATCTCCTTATGGTTAAAAGCTTTTAGATGTGGATCTCACAAGTGCAAGACAGTGAAGACACTATTTCATGCTTTGAAATTCTTTTTGGGGTTGGTTTTGGAAGAGAATTCCCCACAGTTCTGCAGCCTTGGTGCAGCAGCTGTGGTGATCAGAAAGTGAAGTGCACGAGGAACTGCCACAGTGAAATCCGGGGTGGTTGGGCACTGGAACAGGCTCTCTAAATGGCCACAGCACCAAACCTGCCAGAGCTCAAGGAGTGTTTGGACAAGGCTCTCAGGCACGTGCTGGGATTCTTGGGGTGTCCTGTGCAGGCCCAGGAGGTGCGGGATCCTTGTGGCTCCCTTCCTGCTCAATATTCTGTGGTTCTGTTTGCTTCGTTGCCACTGTTCTCGCTGAGCCGGAAGACAAGTTGCTAACAGCTTAGAGTCCTGGAGCCAGCATTCGCCACCCAAGCGACATTCCTCAGCTTACGCCCTCCTACCTAATTACTCGAGCCATTAATTGGTGCCAAGAGCACCACCTATTTAC
>VZTX01026778.1:0-31491 GCA_013400915.1 Pardalotus punctatus | reverse complement strand
TGGGCATGGGGGGGATGGGGGCGATGGGGGCGCTCAGCCGTGTCCCGGTGCTGCAGCCCATTTTCTGCTCTGGTCCCAGTCCCCGTGGCTACTGAGAGGCTGTGGGGTTTGCATCTCACCAGCTTGCATGCCTGCTGGAGGCGATTTATTCCTAAACCCTGACATCTGCTCCATGGAAAGCAATGGAGCTGCTCCTTCCGAGGCACAAATCCCTGCTCCTGTCCGGCCACTGGCCCTGGGACCCCCACCAGGCCAGGCACCATCATGGCTGGCAGCTTTGCTCATGGTCCTGCAGGCATGTCCACTCACTGCCCCTTTTCCCTGGGGACCTGCCCTGTCTCTCCATCCTGCCACCCTCAAGCCTGCTGCCTGCTCCGGTGATCCTGCTGGCCATGAAGCCACGGGGATTAGCAGCTTCATCTGGACAGGGATTTAGCCAAAGCTACTTAGAGCCATGCTGGGCAGGCAGTAGCCAGTTTTGTTGGAGAGAGGGAGATGGGGAAAGCCGAGATATGCGGCCTGAGCCCTCCTAAGGATGCTGAGTGGGAAAGGGATTTCCTGGGGCTAATAGCTCGGCATCCCTTGGTGAAACCCTGGGTTTGGCCAAACCATGTGTCCTGCTGTATCTTCCTTGCCTTGGTGAGCCCTCAGCCTCTGTGTTATTTCCAAAGCTTTGTGGGGACTTTTGAGCCAAATGTCCATTCTGCACAGTCAGGATGGAGAGGACAGAGGGATGGGAAGGGGCAGACGCCGCTCACATGGCACTGCCAGCCAAGATGTAGGACAAGAGCTGGCAGATGGAGGCGGGCAGACGGAGGAGTGTGAGGCTGCACCGAGACGCTCTTTGCTGTGACGGGATCTTGGCTTGCTGCTGGTTCAACAGCTGCTGAGCTTCCCAGGGCTGGGGGACTGTGGGACTGTGGGAGTCCGGAGGGACAGAGGACGTGGGGATGGGGAGCTCGGCTGGCTCCCCAGGGAAAGGGCCAGATGGGGAAAGAGCAGGGAAAGGCTTTCTTCTGAAGTCATGGAGATGAGTGGTCTGGCTGGAGCTGTGGCTGGGGGATGGAGCAAGGGGTGGAGGGGGTTCACAGCCCCACATGGGACACATTCCTGTCATGCTGATAGCACAGGGAGCACTGTGTGCACTGCTGCTCTGTTGGACCTCCTGGATCTCTGCAGAGACCACAAGGAAAACTCCACACCAAGTCTGCATAAACTTGGCAGCACGTGAAGCCGAGAGCCATGGAAAGCCCCCACCCACCCTGCCAAAGCACTTGAACAAAATGGGAGCTCCATCTGAAGGACCCTTAGCCAAAGTCCCCTCTGGTGGCCTTATCTTCTGTTAATAGGATCCTCTGGTACCTTGTGGGGAGAGGCTCAGGGGAAAATCTGGCTGCAATGAAGGGACAGGAAGGATATCCTGTTTCCCTTGGGAAGAGGTCATCAGGTAAAGTAGCCAAGGGAATCCTGTCCTGCAGCAGCCAGCCCAGAGCAAAGGGCTGCACTGGTGATTGAGGAGAGCCTGACTGCCTACTGAGAGGTTTGGGGGTTAATCCTGCTGGCACTGAGCCTGTGCAGGATCCACTGGGACCCTCAGAGAACCTGTGGTTTAACCCAGGTATTTGTAGGGTTGCCATTATTGCAATCATTACGATCCCAAGCCCTCTGTGGTGGCTCCGGCCTGGCTCCTGCTCCTCACCCAGACTATTGTGGGACAGGATGGGATGGTGAAAGCCCTGCCAGCTGCTTGAGGACAAGGCAGGACCCTCAAGCTCCTGCTCCTCTGCATCCATCTCCTCCACCCAACTGCCTCCCTCTTTGCCAGGGTGGGGGGCTGTGGTTGGTCTGGAGGGTGGAGGGGAGGGAAGCTCTGCCCCCGGCAGAAGGATTGACTACCAGGCAGGACAGATCTGTGCACACCTGAGCCAGGTGAGCCTTGTAGAGAGGAGACAGAAGATGAGACCGGGGGATGAAGCTGAGAAACAAGAATCAAGTTCCAGACACCTCTCTCCTGTTTTACACCTGGAGCAAAAGCGGGAACATCCAACGCTGGAGAGATGCTGAGAGGAGGGGGTGCTGGCAGGGAGCTGTTCCACAGTGCTTACCCTCGACTGAGGCCCTGCCAGAAAAGCCATCATTACTCCCAGATGCAGGATCACACAGCTCTAAGGCCTGGGGACAGGGTCCTGCCATGCCACCGTGGCTGGGGACACTGCTTCGGGTCTGGTGCCATCGTGTGGACACACGACACTTGCACAAATCCCTTGTCCTCTTCCCTGGTGGAGAGATCAAGCTTGGCAGCACTGCTCTCCCAGGCTGTCCTGAACACCAAGGGGGTTTATGTCTCACTCCTGCCACCCCAAGTCTCCCAAAATCTTGCCCACTGTCTGAACCTCCCGCTCAGCCATCAGTGCTGCACCCGCCCTCCCCAACCCATCAACCGCATTGCTGTACCCCACTTGCTCTGACCATCCCCACATTGTGACTACATTGAGGGGTCCATTGAGACCTGCTGATCTGGTGAGGAATCGCCTGAGTCCCCTGGGCAAGAGAAAGGGGAAAAATAAATGACCACAAGTGGGCAGACATGGAAAGGGGATGGGGAGAACCTGCCCTATCCCCCAAGTCTCAAGAGAGGCTCTCTGCCACATCCAAATTTTCTCTCCACATTTTACATCCTTTCTCCCCCCCCATCCCATATTCCTTCTTCCCCATTTTCCCGGAAATCCCACATGCCTCTCCATGGACAAGCCCAGATGTTCTCCAGCCCCCCCCTTTTCCCCATGGGATCACCATTCCAGCACACCCCCAGGGTGCCCCATCACCGCGCCCATCCCGGGGGTCCCGGGGGGGCTGCAGTGAGCGGGCGCAGCGCGATCCCCACCGCTCCAGCCCGGCAGGGCGTGCGGGCGAGTGCCCGGCGTGCCCGGGAGCCGCACACGGGCCGGGCCCGGGGGTGGCCCGTGGTGGCCTCGGGGCTGAAGGCCACCCCGGAGCTCCCACGCGTTCCCACCAGAGGGAGCCCCAAGGACGCGAATCGTGGGCGCGGCCGGCCGGACACGCCACAGCGCGGGGAGGCAAACGGGGACTGCGGCCCCTCCGTGCGCTTTGCAAATGCCCCGAAACCTCCTTCCAGCCGCCACGCACCCCGGGAGGAAATTCCGGCGTCTGTCCCTCCATGGGCCGTCCCTATCCCGCGGAGCTGCACCCCCCTGGCAGAGCTCTCCTCCAGCCCAGGCGCCTGTGCAGGGAATTTGAAGCGGACATACCGGGAAACAGTGACTGTGGCAGCAAAGAGGGTGTTCCCAGACCTCGGGGCAGCCCCGAATCACCGCCCTGACAAGTCCCCCGGTTCAAACCATCACCTGACAGCACGTCTGAGCTCAGAGCGGCGTGAAGCATCTCTGCTCTGATCACTTTATGATGGTTGTAATTAGCCTAAATTAATGCAGACGCAAGGCATCAGAAAGGGAGGGTTTGAAAGGATGCTCCTGGTGCTTTTGGAACGGCAGCTCGTGGCATTGCACCAGAAGCTTTCCTGTTCACACCTCGTCGTTCCACAGGTTTGGGTACTGTTGGACACGCTGTTGGTGGGAAAAGGGAGCAGGATGGAAATAACCTGCCAGATGGGGATGGGAGATGGGTGGAGGGAGAGTCAGAAGAAAAATCGCAGCCAATTCTGCATGATGTCAGAGGAAAGTCCCTCCCATTTGCCCAGCATTTGCTTGTTTATTTAAAGCCTATCATTAGTGGCAGCCATGTGGAAGGGGATTTAAACCTGTCCTGACTAAATTAGGTGCCACATTTTGACCATGTGTCTGATCTGCCAAAGTCCTTGCAATTCCTGCTTTCCACTGAAAACTGCTGCTTTCTGCATCAGCCTGGAGGTCTGGGGGCCCCAGCCCTTCACCTGCATGAGGGAAGTTTTGGGCACATCAGAAGCTGGGGCTGAGAGCAGGAGGCTGCTACAGTGTTAACAAGAAGTAGAGAGGCGGTGGGCCAGGGAAAATCATGGAATAAATGGGATCTGGACCAAATCGAGGCAGACAGTGCCAGGCTGCTACTCAGCACTGCTGCCAGAGCAGTCTGACACAGACAGGGAGAGGAAATCCCAGCCAGACCTGGCATTTAATCCTGACTTCCTGGTGAAATGACTGGAAATGTTCAGCTTTTGGGGACTTTGGGGCATGAAAGAACCAGAGACAAGACACTTCTGGGAAGCTGTCAAGCCTGGCTAGGAAGCCCCATCATGGCCATCAGGGGAAAAACACTTTTATAGGTTGAGTTTGTGCCCCAGACTCTTCACAGCAGTCCCAGAGATGCTGGAAGCAGGGTGTGCCTGTCCCAAGCCTTGAGGTGAGACAGATGAGCTGGGGAAAGTTGTCTGTCCATCTGGGAAACACCTCAAGGAGGGAAGAGAGGAGAAAACAGGAATTTCCTTAGAACTGCTGTGGCAGGCAGGAACACATAGGGAAACTGAGGCATAGGAGAGTGGACTGCTGGGATGCAGTGAGACAGGACAGTTGAAACATGTTGATGCACAGCTGTCCCCAACCCTCTCCTCTAGAGCTGCTGATGAAGGTGGCATTAGGCTGGTGGCTGCCAAGTGTAGGGTTAACCCAGCCCATCCCTTCCCAGGTTCTGCCCAGCCTCACCCGGGTGTGGGTGGTGCCAGGGTGGTGCCCTATAAAAGGGCTGTGGGAAGCCTGGACGGAAGGCTAATGGGGCAGGAGGGAGATACTGATGTCTCCAGGCTTGAAAGGTGGTGGCAGCAGAGCTGTGCTGCCATGCCAGAGCCTGTTCCCTGGTTTGGGAAGAGCCTGTTCCCTGGTTTGGGAGCATGTTGTACTTGGACACCACTGGGAGTTTTCCTGCAGCATGACTGGGCCAGTCTGATGGCTTTGTCCCACCCACCACCATCCTGCTGGAGAGGGCAACTGGACTGGCTGGACCTGCCCTACTTGTGAGATGTGGGTTTGGGATTATCCTTAGTGGGTGCAGGTGGGATGTTTAATTATTCCTTCCCGTCTCCTTCGGAGTGTAAAAATCAGGCTGAGAGTCTCTCATCTCTATCCCTCCACTTAGAGGAAAAATGTCATCCCTAATTGTCTTCCATCCCCTGGTCTCAGTTAATGGCAGGATGACTCTGGTGTCTTGCTGTGGTCCCTCAGGGTGGGTGTGATTTGGACCTGGCACCCTGCATCTCTCTGGTTAACATGTTAGTGCCTGTGTCCCATCTCTGCTTCACTCCATCACTGTGTGTGTCACACCACAGCTGTGCTGATGTGCCTTGTCCCTGTGACTTCTCATTCAGCCCATCCTGTGCCACACCAGGTGACCTCTGCTTGCTGTTGGAGGGTGGGGGGTGATGCCGACAGCCCTGGGGAGTGCAGGTGAGCCCTCTGAAAAGCCCAGGACATGGCATTTCTCACATTTCTGCTTTTTGCCCATCCTGGTGGGACACATCTGATCTATCCCAGAGCAAAAATCAGACTCCTGGATGCTTCAGTCTCCCTGGCCTCTGCAATGATCCCCTCTCCCTGAACCAAAGAGATGTGCAGGCAGGTTACACAAAGAACTGGGAGCTCACTGTGGAGCTCTCTTCATGTCCAGCTCAAATTTGCTTGCAGCAAAAGCCCACAAGTCTCTGAAGGGGCTGGATCCACTGGAGTCTGAGCATCCCCTGCTCTCGAGCACAGCAGCAGTGCTGGCAGCTGTCTCACAAATTCAGGTGCCATTTGCTGCCTGTGCTTGGAGATGAACCCTGCCAGCTCCACCAATTTGCTAGATTTCTTCTCTCGGTGGGCAGGAGTATTTCAGGCTGTTTATTCACATTTGTGGCTTTTTTTTTTTTCCTGGGACTCAGGAAACTTTCATTCATGCTGAAGTTTCCACATTGCCATCTCTGAGAGCTCATGATGTTCTTTTAGCTTTAATTCTCTCTATATGCAGCATAAACTTTCTGCTGGAAAAAAATGAATGACTGTGCATGTGTCACACTTTTTTTTAGTTGAATTTCTTTTGGATGCAAAACAAGAGTAGAAAAGTAGAGCCCTGAAATTTATTGGTACCTGGAAAATGAGACTTAGAGTAAAATCCTGTCGCAGGACATGGAGCAGTGTGGTACTTCTTGCACAGGGAAGGTGCACTCCAGCCCTTTTTTTCTCCCAGTGAAGCAGCAAAAGTGCCAGAAACAAGTGTAAGAACAAAGCAATAAGGAAAATTGTGGTGTCATTAATGTGATGATTAAATTGGTGTCTGGGGGTGTCAGCATGAAGAGCAAGGCACTCACAGCAAACCTCATCCCCACCACCCCCATGGTCCTGTTCCTCAGCCCTGTCCCATGCCAGACCTGGGACATGCTCGTTTGCAAGTGACTTAGCACGGAAGTGCTGCAGGTCCTGTGATGAGTTTCCCTCTCTATCCTGCATCTCTGTTTGCTGCCATGCTTGTGTTTCATTGGGATGTTGTTGCAGCTGATTGGGGTTTCTTTATGACTGGAGGTTTTGATCTTGACTTGGAGAGTGAGTCACTACATGGCAAATGGGATCCCATCATAGAGATGTCATTTCCTCGCCCGGTGTTCTTTGCAAATGAGGTTTTGCAGAGCTCGAGCAGCTGTTTTTGCTTCCAATGGAAAGCCTCTTCCCAGGCACATTTAAAGACATGAATTGGGTGCTGAGACCTGTGCATATATAGGGAATTAATATCTACCATGGCCCAGTGGGAGATGTAACAAGTCCTGGCAATCAGTCCTGGGAGCCCTGGGGAGCACCATAAATCAAAGTGCGAGTGCCAAGTGGCTCTGAACCAAAGGTGGGGGGGGGGGAAGCCATCCCTGTGCTGTGCTATGCAGTTGCATAATTTTGATAACTCAAAAAGGAGGAAAGTTGAAAGTGACAAATAAAGCTGTAAAGTGACTTCTTGATGCTTGGTAAAATGCCCTGGACCTGTGCTCCATTTAAATGTATTTTGGAGATGGACTTGCTGTAGCTGAGGTGGTCCCAAGCTCATTATGGATTGGCCAGAATGTTTTCAGCTGGCAAAATGCTCCTTTGGATGTCCCCTGGCTTGGCTCTGCTGCTGAGGAAAGGCAGAGCTGCTTTGGCCAGATGCCGAGTCCCTCCTGCCCACCGAGTGTGCCACAGCATTTGTCATAGAGCTGATTTCAGCCAGGATGAGGGATTTACATCACAGCTTGCTTGCTGCTCCTGGGGCTGGCAGGGCACTCTGCTGCAGCCCTGGGACCTGCTGTGGGCTAACTCATCCTCCCCAAGCTTGGGTTTTTCAGGTTAAGGAAAACGTGGTAGCCATGTGCCTAGTGTGAGACCGAGGGCCACAAGACAACTTCCTCCTTCTTGCAGCTGCATCTCTCATCTTCAGGTACAAAATGCCATCTCCATTACTGGTTGCAATGCCAGTGTTTGCTCTGCCACCTCTGATGACCCGGCACAGTGCCATGGGGCAGCATCAAACAGGAGCCAAAAGAGGTGTGAGGAGGAGACGGGAAAACAGTGTGCTATTAGCAAAGCCTTGGCCAACAGACACATCCACAGCTTGGGATAAAATAACCTGATCCTTTCCTAATCTTGGGTGATTCACCCTGACCTCAGTAGAAAAACATGGTCCCCAGCCTCGTGCTGGATGGAGGGCACAGAGTTGGAACTGTGCAGGCTCTTGTCAGGATGCCTTGGCTGCAGCCAGCCCTCATCCAATTCCATCACTGCCCAGGGGGCACGGCCAAGGCAGCACCCCTGGGTAATTCGGCCTAATGGCAAAAGCACATTGCTCCTGCCAGGTGAAAAAGCATTTCAAGTCTGTGCTGGCCCTGATTAGCAAAATTATGGTTGCCATGGAGCCAGAATACCTGCTCATAGAGTTCCTGCCTTTCCTGTCCTCTCAGCAGACCCAGGGGACACAAGCTGTGGAGCAGAGGCAAATTTTGCTGTTCCTTAGAAAGCTGATTGCTTTAATCCCAGTGAATATTGAAATGGTCTTTTTCTTTTTTTCTTTTTTCCCCCCCCCCTCTTCATTCTTCCTCCTTTCAGCCTCATTTGGGAAATATCCCTCCCCAGCTATTCTTCAAATGAGCTGTGGGGTTTTAGGTGCAGAAATTATTGCTGGGATAAACCCCAGGCTGTGAGTGGGGCACCAGCTCTGTATCCCATAGGAACATGACCACCTATCTCAGGGGAGCAGAGGCTCCTTGCTGTCTCTTTGCCAGATGCCTGCACTCTGGCAAGTTTATAACCAGCTCAGAAAAAGGGACTTGGAGATCTAGAAACAGCTGCCACTATTGTGAGAGGTTAAGATGTCACCTGCTTAGGCTGTGTGAGATGGGAGGAGGAGGTAAAAATGCTGAGGTGAGATTTTTGGGTGCAGCTGTTACACAGTGAAAAAGACCTCTGGAGATTTAGTGAGTAGAAATGCACAGGAAAGTGATGGTAAAAAAATTAGGAGGGTGTCCCACAGAGACAAAGGATGGGTGTGTGGGCTCTACTGGGTAAATCACAGCAGGGCTGTTTGGAAAGACCACCCCACTGACCTACCTTCCCCTCTGTCTGTGCAAAATTATCCAGATTCGGGCTCATTTGGTGCTCTGTGGGTCTCCTTCCTGGCCTTGAGGTCTGAAATAAGCATCCTCCTGCTCTCTGAAATGCATCCTCTAGACACATCATCTCCAGGTGACCAAAGAGGGGCAACTTCGAGTAGGCAGCTTCCAGCAGGGAGAGAACCCCTTTTACGTCCCCATGGCCAAGAGATTTGCTTACTCTCTAAGGGGAGAGGGTTTATTCCTGTCCAAAATCTTCATGACCCTGTTCTGTCTGTGTTTCCTATCCCTGCCCTGGAAAATTTGCCACAGCAATACCCTGAGAAGAGGCTGCTCATCTGTTTCCTTCTGTGGCAGAAGAATGCACCCCAGGGGCTCTTGCCTGCTGCAGGATGGCAAGGAAGGGATAAGGGACTGATTGTGTCTCAGTTTCCCTCTTGGATGCAATGTCACTCTGTGGCTTGGTGGATTTGTGTGTTCAGAACCAGAGGGTGTTAATTAAATCCGCAAAGTGTGGAAAGGAAGGGGGACAGAGCACAGGCAGATCTACAAGGCTGTGCTGGGCTGCCCTGCAATTACTGTGGGATGCACTCTTGAAAGGAGCCAGAAGAGGATGCAGCAGGTTATTAGGGCTGTGCCTCTCAAGCTTTGAAACTGATCATTGCCTTCTCTTTTGATTTCTTAATTCTCCTGGCACAGCTGCAGAGCTGGGCCTTACTCAGCTTCTGTGTGGCAACTTTAAGCCACTCATGGAGGGACCCAGCTGCCCACAGGGACAACCTCTGCACTGGCTGGCCCTCTGGGAGGGATGGGTACAGCAGGGAGCAGGAGGAAGACTGGAATTGGGGTTATAAAGGGAGCTTCATGGGTGCCCTGGCTTGTCTACTTCCAGCCTAACCCAGAGATGTTCTGGCCACAAAGAGGGCTGGGCTGTGGCTGGCAGACCATGAGAAGGAGCAGGTTTTGGTGTGCAGCTGGCCATCCCCCCTGTTACCTCCCCAGGTAGGGTTAATATAATAAAATACCTGATCAGGGGAATAGGCTGAAGTATCCCGCTCCCATGTGCAGTTTACTCTCTTTTAAGCAGTGAGGGAGCAGTGGAGGAAGAGGGGCTGTCACTTCCTGGTCATTTGGTTTATCAGAAAATTGAGAGAGAGATAATTTTAAGGATCATTTTAAAGGACTGTTAGATTTGTGAGGACTTAGGGGTGGGATGCAGGAAGAAACAGATGTAAGGGAAAGAAGTGATGTCAAGTCAGTCCCTGAGATCTGCCCAACCTGCCTGTGCACTGGCACAGGTCTGTTCCCTGCCTCAGGCATCCCCCAGGGGAAACACCCTGTGCACAGTCTGGAGGCAGGGACAGAAATCCCTGCCTCATCGCTTACTGTTTGTGGCTCTGCCACACAGGGGCTGTGACCTGCAACATGCCAGTTCCATCCTGGCATCTGCCAAACCAGCCCTGCTGAGCCCCTGCCAGCATCATCTGGCTGCTGTCCCTGTGTCCTGTCCCAGCTGCCACCAGCACCGTGCCACAAACCCCTGTTTCACTGTGTCCCCATCCCCAGAGGGGATGAAGTTTCATTTCCTTCATCACTTCCATAGGAGCAGGCAGCAACTCTTCTCCTCCCTCCCAGTTTCACTGTTTCCATCTTGTTGATTTCTTCCCTTCAGTAATGTTTTGTTTACACTCATTTACCCTCCAGGCCTTTGGCTTCAGCAGTTCCTCTCCTCTGGAGAAAAAGATGATTTCCCAAGGCAAGTCAAGGCTCAGGGCATCTGTAGACCCTTCCTGCCCTTGGCATGTTTGCTCTGCCAGCTCCCCTCTGCTTGATGCTTGTTTGTTGCAGGAAGCAGACATAAGGCCAGGTCAGGGTGACCAATACAACCCAGGGTGAGCAATACAGCCCAGGGCTTTGCTGATTTTGTCCTGTCATCCCTTGTCTGCTCCGGAATTTCTTTGAGCAAAATCATCAAGGAGTGAGTGGTACTGCTCCCATCTGCTGTGTGCTCTGGCATCAGGAGGAGGATTTGGGGGTGCAGGACCCCAGGGACTGTGTCCAGGTGCTGGAGGCCACCAGACCCAGGTAGCTCCTCACATCCTGGCCACATGCACCGGACTCGGCAGTGCAGTGAGCTGTGCTGGGGCTTAGCTCGGGTGGGAGCTGGGGGTCACAGGCCTGGCAGCAGGTCTCTCCTGGCAGGCTTCTCCATGCTCCTTCTCCAAGATCCCTGTACTGCCTGCTCGAATCCAGCCCTGTTGGAGCTCTTTCAGCTCCATCCTGCCCAGCTCAGCGTCTGTGCAGGTTTTGATGTTGTTGGGACAGGCTGAAGGAGGTGAGTCCTGGGATGCCAGAGCCCTTCAAGGTGTCATCCCTGGCTGGAACCGGGTCCACCTGTGCCTTGCCACTCTCGGAGGGGATGAAGGGACCGGTGCCTATCCCTGTGCCCAGGGATACCTCCCCGTCCCGTCCCGTGGGGTGGCAGTGCCCGCTGCCGTCGCACGGAGCGGTGGAACGATGCGCAGCCGACCCCGCACCCCCGCCGCCTCCTCCCTACCTGCGGGGCTGGGCGGGCTGGAGATCCCGGAGCCGGGGAGCCCCCGCCCCGCAGCCGTCAGCCCTTGGCCGCCGCAGGCGGAGCGGCAGCCCGTGGGCTCTGCCGGCTTCGGGTGGGTCTCGGACCGGTCCGGCACGTAGAGGAGAAAGAGCCGCGGGCGGAGTGGGGACACGCAGCCTTGACACGCGTCCGTGGGGCTCAGGAACCGTGAGTTGGTCTGTGCGTGTGCATTTATGTACATGTGTGTGCATATATGTGCGTGTGTGTGCGCGGGTCTGCGCGACGGCGAAGCAGGAGTGTTCCCTGGGACGGGGGGTGTCACGGAGGACAGGCGGGAGCACGGACAGACGCTGGGCACCGGGAGGGAGCGGAGCCGGACGCGCAGCACGGGGCGATGCTGCGAGCGCAGCAACTTCCTCGCACCCAAGTGTGATAGGAGCCGGCTGGAGCCACCTGCTTCATGGGGAGTGATTCGGGTGACCCAGGGACTGAACACTTGGAAGTGGGGAGACCCCAGGAAGCCGCTGGGTCTATCTGCATTTCCCCGAAATGAGCCCGGACAAGCGGGTGCTGCACAGGCTCCCGTGCCGGACAGCGCCAGGGCGGCCGCGGGGATGATCGATGCTTTCGCTCACCACCGGGGCCACGCAAATGACAAATGCCGGCCTTGCTAAAGCTGCCGCTGGGGCTGAAGACGCCTGTGCCGCCCTCCCCTGGGACTCTCAGAGTCAATGGAGTTTATTACTTTAACGTTATTTCCTCTCTCTGAAGGGCAGCGTTTTGGCCGTGTTGCTCTGCAGATGAGGAGCCAGCCCCTGGCAGCGGCAGGGTCTCGGCACCGCGATTTGCTTGGCTGGCGGTGGGAAAGGAAGCCCCTGGCACACCCCTGGCTCACCCGCCAGCCTCTCAGCTGACAGCAGACAAGAGGGAGAAGGTGGATAAGGGCAGGCGGCTTCTCCGAGCCGAGTTCCGAGGGGAAAGCGGCAGCAGGATTTCATTTGCCTGCCTCTTAAGGCAGTGAAATCTCCATCCCCTCCCACGTTCCCTCCCCAGCCTGACCCTGTTCGGCGCAGGGGTGGTGGGACCTCAACATTCATCTGGAGCTTCCCAACAAGCCGTAAGTTCTTATGTTGGAAAATCAATTTTCCCTCTGGCTGTTTTATGGTTGCCCTGCCAGCCCTTCTACATATCCGGTAGAATTGTGGCCAGGAGTGATTTTTGGGGCTGGCTTTTTGGGGCTGTATCCTGCTCTGCTTACAGAGCAGGGAAAGAGGACAGCCCTGCTGACATTCCCCTGCTGACGGGGCAAAGGGGCTCAAGGGCACTGGGGAGCTGACAGGGTTGTTTGCAGATGGGAAAGGGGGCAAGAAGCACTTGGGAGCCCTGGAGGGAGGATATGTGGAGGTTTTGTGTGGTTTCCCAAAGGAAAGGCTGTGGCTGGGGCAGGATGGGTGCAAGAGTGCAGAGTCCTGGTGATGAGCAAACTCCTGGCACCCTGACACCAGTGGGGAGAGGACAGTGGGAGCAGGGGGAGCAGAGGAGATGGGAAAGCATGCCGCAAACCTCTCCATCACTCCACAGCCATGAATCCCTACGTCAACTGCTCCAGTTCCGAGCTCCCCCTGCCCCAGCAAAACTTCCCTGTGGAGCCCATCAGCCCTGATCTCAGCAACAGGACTCACCCAGAGACCTTGTTGGACCCTAAGGATGCCAACCTGACGGAGGAGCAGCTGCGGGACAAGTACTTGGGACCTCGACGGTCCAACTTCTTTGTCCCAGTCTGTGTCATCTACCTGCTGATCTTCTTGGTGGGGGCTGTGGGCAACACGCTCACCTGCATCGTCATCCTCCGGCACCGGTTCATGAGGACGCCCACCAACTACTACCTGTTCAGCCTGGCCGTGTCCGACCTGCTGGTGCTGCTGCTGGGGATGCCACTGGAGCTGTATGACATGTGGAGCAACTACCCCTTCCTGCTGGGGGCCAGTGGCTGCTATTTCAAAACGCTGCTCTTTGAGGCCGTCTGCTTCGCCTCCATCCTTAACGTTACAGCCCTGAGCGTGGAGCGCTATATCGCTGTGGTGCACCCGCTCAAAGCCAAGTATGTGGTGACCAGAAACCACGCCAAGAGGGTCATTGTCACCATTTGGGTCTTGTCGGTCATCTGCTCCATTCCCAACACCAGCCTCCATGGGCTGCAGCCTCTCTATGTGCCAGGACGGGGGCGGGTGCCTGATTCAGAGACCTGCACCCTGGTGAAGCCACGCTTGACCTACAACCTCATCATCCAGATCACCACCATAATCTTCTTCTTCCTGCCCATGGGGACCATCAGTGTCCTCTACCTTCTTATCGGCCTGCAGCTCAAGAAAGAAAAGATGCTGGAAGCCTTAGGAGCTAAGACCAGCAGCAGCCGCAACTGCCACAACACCCAGGGGCAGAAGAAAGTCAAGAGGAGGCAGGTCACGAAGATGCTGTGTGAGTCACTGCTGGGGATGGCAGAGCCAGGGAGTATCTCCCAAGGCTGTGTTGGGAGGGTGCTGGGGGGAAACTGAGTCATGGACGGTCCAGAGCACTGAGGCTGGGTCATCCCAGAGAAAGGCTGCGGGTCTGGCTTGGGGGGTGTTTGGGCAAAGGCAGATCTGGTGATTCTGGTCCAGCAGTGAGGACTGTGTGCCAGCTCCCTCCAACTTTTGCTATATCCCCTCCTCGAGGAAAGTGCAGGGTAAAAAAGGAAAAGGAGGTGGGTTGGGATGGAGGAACCCACTCCCTTTGCCTCCTCCCAGACCTCAAATGATGCTGGCAGTGGTAGGATTTCCCAGAAGGGCAGCATTTCTGCCCAGCCCCACAGCCTCTGTGACTCTAACAGAGCAGTGACCCAAGGCTGGATTGGAGCATCCTCTTTCCCACTGCTCTTCACTCTTGCTCCCCTCCCCAGCACAGTTCCCAGTGTCTCTGGGTCCTGTCCCAGCAGTGGGAGCTGGCTGCTCTTGGGTAGCTGCCTCTCCCTGGCACGCTGACCTCCACACGCTCCCAGTCCCATGATGCACAGCAATGGCAGATTGCTCATCCCAGTCCAGCAGCAGGGCCAGGGCTGCTTCTCCACCACGTCCCAGGCAAGTGGCAACTCTGCTTCCCATGGCACCAGGGCTGGGATGGCGACAAAGGGGAACCTGTCCCTATGTGCCACAGAGATGCATTGTGGCACGGGTATGGCAGAGCAGGGGACCCCAGGACCACTGGTACATACATATACATATATGTATATATATATATATTTATACACCCTTTCCATCAGCAGAGCTGGGTTATAAAACAAAACAAAAACAAAACAAAAGAAAACCAGAGCACAAGGAAAGGTCTCAAATAGCTCTTGCTCCTTGGACTTTGCTGATGAAGGTGGCAGGTTCCCGTGGCTGGATGCTAATAGAGAAGTCCCCCAGCTGTGCTGCATGGCCCCAGGGCTGTGACAGGGCCAGCTGCCTGCCAATGATTAGTGAAGATGTGTGGCACAGGAGTGCCTGGAGCAGCACTGGCAGGAGATGGAGGGAAGAGGTCCAGTTCAGACCTCCAACCCCTCCAGGACAAATCCAGAAGGCACTGAGCGGACCTTTCCTCTCTCCTTCTTCCTCTCTCTCTCTCATCCTTCTTTTCTATGGCCAAAGCTGAAATGGGGCAGTGCTTGGCCAGGGACAAGAGGTCTCTGGGGCATTGGTAGTCCCCACACCCCAGTAACACCGGCTCCTTGTCTCCCCACAGTCGTGCTGGTGGTGGTGTTTGGGATCTGCTGGGCTCCCTTCCACACTGACCGTCTTGTCTGGAGTTCTGTCTCCACCTGGACCAGCAACATGCTCCACATGTTCCAGTATGTCCACATCATTTCAGGTGTCTTCTTCTATCTGAGCTCGGCCGCCAACCCCATCCTCTACAACCTGATGTCCACTCGTTTCCGGGAGATGTTCAAGGAGGTGATGTGCCGGCCCAGCCACCGCCCGCCGTGGGCACGGAAGTACTCGCCCAGCGTCACCCGCACCACCACCCGCAGCACCGAGTGTGAGCCCGTGCCCGGCACCAACGGGCTGCCCCTCTCTGATGCCGAGGAGTACGAGCTGGAGGACATGGAGAGGGGCCAGGCCACAACCCACGCAGTGTCCCTCTGCTGAAGAGTGGGAGGACAGGGAAGGACTGGGACCAGCTTTCTGCATCACCAGCATCCATCTGACTGTGGCACTCATCCTGTGGTGGGGAGTGGGGCAGGAATGATGGAGGGATCCCTGCCTCAGTGCTGTCCCACTGGGACAGAAAGGTTGGTTGTACTAGCAGCTCTGCTCCAGGGACGCTGTGGCAGTGGCCTCGCTGTGCCCTGGATGCCCTGCGATGCATCCTGCTGTGTTCAGCACCAGGCCTGGCCAAGGCCAGGGCATCCATCATGGCATGGGGACAGCTGACTTCGATGTCAGGGATATGCCAGCAATTCCCAAAGACATTCCATCCCTCCTGGCCCAGTGGTGTGAACCTGAAGGTGCTGGAGGCCAGGTTCAGGCACCCCAGGCTGTTTTGGGACACAAGGATGGATGGGTGCCCCAAGAGCTGCTCACACCTGGGCTGAGACTCATGAGGGTGTGTGAGAGGTTTGCGTGGGATGGAGTGGAGAAAAAATGGTCTGTGGGTGCCTTTCCCCTTGAAATCTCCTCAGGGCTGTCTGGCACCAACGTGACCCTGATTTTCTGCCACATCCCCTCAGTGGTGCCAGCTGGTACCTGGCTGCGAGGTGCAGCTCCTTGCTCCCAGCCTTTCTCACACCCTGCGTTCCCAGCCCTTTGAGGGCAAGGGAAGGAGCATGGCTGCTCCCTCCCGAGCTGGAATCTATGGGGGGAAAATACGGGACAAAGGGATCTCCAGGCTGCTTGTAGTGCCAAGGCAGAGCTCCAGGACTGTGGGGAATGGATATGCTCCCCTCTCCCCTCTCTGACCAGCATGTGGTGGGTGCCAATCTCCTCCTCCTCTGCCCACTGTGGTCACCTGCACTTGGGAACGTGGGGAGCCCTCCTCCATCACTGCCCTGCACGGGCTGAGCCTCATTGAGAATTAAAAAAAGCCATTGGTCTGATTTGTGCCCTGGTTGTGTCTCCCAGCACCCAGCTCTGCTCCCAGCATGGGCCTGAACCCAGGCCATGCTCCTGGGGAGGGTGATGGATAGGCCACATGACAGGGTGATGGACACCAGGGGTCTGTCACCAGATCTCCGTGAGGGTTCTGCTGCTGTGCTGGGTCTGTGGGTGGGAGGGCACAAATGGGATGCCTGCATCCTTCCTGGCCTCCAGGATGCTCAGGCTGAGCTGGGGCTGGGGCTTTTGCAGAGGGACAGCTGCCTCTGGAGCGGTGGCCATCAGTCCTTCCCCAGACACACAGCTCAGAAAATGTCACGAAAATGCCAGGGAGCGTGGGCTGGCTGGTCATGCTCTCCTGGGCTGGAAGGACCCATCGATTTACTGTCTGAGATCAATGCTGCTGCCTTCCCCATGTCCACCAGGTCCTGCAGGATGAAATATTGAGGATCTGAAATGGTAGCTGAGGGACTGCCCAAGCAGTATGAGCTCTTGTTTTGCACGACTTCCCCAGCCACAACTTATTCCCGGGCCAGCTCTGGAGGCTCCCCTGGCTCAGCATCACATGGCCCTGCCTCTGGTCAGCGTGGGTTTGCCTGGGGCTTGCTTAAGCAGAAATACTGGAGGACCAAGCCCCAGGAAGAGCACTGGCAGCTGCTGCTCTGCTTCCAGCCCCTCCTAAGCACATTATATGGGACCACAGCCAGGCCAGTGACCAAGAATGGGCAGGGTTTGGGGCTTTCACACTCCCTCCTGCCCCCACTACCCAGCCCCTGGCTCCGGGGCAGTGCAGCTGGCTTCCCCTGCTCCCCATCCCCACAGCAGGCTCTGCAGTGGGCAAAGCCCTTCCTTAGCCCTTGAGGGGTCCTGTTGGGTGTGGCTGGGTGAGGGTGGGCATTGGGCTGCAGTAACTGCGCTTCAGGGTCCTGCTGACTGTTCCCAGCTTCTCTCTGGAGGATGTCAGTGTGGCCAAGGGCATGGAGACCTGTCTATTTCATCCCCTCTTTCTCCTGTCACGGACGGTCCTGGCAGGGGACAGCACCCTGGCAGCCTTGTGGGGCCCCTTGTCACCACTGCGTGGGTGGATGTGACTGATACCTCCTTGATGGCCATTATTGGCCCATCTCACTTCACCCAGCTGCTTCCTCAGCCACAAATCTCCAGGGAATGGCTTTTTAATAGGCAGTCGATAGTATTTTATAAAGCAGCGACAGACGCCTGTGTGGAGCTTTGGAGTCCTTTGTGTTGCACATTGGGAGAACTTGTTCTGCTACTCCTGAACAACCAGGCTGTGCAGGGATACAGCTGTGGCTGCTGCAGCTCAGGCTCCTCGGTCAGTGTCAGAGTGTGTGTTTCCTGGGATTTTTTTTGGGGGTCCTGGGTCTTGGCACAGCTGGAGTTGAGTCCAGAGCAGCCAGAAGGGTGACGGACTGGCTTTGCCTTCACCCAGCCTTGTATCCCCCGCTGCCCAGCTGTCTCCTGGCCCTGGACTCCCTGTCCTCCTTTGTGACCCCAAATTCTCCTCCCTGAGATGCAGGAGGGGAATGTGCTGCTCATGCCCTTGTATATAGGGTGGTAAGGCTGGGGCTGCCCCACCACCCACTCCACATGCACAGCTGGGCCAGGATCACCCTGGAAAGCATCACAAAAGCTTGGCAGAGATGAGGCTGCAGCACAGCTGGTGGCAATTCCTGGGTGGAGATGTGTGGGCAAACTTTGCTCCCCTGGCTGGGTTTTGGCGACAGCATGTGGAGACTTCATGGGTACCACATGCCAGCCAGGCTCCCAAGAGATGCTGGAATCAAAGGCTGCTGGGCAAGTCCTTTAATCCTATAATTAATAGTAAAATCTGCATGAAACCTAATAAAAAATGAACTGATCTCCTCAGGGAGAATGGTTTCATGAAGAGCATTTTACACCTCTCCAGCCCTGGGAAGGCAGTGATTGATGACTCCTTCCTGCCTCAGGCTCACTGCAGCCCCCAGGAAGGGAGTTATGGAGCTGTTTGCTCCAAGAATGATGCTCCCCCCTGCCCTGAGCCCTGAGGCTCAGCCTGGTCCGTGCCACCTTCCCAGTACAAATTAGAGGGATTATTTCTGCCATGGAGGTGGTACAGAAGCAAAGGGCCCTGCGGGACAGGGAAATGCAGAAGCCAAGGATGGGCAGGTTGTTCCCACTGCTCCCACCCGTGTAACTGGCCAGGGGGAATGACCGGTGCTTCAGGATGGCTGGGCCAAAGGAGCTTTCCAAAACACTGCCTTGGAGTCAAATAAACAAATATTTCAACACCCAAGGAAGCCCAGATGGGACAGTGTAAAGGTACCTTGAGGGGGCAGGAGATGCAGGGAGTGTGTGGATGCTGTTGCTCCATGTCTTTGCTCAGAGCTGGGACACGCATCTCTCTGTCCCTGTAATACGGAGCACGTGGTCAGGTTGGGCTCTGTGCCACCACCTCCTCTCCAAACACTTTATTTCCAAAGAGCTGTTCCCCAAAACTTGCCCATCTGTCCTCCCAGACTTACAGCAGCTTCTGTCCAACTGCCAGCTCCTGCCTCATCACCTGCTCCCGGCTTCAGGAAAACCCTCCTGCCTGTCCCCCCCGTGCCTGCTCAGCTCCCGGAGCTGTTTTCCCCCCACGCTGCCGCATGCCCTGACTGACACAGTATCTCCAGAGCTTCCAGCCGAAAGATTTATCACCATAGCTTTGGGGATTAAAAAGCAATCCATCTATGAGGCTGCCCCAGCCTTGTAAGGCTTTTTTTTTTGTGCTGTGATTGTTTGCAACAAGCACGGGGTGGGGTTTTTTCCCTTTACACAGCCAAACTGAAGTTTTACAGCAATTGCCTTGTATATTTGTAGCCATGATAAATGGCTCCAGAGTGTGCCAGCGGATTTTTTGCCGCCCCTTTTCAAGGGAAAATGGTTTCAAGGGAAGGGTTGTTTTTCCCTTCCTTCACACAGCTGTGGTATGAGGAAAACTCGTACAGCGTGAATTTGGCAAAGCCCTCCTGAGCCTAGGAAAGAGCAGTCCCTGTCTAGGCCTAGGCAGGGGGACAGGTTTGGGCTGCCCAGCCATGATGCAGCACAGCAGCCTTTCCCACAGATCCCAGCCTTTTTCAGGGGAGAAGGGAAGAAGGAAAATGTAGATGTCAGAAAACTGTGCTGGGTTTGAGCTTAGGCTGCTTTTTGAACCATATTTCATTTATTCCTCTTATTCCAGGCTAGTGGTGGTGGTGAAAACCAGCACCTAGTGCCTACAGATGCTGATGGGCAGCATGAGATAGGCAGGGAGACAAATGGGCAGGAAGAGATCACAGAATAGTGGAATAGTTTAGGTTGGAAGGGACCTTTGAATATCATCTAGTCTAGCCTCTAATACATATATGTAGAATTTGATTCTGCTCCTCAGGGACAGCTCTGGGCTCAGTTTTTAGTCCCTTGCCAGAGGCAGCCCATCTTCCTGCCTGGCTTCTCACAAGAATCAGCTTTCAGGCAGTCACGAGCTGCAGGGAGGTTGGAAAGAGGCAGCGTGGGGAGCACAGCCCAGCCAAGAGCCTGCATGGAGGAGCTCAGGTGCAGCTCTGGGTGCTCAGGCTGACTCAGCCGTGGTGCACTGTGACTGTCACCTGCCCTGGGGACAGCCTCCTCCACACCACAGCAAAGCCAACAGCCCTGGAGGGACTGGGCCATGTGCAGGGAGGGGATGGGGTTCCTGTACCCCGCCTCTCCCCACCTTAGGGCACACAGGGAGGGAAAACACTAGGGCTAGAGGGACAACGGGCATCTCTAAGAAGTGAAGGGCTGTGTGTTGTTCCGTGTCTGAAATCCCACTGTACTGCTGGCAGGGTGAGGGGAAGGACAGAGGTGCAATGCACGGTGCCCTTCCCCACAGTCTAGCAGGGACAACCCATTAAAGCCACTGGGCAGCTCCACAGGCATCACCTGGGGCAGGGGAAAAACCCCACCACAACAGGTTAGTAGAGAGGGGCTGGTCAGCCCTCACCTTATCCAGTAGCTTGGTTGCTAAAGATGGCAGAATTTATGTCAGAGGAGCCTGTGTGACGCTTTATTTTGTTCATGGGGACACTTTAGTTAAGAAATGAAAGTGATGAAAGATAATTAGTGCTTGCAGTAAGTGGATTGAAGCTGGCTGGATGGCAGAGCTCTGAGGCAAGCAGGGACTGCTAACAACTGGATTGGGCTCAGGGCCCTGAGACCGACCTGGAGGACAACAGCCTGCAAAGAGCTTTCCTACAGCCCCACAAGCTGTGCTTAGGGTCCCCAGCATACATGTCCCAGGGGTCTGCCCTGGTCCTCTCTGTGGGATGTGGTGGATGAGGGGGCACCAAGCTCTCCGGGTCTCATCGGGATGGAGCAAATTCCAGCATGAAGAGGAAGGCTGGGATGTCCACACTGGAAAAAGCTAACTTGTCTAGTGTTATATATATTTAGGACCAGTGAAACTGGTCCCTGACCAATCCCTATTGTCCCTGAGCAGGTTCCTAAGGGCAATGGTGTAGTCCCTCAAAGAGAAACACCTCCTTATGAATCGAGTGCTTTTCTATAAGGTCAGCTCCTCTTCAAATATATTTTCGAGGGTATTTGCTTCTGCTAAGGACCTCTCTGTGTTACAGTGAGGCAGTGAACAACAGCCCTCGCTCCTCCGCTCCACCATGACCAGATGGCACTTTCCCCTCCCTCCTGGCACCCGGCAGTACTGGGCCAAATCGCTCTAAAGTAAGTTTGAATGAAAACAAGTAAAACCCAAGGTATGGACCCAGGCTCAGGGCTAGACTCCAGCTGTCTCTGCTGCAACGTTATTACAGTGGCAGACTTTAATTACGTGGGTTTATCACTCTTTGTGCTTATCATGGCAGCCAGGGCGAGTTTGTCTTCTCAGTTCAGGACTATTTAATGCGGCACATTGGAGAAAGCTGTCTGAGAGGGATTCAGAGGCCAAACTCATCTTTCTCATTATCTTTCCTGGGCGGGCGGAGTGACTGTCTCACATTAATGACCATCTCACATTAACTATGCTGAGACTGAGCATGAGACACCCCCTCCCACCCCAAAGCTCATATCAGGCACAGGATGGCTCCAGCTGGCCCTGGGGCTACAAGCCAGGTCCAAAGCCGTATTTAACACAGGAAGCAGCCTGGGGCTGCCAGGAGGGGAGGACACAGGTTCCCAGCAGATATTCGGCAGAGACTGATGGAGGGGTTCTCCAAGACCCTCTTCATGCCCTAGCAGGGCAGGCAGTGCCTCAGGGACAAGAGCTGCCAACAGGCAGCAGAAAATAAAGACACAGACATAAACCTGGTTTTCCTCAGCTCCTGTGCCCGGCCTCTTGCAGGACAGCTGATAAAAACTCTGCTGCCTGACACTTGCTTGGGCTTGTAAAGAAGCCCAGCAGCATTGCCCTCCTTTGTCCCCAGGCAGTGGATGTTCCTCAGAGGGGGGAATCCCTGAGGGGCTTCCATGTGTCCTCTTGCATGGCAGCAGCCTCAGCACACACAGGGGTGTCCCCTCCCCAGACAGACCTCACTGTGGCAGGCACCTGCTTTTCAGTGCCCTGCTTGCAGGGAGAAGCACGAGCCCTGAGCCCACTTCTCCCTTCCAGACATCTCCCACTACCCCCCTGACTGCATCCCATCCCATCCCATCCCATCCCATCCCATCCCATCCCATCCCATCCCATCCCAGGCTAGCACTTCCCCCAAGCACGCCCTCCCCTGCACACAAACCCCTCCAGCACTTGGCTTGCTTTAATTCCTTTTAATTTCTCATCCCTTGCTCAGAACAGCTGGGACCAATTTGCTGCTGCTGTCACCAGAAAGAAATCAAGTTAATGACAAAAAAGACACTATAATTTAGGAGACCCATCAAGCCTCAGCACTGTATTAATAAGGAGCAGGGAGGATATTGCTGCTGCCTGCTCTGCTCTTCTCTCCCACACCTATAGCCCCAAGCCATCCTGGGAGCCTGTTAGCAATGCCAGGCTCAAGCTGACTTTTTGCACTGTGGTTTGCAAGCTCTTCACTCCTCTGGTGTTTTCCAGTGATTTCTGCTCTGGCTAAAGGAAGATTCACATTTCTCTAGAACTCTTCGCTTCTCCAAACGTACTGGGCGTCAGCTCCAAACCTTTCTGCCGGTGCTGACTTAAACAACCGCCTTGCACAGATGGAAAAGCAAATGGTTTGAGCTGGGTTTCATTCCTATTTTTCTGCAGCAATCCTGGCTGACAGGCGGTGAGTCCATCTGGCAGGAACCTGAAACACAGCAGCAAGAGCCATGCTCAACCATCATCTGCAAGATAAGGGCTGGGTGAGGACTCCTTCAGGCTCTTCCCATGGAAGAAGGGAGATAGATAAGAAGCATTTCTACTGATTCAGTTAGGAGTAGTTGAATTAGATATGCAGCATCAAAAAGCTAAAAGAAAGAAAACACGGTAAGTGGTGATAATTGGACTGAAAAGCACCCATTTGCACCCAGTGGGGTGGGCTGAGTGTGACAACAGAAGCATTTAAAGGTTTTTCTTCCTAGAAGTATGATTTTTGTCTCTGCTGATTGTCTCTGTACAGACATAGCTGGGAGATGTAACAGTTTAACCCTACTCCAAATGCCAGTGGCTGCAGTAGGAAACCACCTACCCTTGAGCTGAGATTGGTCTGATGGGCTGTATCTGTGAGCATCTCCTCAGTTGCTGGGAGGACTTCTCTGTGTCTTCTTGCTGTTCCTCCCACCTCCTGGCCTGCTTCCTTGCCCCAAAATTTAGCATCTCCCCAGCCCAACAGCTACAGAGCTGAACAGCTCCTGTGGCTGACACTTGTCTCCCCTGTCTGTGTCAGAGGTGGGAACAGCTCTTGGCCCCCCACACTTGGCCAGTCTGCAGGATCTTTTCAATCGCCCCAACCTGTTTTCTGGCCAAGGCTTTGGCAGGAGATGGTTGGTGAGACCAGGCTCTGTGTTAAGCCCTGCACTACTGCAGGTGTTTGTGAGGGCTCAGGGTAGTCCTGAACAGAAAGTGCCTTTCTCCTCTGCACAGGCAGCCTTCACCCACAGTGTGATGGGGCCAAGGCAAACCCATTAAAATAGAGAAATCTGGCACCACTATGGCTGGAAATGTTTGGACTTCCCTTTAAATTTCCCATTTTCCTTCTGGACCTTTCTCCTAGTGAGATCTTTTGCAAACAGGTTTGCTCCCTCGCAGGCTGTGGCTCATCCACTGGGGGTCTTTTACCACCTTCAAGTTCTGGGCGATGGAAGCATTTTGTGTGGAGGAGCTCAGTTTCCCTGGGAGGGATGCCCAGAGCCAGGGTGAGGATGCAGGCACAGGATGAGCCCCAGCAAGGTGGCAGGACTGGTTTGGGCACTCCTCAGCCCAAAGGCACAGGGTGATGCCACCTGCAGCAATTTCAGCAAGTTTAGGCACGAGGCTATGAGGCTCCCAGCCTGGAGGGTCCAGGGTTTGGCACCCATAGTGGTGATGATTCATTCTGCTCCTGAAAAAGGGTGCAGAGCAAGCAGCACTCCACAGCACAGCCCCCAACCTCTGCCCATTGCTGCAGGGGCACATCCCGAAGCCTCAGAGCAAAGGAGTGTGGAGACACAGCAATGTGTTCCCTTTCCCTCACAGCATCCTCAGGAAACAGGTTTCTTTCCTAAAAACCCACCAAACCCTTCGTGAGGCTGTTATACACACATAGGTACCAACATGGGTGTGTATTTAGGCTCACCTCAGTCTCAGGAAGGCTTTTCTAGGCTAAATGCAGCAGCTCACCCAGTCAGGGCTGACTTACCTGAGGAGGTGGAACACTGGAAGCACCAGTGCTCCTTCTGCCCTGGTTCAGTGTCCCGCTTCAGACACATCCAAAGTGCCAGAGGCACCTTCTTCCTCATCCTTGGGGCTGTAAGAAAGCATCTTCCCTTCTCTTTCTTTCCAGACCTTTTGGGGTTTTTTTTAAGACTCTGTAAAGAAATATACTTAAAGAGGTTCAATTTCAAGCCATGAATCAAATGTTTGGGAGACCTGCAACCTCACAAAGATAAATCAAGCTACAAACAGTGCTCAGAGGTTACTTATCCCATGGAGAATGACTGTAAAATCTACACTTTTTCCAATCAGCAGTGTACCCAGGGAGCCTGCCCTCCCAGACAAGGCAGAAGGTGCCAACTACTTGTAAATTATATTCATGGACCTTTTATTGGGCAGATGCTGCATTATTGGACTATGGCACAGGGCAGAGAAAGTAATGAAGGCAAACAGTGCAGAGCCACCAGAAAAACAAATCAAATAAGGGTTTGACAGAGTGATCTGTACTTGGATTTGCTCAGAGAAAATTGCAAACGCTTTTGGTTTTCACGCTGGAGGTCAGGAAGGGCTGTGTGGGCTCCCTTTATCCTTGGGCAGGGTGTGGTTGACATGGGTTTGAGAGCTTAGGTGGAAACTGTGTCTGTGGTGGCTCTTTAGGCCATGTCTGCTCTGTCCCTGAAGTGGCCACAGGTGGGGTAACCCAGTGTGCCATGGCTGGAGAGGCAATGCCTCAGTCCTGGGGAGGTGGGAAAGAACTCAGCAGAGGATGGTCTTGAAAAGGATCCCTCTCCCGGTGATGCTGCAGGTCCTTCCTTCCTCCATCTTCTATAAATGGCCCTTAAGCCTCCCCCCTGTCCATAGGACATGGGATTCCTGCCATGTGCTGGGCTCTGAAGTCCCTGCAGGGGGGATGCTGTGCAGCCTCCATCCCTCACGGGGTGAGACCCCCTTGGGAAGTGCACAGGAGCCACCAGCACGCCATGTTCTGAGGGTTGATGCTGCTTTCCCAGCAAGCAAATCGGCCTCTCCAGCTTGGAGCAGTGCTCCCTCAGCCACGTTTCACGTGCTTAGTCCCAGGCAATGTGTAGGCTCTGCCCTGTGCTCCACATCGTGTGCATAATAAATATGCTAAAGCAGACGGCTAATTATTGGGAATATAGAGCCCAGCAGGAGGTGGGCAGACCTTCTCTTGCCTTTGCCATGGCTTGTTATAAAAGGGTTGTACTGCTCAGATTTATCTTCCTGATCCCATGGCTGACAACATCCTAGAGCAGTGCTGGGGCAGCACTGATGCTCAGAGCACAGACTCCCCACTGCCATGGCCAGGGGCGCTTCGTTGGGGTAGGAACTGCCCCCTCCATGGTCCTTCCAGCCCTTCCCTGTTCCCCTGCCCCCTGGGATAAGGTCTTGCTCCTGCAGGTTGTCACAGCATTAATTCAGTCCCTGAGGTTTTTCACTGTGAGCTCCCATCCCATGTAACTATCATGTTCCTTGGGAGCAGCTCATGCCCCTTCCTTGTCATGATACAAGTGATTATTAAAGCACTAGTGTTGGGCTGCTGAACCATAATGTCTTTATAGTCAATAGCATTAAGCATTTAATTACCCAGTGGGAGGAATCGATGGGCTTCTTTCTTTTCTCCACAATTAAAACCAAGCGGGAGAGATGCAGTGTAATCTTCAGTGTAATTTTCAATCTCCTTTAAGATTCCTCTGCCATTTCATACACAGGGAGATGAGCTGATGGATTGTACAGGATGAGAAGGAGAGGACTCTTCCCCAACAAACCATGTTCTCACCTCCCTCCCAGGATGCAGACATCATGATCACAGCTTGCCCAAATAAATGAGACACCACTGGGTCATTCAGGACCTGGTTTCAGGTCTGAGACACCAACAATGGGGAAATTATTGCCCTGAGTCTTATTTTTAACTATGGTTTTAGGAAGTTTCAAAGCAGTGGTTTCATCTCACATCCTGCCAGTGGGAATTTCTGTGGTGAGAGCTGGTAAGTGAAACAGCCCAGTGTGCTGCTGGGGATGAGGCACAAACAGCTTGAGAGTGGTCTGGGCTGGAAAAGTATTTTCAGCTCTTACTTTTAACCTCCTTTTGATGGAGCTTGCTGCAGGGGGACAGCTGGGCAGTGACATCTGGATGGGCTCAGTCTCCCTGACTCCCAAGCTCTGACCTCTCCCAGGCTCTCAGGTGGTCTGTACACCTTGACACCTGCCCAGGTCGCTCAAGCTCTGCAGGCACAGTCAGGTGCAAAGTGACCCTTTCCAAAAAGCTCAGCCCATGGCCAGGCCTCCCCATGCAACCATGAGAGTCCTTGGGGTGGCTTTTCCCTCACAGCAGCAAACTGGGACAGGAGCTTTGCAAACGGCATGGATGGGGCTCAGTGGGCAACTTCAGCTTGGAGAACACAGCACAGCAGCTCCCTGGGGGAGTGACAGAACATTTCCCACTGAGCTAAAGAAACCAGCCAGAACACTTTCCACTGGCACTGCTGCCTGTTTCCAAGGGCCATTTTGGCTCTTGCTCCCTGGCAGCGGCTGGGACACACAATATTGGGGACACGTTTGTGTGACTCTGCTCTCCCTGATGTTATTTGGCTCTGTTCTGGCTCTAGAGGTAAGGACACAGGGCAGCCTCAGGGTCACCATGCCATGCTGCTCACTGCCTTCGCTGAGTGATGGGTGCATGTGGTTCCCAAGCAGGGATGAGCTCATCTCCTCACTCAGATACAAACACAAAAATAAACTTTGATATCACAGAATCTTCTGAGTTGGAAGGGACCCACAAGGATCATTGAGCTCAGTTCTTAAGTGAATGGCCCGTATGAGGATAAAACCTGTGACCTTTTAAGAGGAATGGAGAGATACTCCTGCTTTTCCAGTTTGGACTCAACAAAGGCTCATTTTTTTTTTTTTTTTTTTGATTGAGAAGGAAAAAAAGGAAAAAAAAAATCCCCTGGTTTGGGTTTGTTCCAGGCAGAGCGTCTGCCTTCCGCTGGCCTTGTGCCCGGGAGCTGCCGTGAAATGGAAATAGCTCAACACAGGCCTGGGAGCAGAGGGAGCAAACAGCAGGTAAAATGTGAGCAAACTGAGACAAAGCCCCAGGTCACTGCTCCGTGGATCTGTACCAAGGGCAGATGTGCTGAGCCACAAGAGTGTGCAGATGTTTTACTTGAATGTCTGGACAGTCATCCCTGGGGAGCCAAGGCTTGTTTGGATCCTGTTCCCTATTGTCCCAAGTGGGAGATGAAGAGGATGCACAGAAATGCCTGTGCAAAGAGGAGCTTCCTCCTCTGGGCTGTGTCCACAAAGCTCCTGGAAAGCTTTCCCAAGTGCTGCAGGGCAGTGCAGGAAGATGAGCAGTTGCACGGGATCGTGACGTGCTCTGGCTGCTGGCCTAGGATTGCTGAACTGGAATCACCTGTAGCTTCTCTCCAGATCGACTTCCCCTGGGTTATAAAGGATTTGCATGCATTGCTTCAAAATGCCTGCCTATTCTCATCTCACTGTTTTTCCCTCACTCGGAGTTTTCTCTACTCCAATGGAAAGAGAAAGGTGCTCCCAAGCTCTCCTCTCACCACCCAAATTTCTCCACATCTCCCAATCCCGATTTGTCTTCTTTATCTCACACCTACTGCAAGTCCTCTTCCAGTCCCACTTTTCTCTCTCACATTGTTTTTTCCAGGGCCACAATTTTTCCTCCTGCTGAGCAGATCCAGAGGGGAGTCCACCTGGCTGGGAAGCTCTGGGTGGCTGCGTGGGCTTGCTAGGGGCTCACAGGCAGACCACAAGGTCTTGCTGCCAGCTCCAGGCAAGAGGTGTTAGGGAGAGGAACTGGACTGCCAGAAGGGACATCTTAGGGGGCTTTGCTCCTTCTGGAAATAGAAACCTCCTTTTTCTCTGCAGTGTACCAGAAATGACCACTACAAGGAATACCTGGAGGTCATGTGCAGACTAAATCTGCATGTACAAAACTCCCTGTGTGAGTCACCAGGATGTTTCCTTGTTTGTGAACCCCAGGAAACAGGCACAGGGATGGGCTGGGTTATCACCCATCATCTGCCGGAGTGACAATGGCTATGCCTGGCTCCAGGCCAACTCCTGCAACATCCCACCTCAAGAAAGGATGCTCCCCAGAAGAAATCCCATACTCTTTGAGACACTGTTGACTTTCATCCCTGCAGACCAGCATGTCCCAAGCTGCCCATTTCAAGGCACAGGACATGCACTCGTTTGTGGCTACTTGAATTAAGTGCCATTTGTCACAGCAAGCCCTGCACCCACTTCATACTCATCATCCTTGAGGGCTCTCCTCTTGGCACAGACAAGGGGATAATGAAGAAAAGATCTAATTAGACTATCACACAGTCCCACCTTGTTTGCTGTCCTGCATTAATCAGGGCCTGGGGAGAGTTTTCTCCACCGAACAGGGATTTGAAGGGAGCTGTGCTGTTGGGAAGAGAGAGGACAAGTTCAAGTGCCTGGCCTTGCTGGGTTACCATCCATCAGCTGCGGTACCTGCTGGCATGGGAGCAGCATGATGGAGCAAGGCGGGCATCAAGAGGGGAAAAGGATTTGCCAGTGGAACATGGGGTTGCTCAAGAGGCTTTGAGGAGCACCCAGATGTGGCATTGGTAAATTTGCTTTTTTCATGGTGTTTTTATTTGCTGTCACCTTTGCCATGCCATTCCCACATCCGGCCACTGCTCAGACCACACAGCAGGTGATGTCAGGCTGGGGCTGGGGAACTCAGGGACACATTTGATTGCTTTTCTAGTTTGGTTCTCCCTTCTTGGAGCACCCACTGGGTGTTTGCATAGAGATCCCTGACAGGTTTTTGGCAGCAGATGCCTACACCAACCAGAGGTAAAACTTTTCCTCTCCTCACTGCAGTCAGCTGCTGCTTATATCCAGTGGGTGTCAAACACATCCCTGGATCTCCTGGAAGCGAGGAAGCAGGCAGGGTGGGATGTCCTGCTCAGCTGCACCCACGGAGGCATGTTTGGGGGAGCCGGGTGTTCCCGCGGGCTCCCACTCGGGACAGGCAGCATTTTGTCACCATCTAGTGGAAAAACGCAGCCGCGACCGGCCACAGGCGGAACAGGGCATTTGGGGACACTCACTCCCCTCACCTGTGGTTCCTATGGGGGGTCTCCCTCGGGCTGGTCACCCAATTTTCCTGGCTTTTGGGCAGCTGCGTTTACCTCGCAGCCCAGTCCCCCCCAGCCCTGGGCAGCAGCAGCCAGGTAAGGTGTTCGCAGCGCCAGCAGGCTGGGAGCAGCACAGGGGTAAGTGTCTGCTATGCCAGAAACTCCTGGGGTCTCCAGTGAACCAGTCAAATTCCCTTTAACTGTGGAATTATATCAACACTCCCGAGCTGCAGACAAGCTGCTACAGCAAGAGACAGATATAATAGGGCCTAAAGTGTATTTACTGCACAAATAGAGCTGTTAAACCTGCTCTTTTGGACAAATTACCCTTCACTGATGCTGCTCTAGATTTCCCTTGGCCCTGAAATTCCTGGCGCTGCCTGCAGAGGAAGCAGGGCAGTGCTGTGCCACTGGGACAGCCCTGCAATGTGGTGTGTCCCAGAAAAAGGCTGGCATTGCTCCACTCTGGCATCCTCTTGCCCACTGCTAGGGCTGCCTGGAGGTCCTGGCCACACATGGGATACAGGGAACAGCCAGCCTAAATGTTGGCATCTGCAATGCATTGGCTACTTGCCTCCCTGCAGCATCCTGGGCTCTTTTTGGCTACAACAGCAGCTGGCAGGGGTGGGCCATATCCAGACCTGCTTGATGGTGCGTGGATAACACAGTGCATGGATTGACACAGTGCATGGGTTAACACAGCCCTGTGGGCAGCATTGGTTCTCACTCCTCTGCACAGGGTGCTGTGCTCCTTCCTCCAAACACTGGGTTCTGCTGCACCTTCAGAGATGCCAGAGGCAAGGACAACCTTCCAACATGCTGCTGGGAAAATAAATGGAACACAGGCCATACTG
This sequence comes from Pardalotus punctatus, assembly GCA_013400915.1. Lineage (NCBI taxonomy): Eukaryota > Metazoa > Chordata > Aves > Passeriformes > Pardalotidae > Pardalotus > Pardalotus punctatus. The sequence continues at coordinate 1,446 of VZTX01026778.1, read as the reverse complement.
AGAAGTCTTCCCTGCCAGGGTTGGGAACCAAGACTGGCCAGCTGCCAGCCCAGCCCTCTGCAGATCCCACTGCTGGCACTGTGTTACTGGACACATGCAGCGTCCCAGCTGCCAAAAGTGCCCCTGGCTAAAGCAACAGTTGTCCCTTTCTCATGGCAAACCAGCCTCCCACAGCACAGAGAGGAACCAAGGCCAGCCCCAGCACTGGCAGCAGAGCTGTTCGGGCAATCACAGTACAGGATTTTGTTGCCCCACGTGCACTGTAAGGAGAGTGCAATCAGCTCTTGCTTTAGGCAGTTAAAAATCCCTTTCAGGTCTCTCTGTCCTCCATTCCATCACTCTGTATGGCCATGGGCCACCCTGGATTTGTCACTGCTTCGCCCATGCACTTGGGGATAGTTCCTGCAGCACACAGTGGGACACGAGCCAGACACTGCTGTTTCACACACAGAGTCCAGCTGCCCTACACAAGAGGTTTTCCCAGGTGAGATTCCCATCTGCCTGCATGTATGGGACTGGGACATGGGCACTATCTCACTCTGTTCCAGCTCCTTCCCTCCCCATACTGGCTGATGGTGGCAGGCTTTTAACAGGCTGGCTTACTCCTGGCAAAGCTGACTGATCCCATCACCTCTCAGTAAGTGGGTGCCCTTAGCTATGGCTCTGCTTGCCTGGAAACTGTGTCTCCTTACCCAGTAGAGGAGAAAGGGGCACTAGGACAGCCTAGCAGCCAGGTATATTGCCTCACTCACAGTGTGTCCCTTGCTTTCAAGGTGGCACTGAACAATCCTGGGGTGTTCCCTCAAGGGCATCAGGGCAGTGCAGGACTGCATTCATTCAGAGTCTGCATTTTCTTTTCTTTAGGGCTCACTAGGATTTTGTGTTCCACAAGTCAAGTGCTTATCTCAAGCAGGCCTTGTAAGAGCACATTGCCATAGTCACACATGCCTGAGTCAGGAGCCCCCCGAACTGGCTGGATGCCCAACCTGAAGTGGTAGGGGATATAAGGCAGTGGGGAAATCCCAGCAAAGGAGACCACTCCACGTCAGGCAGGGCCAAGGCAGCACTCAGCCCTGCCAACAGAGTGGCAAGTGAAACAGAGGTGCTGCATTCTGCCCTAGGGTCATTCCTACCCCGACTTTATAGCCACCAGGGGAAAATTCCACAGGGAGAGAGGTGGTATCTTCTTGCAGTGATTAAATTCAAAAGCATCCATCAGGCAAGCATGGGTTTATTCTTTTCTTCCACTTCAGGCCTTTTCTCTCGGCCTGAAGCAGTGGAGGGTGGCAACTACAGAGTTCTCCTGTGCCGACTGCATCCTCAGCAGCAGCACATTGAGCGGCTCCTATGGATGCTTCTTCAAATTGTCTACGTGCGCTTAGTGCCCCCCGAGGTCCGGGGAAGGGATGCCGGGAGGCCCGGGGAGGGGGGGGGTGGGGGGTGGCA
>VZTX01026761.1:0-11734 GCA_013400915.1 Pardalotus punctatus | reverse complement strand
TGAGGAGATTCACAGTTCCCCACACCTGTCCTGTCCCATTCCCGGTGATGGAGAGTGTCTTATCAGGATCATCAATCTCTCCTCCCCTCCCCACACCCAAGCCAACTCTTCCTCTCTTACAAAAAAAAAAAGGCAATAGTCCTTAAATATCCAGCCATTAGTAACCTAGCGACAGGAATGGGGAAAAATTCCACAGCCCTCAACCTCCAACAAAAGTTCCATTGATCTACTAATCAAATTAACAATAACAGTCTGTGAAAAGAAACTCAGAAGACTTCAAAAACACAATAATCACTAATAAAACTTATTTGGTAAACATATTTAAGTTCTCTAATCCTGATCAGGATTCTTAGCTCCATGTAGACAGACTTAAGCCGGAGCAGCCAGCCACCCTTTTGAGACCTTTACCATTTTAGATAGAATGGTTTTTTTTCAGATCTACACATTGTGTTACATCCTAATGACACTTGACATAATCGCCTATCATCATTCCTTGGTTACAATTAGGTAGCTATGAATTACTCTTCCAATGGTCAGGTAGTATTTGTACAATGTGTGTGATGTTAGAGTGGTCTTTAGAGAAAATGACACTGCTCTTTTTTCTTTATTGCTTACTTACCGCTCTGGCACTTGAAGCCATACTTGCTACTACAATCATTAAGTACAAGGTCCTGCTAGGATAGTTGACCAATCCAGAAACAAACATTCTTACTGCAAATCTGGAAACATTGCTTGTACTGTCCAATAGGGTTCCTCTGTGTCCAGAACTGACTTTATTAATGTAATTTAGGAGTCTCTGGCCATAGATCTCACAGCCATCTGGGTAGTCAAAAGTCCTTTCCACTTCTGCTTAAGCAGCTGTTTTTTTCCCATCCGGACATACATCCAGTCTCCTGGCTGGTGAGGATATCCTTGAACATTCAGGATTATTAGTGAGACTAAAGCAATCAAACTTGCACAATGATAAAAGTATTTTTCCCCAAGAGGTTCCAGATTCTCCAGCAGCAGCAGTTCCATCTCCAGCCCCTAGCGGCAGGCATGGCTCAATACCCACTGCCACTAGACAGAGGTAGTGTAGGAGCAGACTGCAAATACATTCCAAATATATTGCAGCATTGCAAATACAGGGAAACTGAGTTTCTATGTAATTCCTGTGAGCTTTTTCAGATATTTTAATTCACCACCCCTCACCCAACTCACTTTTTTGGAGCAGCACCAAAAGTTTGTTTTCTTGGTCTTGATCCTTAAATTTTGCAATAAGTAACAATAACACAGGAGAAAGCCAACAGGGCACCGGCTGTTTTTTGTGCATTGGTTGGAAGCCCACCGTGTCCCACACTTCTTGGTAGTTTTAGCACATTCTGGAATGGCGAGAGATGGATTCTCCCCCTCCAACGAGTCCAAACTTCTCACAACAGGTTGCTCCCTGAGCCAGAGACCAGGGCTCTTCACTATGTGCTTCCTCCTTGAAAAGCTTTATTTCATTCCCCCCATTCGTGAAATTCTTAAAATATTCTCCATTCCATTTTCTTTAGGACAATTGCTAATTTTCTCTTGTAACGTAACCAATTCTGTTGCAGAGTGAAATATAATTATCATGGACTCTGCTTAAAAGAGTTCTCTTTACAACAGGGCAGAGCTTGGGGTGCAGTGGAGAGCGGAAGTGGCTGGCTGTGCTGAGTCCTCCTCCAGGGAGTGGAGGGAAGTGACATAATATTTAGGAAAGTCAGGGAAGCTGGAGAACCTGGGCTTGCTCTTCACCTCCCCTTTCAGACAGGTGATTTGCAATTGTAATTCTTTTTCTCTTTCCAGAGACTTGCTCAACTGGTTCTGCAGGTTTTCTCTCAGTCTCTTTCCGGTATTCAACCTATCCTCCACCCTTTGCTGAACTATGAGCTCAGTCTGTAGGCTCCCTTGCAAGGTCTGAGCTATCTCACCTCCTTATCTCATTTCTTAGCAAGGTATCTCTCCTTCTGGCTAGCTATTAAGGACACTCCAGTGTGGAAAAATCATGCTATGAAAAGCCAGTGTCCATAAAGGAGACATAGGAGTCCTGGAACTTTATTCAAATACAGGGAGAGAGTCCACTGGGGCATATCTCCCTGGGGTTTCTCTCTCAAGGTTTCAGAGGACATAGCCACCGTTTAAACCCCTGGCTGCATGTTGCCCTCTTCCTTTCCCCGTTGGCTGAGGTACTAGGAAGGTACAGCCTTCCCGAATCGCTTAGCACATGTCCACTCTTGAACCTGTCATTTCCCCCCAAAGTTCAGAAACTCAGGTTTGTGCGGACCAATTTTGTCTGTTTCAGGAATGGAACTGTCTGGTTCTGTAACAAACCTGTGGCCTGAAGTTGGCAGGAACATTAAGACCCATTTCAAAGGTGTGAACACCCATACCCTCACCCATGGAATTGTTTGTAAAGGCATGAGCACACATCTTTTGTGTCACTCCCAAAAAGGCAGACCCTTGCTTGGAGTGGTAGCTATATTTGTTCTTTTCCATATATTTTCTGTTTTTCTCTCTTTCTTCTAATTCCCTCTTCTTTAAGTTTTAAGTAACTTAAAATCAGGCGGGCTTGGAGTTTGCTAAGTTGAACGAGTTAAGTTAATGCTTTGAGAAGTGTTTTATGTTGATTGAATGTTGCTCTAAACTTTTGCCATTTTTTTTTTTTTATTTTCTGAAGGTGCCAGTAAAGTTCTTTTTGTTGTTTTGACCTCTTGAGAATATCTTGTGGGTATTTCTTCCGTGCGTCTAACTCAGGGGACATGAACCACTGTAAGCCCTTTAGCAAGTCTTGTCAAGGAAGTTTTTTGGGGTCTTACACCTTCCAACCCAGGCTATTCTATGATCCTTTGATTCTTTGAAATCAGTAGAAATTGTAACATAGAACAAAATGAATGGACCCAGGAAAAAGTGACAGTCTTTCTCATGTATTTATAAAAGAAAGTCTTACCTCACAAACCTGCTTTCTCCTTTGAAGGCCAGATAAAACATGTAGATTTCACTATCAAGACTGAATCTGGCATGCTAAATAGGTCTGTTCCTGGGTGTGATCTCTGATATCAGGCAAAAAGGTGTGAGACACCTTGCAGCCAGCCCTCAGTGCTACTGGCCACCAGAACTGTCTGGCTGCATCAGCACCACGTAACCCTGGCTTGGGGCCTTGCTCTTTGGCAAATGCCTGGTTTCCCATTCACTCCAGCTAAACAGGGGCATGGATGCAAAGTTGTAAACTGCAGCATTACATCTGTGTGCATATTATTCACACAAATGGAACATTAACTATCAGAGCAGTTTTCAAACGGAAAACCCCTGCACTAGACTGGGAGGGATTAGAGACTGAGGAAAGAAACTGTGAGAAAATAGACAGAAAAAGGCTGAGAGCCCAACATGGGAAGGTCAGGGGAACTGCCAGGAGAAAATAAAAAGTAAACTTTCACCCTTTCCACTAGATGTTGTTTCTGGAAGATAATTATTATATTAGTTCGTATTTGTGGGCAAACTAACTTGAATTTTCTTCCACAGATTTAAAATTCCTCTTCATTTGGACACTCAGGTATCTTGTAAAAAAGAACTGGGACATGCACCAACTGCTTTGGATTTGTTTTAAATCATAGAGATTATAAATTGCACCAAAGTGCTAAATTTCTGTCTTGTGGCCTGTTGGACATTCCAGGTCCTTGCAGAGAAATACCCTGTAATTTGAATTACTGAATCCAGACTCCATAAAGATTTCTTACTGTTCTATGAGTTACACCATTGAAAACTAGCCAATTTCTTCTGTCTGAGCATCAGGCAACTGAGACCACACCTGTCCTTGGGAAGAGGGATCTGTTGAAAGTGGCTGCAATGTCCTCATGCAAAACAAAGAGGGAAAATGGATCTTACAGCCACTGAACTTCTGCCACTTCTGTTTCCACCCCTACAGGGCCTGGAGTCCACTGGGACTAGGAGCAAACAGAATGAGGCAGAATGAGATAAATCCCTGGATAAAGACGGTCCTGTACAGGCATAAGGTATGGACAAATTGCTGGTGTGATAACATCCAAGCATGCTGAAAACAGATCCCATCCCACTTTCTCTAAATCCCTACAACGTGTTTTCCCTTCCCCTGTGTTCAATGAGTGCGAGCTAGAGAGCTCTGAGCAAAAGAGGGGAACTCACAAACACTTGAAGTGTGAATATTGATCACTATCAAAATTCTTGGGTTTGTTGCCATGGAAACATCACTCTATTCTGCTTTTTGGAACAGCAGCCCTGTAACCTGTCTAATTAGAAAGAAAGTCCAGGACCAGTATCTCCATGTCACTGTCACAGAACCAACCACTTTCAGGCCTTCAGCTTAGAGACAAGTTTGGGAGGGAGCGCTCAGGAATGAACATTTCCTCTAAAGAAAAAGGTTTCAGCAATCCCCACCTGCCGATACAAAATGAATTTTTAGTAGATGAAAGTGAAAAAAACCCCTGTTTATTTGACAAACAAGGTGCCCACATGGCACGGGAGGAAAATGAATAACTGTTAGATATTGAACCATCAGAACTTTACCCCCCATGCACACACAAACCCACAGCAGAACAAACACACCCAAAATGCTAGGGGAAGGGGAAAAAAACCTCTGCCATGTGGAGAGAAGGAACAAGATGGTGGATGGCCTTTGTCTCGGGGCGGGGAGGAGGAAGAAAACTCCAGGCAGCAGCTCAGGAAGAGATGACAGATGGGAATCTGGTGAACCCTGATGTGGGTCTCCTCGATGCAGAGAAAGCTGGTGGATTTAGAGTTCTTTCTTTCAGTGGTTCAGCTTTTCCTGATGTCTGGGCTGAGATGGGGTGTCCCTGCGGCTTTTTCCCTGCCGGTCCGTGCCGACCGGCTCCCACTGATGGCCTGATTCTCAGACCAAAGCTAAGCTGAACAGCTCCAGAAGAAACCACAGAAGCTGCCGGAGGACTGCTATTGCAGTCCAGGAAAAACATCCTTGCATCAGCTAACAAGAACCAAGCTGGCTAAAAGGCAACTCACCTGCTCCACAAAACCGAACACAGGGAAGACTGAGCTTGAACAAAGCCTGCCGGAGTCCCCCAGCTGCCGCCACTCCCCTGGATCCAGCTTAAAGCTACAGGAACCATTTCTGGGCATAAAGCAGACAATCAGGAATAGAGTATAATCATAAAATCACCCCAATACAGTCCTCTACTCCTTCCTCCCTGGACCAAGTTGACCAGGACCTCCTGTCCAGTTGCAATAACAGAAAAAAGAAGCATAGATATAAGTTGCTGACCTCCACTTCAATGGGAATGTCAAGACCTCCCAATGGTTTTCTTTTCTGCCCAAAGAATAACAAATACAGTAAACCCAGTTAGAACGTGTGGGAACCAAAAAGCAAAGTTCAAGAAGTCATATTCATCTTCGCAGGCAAACTCACTCGAAAAATTTCCTTCCATGGATTTAAAACTCCTGTTCATGTGGACACCCAGACAGGCATCTTGCAAAAATCTCTGGGCTGTACCTCCAGTCCTGGGGTCAGTTTTGGACCCCTCATAACAAGACAGACACTGAGGGCTGGAATATGTACAGGGAAGGGAACGGAGCTGGGAAGGGGCTGGAGGTGTCCAGGGAAGGGAACGGAGCTGGGAAGGGGCTGGAGGTGTCCAGGGAAGGGAACGGAGCTGGGAAGGGTCTGGAGCCCCAGGAGCGGCTGAGGGAGCTGGGAAAGGGCTGAGCCTGGAGCAAAGGGGGCTCAGGGGGGACCTTGTGGCTCTGCACAGCTCCTGACAGGAGGGGACAGCCGGGGGGGTCGGGCTCTGCTCCCAGGGAACAGGGACAGGAGGAGAGGAAATGGCCTCAAGTTAGAAAGTGTCAAGGGAGGTTTAGATTGGATATTGGGAAAATTTCTTCTCTGAAAGGGTTGTTGAGCCCTGGAACAGACTGCCCAGGGCAATGTTTAGACTCCCCATCCCTAGAGAGATGTAAAAGACATGTGGGGACATGGTTTAGTGGTAGACTTGGCAGTACTGGGGTAATGGTTGAACAGAATGATTTTAGAGGTGTTTTCCAACCCAAATGGAAACCTCATGACACTTTCACATTATGGAGACTACAGCAGCAGGAGGAGCAATTGGAGGAGTAATTGTTCTGATTTATTTTCGTGCTTTTATTTCTGCAGGCTCTGTATCTTTAGGATACTGAGACACCACCTTCATCTCTTTCATTTTCCCCGTTTCTGCTAAACTGTTTGTCATTGTGTCCAGGATACTGAATGACAGTCATTGACAAGTTCTTCCCTTAGTTATTGGTTAGGATTTGAAGGAATCTTTCCAAAAAAGGATATTGTTTCAGTATAGATTGCTTAAATTTACTTCTATTGGGAAATTAGCATTTAATATCAGTGTCCTTATATTCTAGGTAAAGAGAAAAAAAAAGGTATGTTGTTCAGTGCTTTGATTCTGCCTTAAAAACGTTTATGGCAATATGAGACCTAGCTACTGGAAGATCACTTTCTGGTCTAATGTTTTTTCTTGACAGACTCTATAATTCATACATAGTAGAATACTATCCCTCCAAAATAAATGGCAACATTTGAATTCTAGAATCAGGGTATTAACATATAGCAGTTTTGAGGTAAAAACACATCACCATCACCCCAAAACAGCAAAGACTGAGATAGTGGCAGATAAAAAAATCATATCGATTAGAGCTATACTTAAAACTCTTCTAGAAAGGGCAGTGGTGTAGGAAGGAGGCAGAATTATTTGTTCATTATTTCCCCCCATTGCCAAAAAAAAAAGGGATCTCAAATCCTTGCAGGGTTCTCAATTTGCAACTGATGCTGTTGGCCATGCTGTCATTATGGTAGGGCCTGGCTAGACAGGTCGTTTTGCTCTGCAGCCTGTGATGGACAGTGCGACAGGGAATGCTCAGCCCCTGCTGCAGCAGCTTTTCTGCGGGCCTCTGTGTAAAATGAGAGCTTCCAGGAATGTTAGCACAGGGCAAGTAGAAATGTCAGAACACTGCTCTGTAGCAGCACTGCTCATCCCCATACTTCTGCTCAGATAGGACTGGACACTGAGCCTTGCAGAGGGTAAGAGCACATTTTCCATATTAAAAGGTTGTTTAATTAATTCAGTGTCATTCCATTAAGGTTCATGCTTTCAGTGTTATGTGCAGAACATGTTCAATCCATAATTTTGATGTGACATCTGGTTAGGAAATTTGCCACTAAACTAACATTTCTGATAAATGTGGCTGAAGGAATAGGCTGAGACAATTGCTGGAAGCAATGAATAATTTCCGAGGAAGAACTACTGAGGACCATAACTAGTAAGACTTAAAAGCTGCAGGTTGAAAAGTAGTGTGGGCCACCCATTCTCTACCATGGCAAATGTGACCAAAAACTTCTGTGTCTAAGTGTGAACACCTGTGAAGATAAGCTGAATGTCACAGGCTGGCCGTGAAGGGGTTGTGGTGAGCTTGCTGTCCCTTCTGTTCTATTCAGAAATTAATTTCTGCAGATCTTAATGCAGCTGTGATTTACCTCCACTACATGTCAAAGACAGTGAATGCACCTGTCCTAGGGGGAACTTCAATGATAAATTTGTTTCTAAGTAGCTTCCCACAGAGTGGTACTCTTGGAAGTCCTCAGAATGAGTTTAAGATGAACTTGAGGGGCAAATAAACTGAATAACTGAACATGAGAAACAAATAAACCCCATAATCTGAGATTAGAGGATGGGCACATTCATATGTCCACCACACATGTGCCATGATTCACACTCCTCCTTTTTCCACAGAAGCATCAGTGGAAGAGGTCTGGGCAGTAGATCCCATCCAAGGAGGTGACGCTCAGGATGCCCTTTCTATCCCCTGCCAAAGCAGCTGAAGAGCTCTCATTACAGGGCAGGTGAGTGGGGTGGGCAGGTTGTCAGACAGATGAGTAGGAAAAGGTAATTGAAGCAGCAAGTAACCGTAAGAGCAGGAAGGAAGGGGAAGAAAAAGGAAATAATGAAGGAGCATGGTATTAATCCCTGCAGGAAACTCTATCATAACCTAAAATAAGCTTTACTTGTGAGATCAAATGTTCACATAACCCAACTTCCTGTCTTTGAAAGTGATTCCCAGGAAGGAGCATCAGCATAGAATGGCACTTCTACAGAACTCTCCTAACTCCAGTAATCTGCATTTATGGAGGCTCTGAGCAGAATGCAATGTCTGAGTACTTAACAGCTCATGGTGGAATTTTAACTGAGGAATTTGTCCAAGGCACTTTTTAAACTCATAAAGTGTTCTCTGAACCTAGGGTATGTTACTGTGATCCTCTACTGAGCAAGGCTAACCCACAGAAAGCAAATATCCACACATGCAGTTCAATTCCCTTTGTTATTATCTTTGACTGACTGTTCCAAATAGGTTTTGCACCTCAGCCCAATTTGCATATAAAACCACATATTTGAGAAAGTAACAATAACGATTAAACTGCAGAGAGCATCTCCCAGGTGCCAAGAGAGATGGTGCTATGGTTTATCTACAGGACATATTTATACTACAGTACAGTATTTTTCAAGGGAATTTTGTTTCCAGACACTAAGGTCCCATCACTTCAGACTCTGCCAACAGCTTCCCATGTAACATTAGCAGATAGATTTCCTTGGTGGCCAGGCTAAACATTTCTTTAATTGCTCTCTGCATCCAGCTCAGATGCCAAGGGAAGAATACAAGTCCCTGCACCTCCTGAAGGGCAAATCAGTTGGGTAAAACAGAACAGCTCCAGCAGAAGACAATGACAATGATGTGTCACCAGACAGCCCACAGCCAAGGTCTCAAGGAGTGGTGGCCCATGTGAGAGATTAGCAGCTGGGGGTTCTAACAGTGCTTTTATCTGTTGTCCTGAGTCAATTCCCTACTCACCCCACTAAAGTCTGCCTGGAACAGACCTTTTACCCATGTTACTTGACAAAAAGTACTAGGAAATATCTGAGTTTATCCCAAAGGAGAAGTGAATGCATAGTTCAAAGGAGGAGGGGACTTTTTTTTTTTTTTTTTTACATCTCCATCAGGACCATGCCCTGGGAAAATGTATTTTAAATCTGCCGCAGCTCAAGATGGAGTGCCAACTTCATCACTGCTTTGCTGGGCAACACAGGTGTTGCCTACCTCCCAAATCAGACCCTCAAGTCCCTCAGAATGCCTTTGGCCCCTGAGAAGTGAGGTCATGAGTGTCTCACAGGGTGCAAGTTATCAGAGCAGAGCTGTGTCTTGGCTGCAGTCCTGTCTGCCTCATACATTTGCTAAGCTGGGTTTCACCCATTAGTGCCCCCATTTATGTATGTTACTCTCAGTCCTGTCTTTGTTCAAATTCTGAATTCAAGAGAATTCAGAAATGAATGCATATAGAAATGGGGAAAAGAAATGAAGGACCTCTCTCTACACCTTTTCCCTGGATGTATGGCAGATTAATTGGTAAATTCATGGTGAAATCATCTGTTGAGTTTAATTTTACTTCCTAAACCTCTTTGTCAAGGAGTTCTTTGCTTTAACACAGAATACTTTCAAAATACTTTGTAAATGCAATGGTTAGCTCAGGAGATGCAGATGCCCCTCTAGTCCAGGAATTCACAAATCTGAGATGTGTGCAGGGGGGAAGAAGTTTGGTTGGAACATAGGCACTGTATCTATTTTGAACTTTCTCTCTGAGATGGTGTTTTATGGCCACTTTGGAGCTGTGTTTCCCCTGGGGTCAGTTAGCATTTTTCAGCTGCCAGGAAGCCCAACCCCACAGATGGTGTGTCAGTGGAAAGCCTATTATCTTGTAGGTATGGCAGCAGGTATCCCAGAGGAAGGAATCTTTTGCGCCCCCCAGCCTTGGTATATCATTTGGATCCTGATAACTGATCATAATTTACAACCTCCTCAAGTGGATGTTACTGTTAGTTCAGCATGAAAGGAAATGTGATAATTCTGGGGGTTTTTTCTGTATGGTCTAGCTATTTGTGATGCATTTTCTTGAAGTTGGCACATCACTATAAGTTCATACTGTATCACTAGAGAGGTTTCTTTACAAGTTAAAGCATTTTTAAAAAAAAAGTATTATAATAGGTCCATAAAAGTAACAAGAGTTGTTTTTTAAAGGGTGTTTACAGTGTTTCTTAAATTAAAGGCAAATTATTTATTTATCAGTTTTGAAAAATCAAGGTTTTAATATATCTTAAAAGGTATTCCCCAAACATTGATGTTCAGGCAAATAAACAGAACTCTAAAATGAAAAGTCTTTACAACTGGTAAAGAAGCTTTCAACAGATAAAAATCATACTTCCAATACTAGAAATAAAGATACAGGGAAGCCAGAGAATGACTCTCCTTCATGAACTGTAGTGACAGGACAAGGTGGAATGGCTTCAAACTTAGAGAGAGTAGGTTTAGCTTAGGTATTAGGGAGACATGCCTGGCTGTGAGGTGGGGAGGCTCTGGCACAGGCTGCCCAGAGCAGCTGGGGCTGCCCCTTGATCTCTGGCAGTGCCCAAGGCCAGGTTGGACACTGGGGCTTGGAGCAGCCTGGGACAGTGGGAGGTGTCCCTGCCATGGCAGGCGGATGGAATGAGATGAGCTTTAGGGTGCCTTCCAACGCCAACCATTCTGGTATTCCATGATTCTGTGATTCTGTAGTAACATGTCTACACAATTTTCCTGGACATTATAAAGCAAACTGGGACATAAACACCCTATCAGACTTTATAACAGGGTCAGTAACTGACTATGAAATGAAAATAGAAAAATAGACATGATGTTCATCACAGTTCCATTTGCAAGAAAGTCATTGATACATCTGGTATTTATTCTGTAAAAATGCATATGATATCATCCATATCTAGACAGTCCTTGTGAGATGCTCATCTAAAATAGATCATTAGAATCATAGGTTAAAGGAGATTCTGCAATATTATAGATGCTCAGTTTTACCATACCGTCTTTCTCACTCAAGTATTTCATTAATATTAACTCCAAGTCCTTTTAACACCAAATTAAACAATTATGGCTCTGGTGACAGAACCCCCTCTGTATTTTAATGAAATTTATTTCCATTTGACAATATTTTTTCATACTTCCACACCCTGATTTTACTTCGCTTATCTCTTGACTTATAAAATTAATTTCTATCTATACCTTCTAAATCATATTCTTCATATTTGTCATTCTGGTTCCTCTCCTCCTTACTTTACAGTAATATTTTTCTTTTTTCAGAAGAGGGCTACAAAATGTGCTCTATTCTAAGTACTGTAGGCTATCATTAATATAACTCATTGTTAAGGGAAGGAAATATTCATATCCTGCACCATAGAAAGAGTACTTATACTAATATTGACAAAAATTAGGTTCAATAAATATAACAAATTGCATAATTAAATAATTTTCACAAGTCTTTGACACGGTTAACTGTGTAAAAACTTGTTCCCCCAATTGCTTTTCTCCCTGGCTCAGGTGACAAACCACATGCTGATGAACCTCTACCTGATTTTGTCTTCCCAAAGTACTTTAATTTTTCCCTTAAATTTGCTGCTGAAATTTACAAATATTTTCTCTGATTTTCCTGATCTGATTTTAAGTTTGATCCCATTCTACACTGCCAAACTGCTTGGATGCCCCTTTTTCCAAGAAACACAACAGTCATGGCTGTTGCTGTCAGTTCAGGGTCTTAAAGCACTGATGCAAACATTGATGACCCCCCTGTCTTTGTTGTGTCCCAGTG